>JALIGW010000003.1:149530164-149805164 GCA_023053685.1 Diadophis punctatus similis
CTCATGATTGCATGTCCTTCTTTGGCAGAACCAGATCTTCACAGTTTTCCAAAGGGCTAGGAGAGTGAGGGCCCACCACACCTCTGCAGGAAGGATGTTCCAGAGGTTGGGGGCAATGGCCGAGAAGCCTCTCTTCCTGGATCCTACCAATCAGGATTCAGGTTGGGCTATAATATTGAAACAACATTGGATTCACTTGTGGCTATGTATAAAGTGCAATCATATTCTAAAGCAGTTCTTTTTTAAAAAAAAAATTGGATCTTGACAAAAAAACCATAGGTTTTTTTTTCCAGTTGGAAATGTAATACACTTGATATAATTCTAAACAGGTGTTGGCTCACTGTCTGGAGACTGTAAAATCCTGGATGGAAAAAACAAGTTGTGATGGAACTTGTGGAAGTGGTTGCAGCTTTTGGCCTCCAGGATAACATCTCTGTTGACATCTCTAACTCTAGACAGGGTCACATCTCCCCATACAGATCTGGTGCACATTTTGGGATGGACTCATGGCTCCTGTTAGAAGGGTCGGTTGCACCAATCTATCTTGTCCACCAATGGTGCCCTTTCCTGGATCAGAAGGACTTGCTCACGCTCACTCGTGTCTTGGTCATCTCTCTGTCTAGTTTATTGCAATGTGTTCTACATTGGGTTGCCCTTGAAGACTATCCAAAAACTGCAACTGGTTCAAATTTATTTATTTATTATTTATAAAATTTATTTGCCTCCCATCTCGTATCCAATGACTCTGGGTGGCTTACAACATAAAATAAATGCCGTGGTCTGCTAGTTTGGGGCATCTTGTAGTTCCCCTGAGTAACATCATTGCTGCATAAGCTGCATTGGCTTCCTAAATGCCATTCAAGGTGATTTAAAGCTCTGTATGGCACAGGAGCCAAGTAGTTGTGAGACTGCCTCTCTCTGAGGGTATCTGCCCATCTTACTTGGTTAATTAGGCTGAGTGCACTCTATGTCCCCTCCCTTAAATGTTGCTATCTGATGGGACCTCAGAGGCATGCCTTCTCAAGGACTACTTCAGTCCTTTGGAACAGCTTTCCATGAGAGATCAGAGGACTTCCTAACTCTTTTATCCTTTCAGAAGATTGAGCTCTTCCCCCAAGCATTGGGCTACGAAGGATGGATGGAGCTGTAAGGGTGTGTGATCTGGTGCCTGGGGGGAGTGGAGTGGGCATGTTTTTAGCTACATTTTATGGATTGTTGTGATCTGCCTAGAGTCATTGTATATGATAGGCAATTCTATAAGTCTTGTAAATAAATAAACACTTGAGCAGAAGTTGAGTCATTTCAGTCTTAACAAACTTTAATCAAATTACTGTCTAATGCTTCAACACTGTCATTGTCCTACACTGTTGCAAAGATAATAGAAGAAATTCTGGAATGCAGAAATGCACAGGGATGGTTTTTCTAGTGCATGGGGCTAAAGCCATACTGCCCGCAGGCTATGGGTCTGATTCTGCAGAGTGTTCTTCTGCTCTTGTATTAAAAGAACTACAGCAGCACTCAAAATACAATAGGATTAGATTATGGATTTTGGTTTACAACTCTATTTTGTACAAAGCTCTTCAATCGCAATGTAAGGATAAATAATTCCTTCTAACTTATAGATGGAGTACATTTATCAGAGATGTCATCAAAGAGTGCCCTCTCTTGACAGAAATACCTGCACACTTCTAATTACCAACTGAGAATGTGAAGTGTCATTATAAGAACACAATAGTAGGCCTTCATGCCCTAAATGTCGCTGTACTAAGACTGCATATGGGTTTATGTGCCACTAATTTTCTGTGATAAGGAAATTTTTCTGGTACCTGTTAGCTGAATATACCTTCAGTGTTTGCATGGAGACATCCATGTTTCTATTGAGAGAGAACAGTTAGCATTCCTTACATTGACCATGTTGGTTGATGTTTCTGAAAGCTATAACTAAGTTACACGTAGAACTCTGATTGTCCCTGATTCACAAGGATCATATAAGAAAGAACAACAAAATATAGAGTCACATGCAGGGACGGGTTCCTCTTACCTTCTCCTACCAGTGCACATCCTCTCACGCGATTTTGGCTATCTGCACATGTGCAGAAGGATAATTTCACTTCCGTGCATACTCAGAGAACCAAAAACCACGAAAAATTCCCCAAAAAAGATGGCAGCACGCACGGACCGGCAAAGAAAGCACCGGAGCCGTTGCACAATCGGTGGGCCCCTACCGGAATAGCGGAGTGGACCGCACCGGTAGGAACCCACCACTGGTCACATGCCTTAAAAACGTGGCCACTATACCAGGTCCTGATATCATATTACTCAGTACAATGATAGCTATACCCATTTTTAGGGAGGGGGAAGCTGTATCCCATTTTTAGAAAGAAAAGCTATTTACTGCACAAGTGCAAGTGTTCATGAACCAATTTCACTGATTAAATTTGGGGCTTATTATTTATGTATTACGGCTTGGGTTATAAAATATTTCAAAACAAATAAAAGCCACATACAAAGAACTACTGTAGTAGTTTGTCTCCCAAATCATAATGTTAAAAATCACATACATAAATATATATCTATATCTATGTAGAGTAGAAAAATAGAAGATGAAAAAATGCAAGAAATTTGGAGGTTGCTTGGAGGTCTTTTGGATTCGAAACATTATTTAGCTCTGATGTGAAGAATAAATGATACGTAGTTCCACATTTAAATAGTTATAAATTATGAAATATCATAAATTCTGATGTGATGGTAATGATTGAACAAGCAGAAGGAATTAATAGATGCAGAAATCAAATTTAGAAGCCAGAGGTTATTATTTAAGTCATATATCAATCAACTTCAGCTACAAGGGCAAAATGATTTAATTAGCTTGCATTCAAATTTGAACAATTTGGAAAAGAATTTCACTGTATAAACTGCTTTATTTGTAATGGTGCATTGATTATCAAAACAGCAAGGAAATATTTAATTTTTTCCTAAATTCTCAATTTTCTGTGATCAAATAAATTTATGCTGGGCCAACAGATTACTCCCATTCAGCTTTAGATCCAGGGGTGAAATGCTCCCGGTTCGGACCGGATCAGGCGTACTGGTAGTGATGGCCGCCCATGGTTCGGAGAATCGGTAGCAACAGTAGATTGGCCCTGAACTGGTCTGCCGCTTGCTGCATGCTCTGCCCTGTCCAGGCCTGCCCAGTCTCTGCTCTGCACCTTGCCTGCAGCAAGCGCTGCACCCCTGATCTGCCTGCCAGGTAGGACTGCGAAGTCACATCCTACCTAGCTGCCCCTGCCCCCCCCATCCTAGCCTGCCTTCCTACTTCATTTCCTGCGACCCACAACCACGACATGCTTTCCTGCCTTCCACGTGGCCTTCCCGGTGTCTCCGTGGCCAGCTTGCAAAGGTAGGCAAGTGGAAGGCCACGTGGAAGGCAGGAAAGCATGTCAGGGTGGCAGGGAAGGGAGGTAGCAGCCTACTCCCTTCCCTGCAGCCCTGCCATGCTTGGCGGCCTTCCACGTGGTCCCCCATGCCCACTTGCCTTCCTAAATCAGCGTCCAGCCCATGACAGGCACGCCGCTTCTGGCCAGGCCCGGCCAGTGGGTGGGTGGGCGGCCCTTGGGGGAGATGCAGCTGCTGCATTGGGGCTAAGAGGGGTGGCGGCAGGAAAAGGAAGAAAGCGAACCATGGCTGTGGTGCTTCGTGAGGGCGGGTGGCAAGGGTCCTTCACAGCCACATGCTGCCTCCATCAGGGAGAGGGCTAGGCCTGTGCTTGGAAGCAGCTGCCGCTCTCACTGCCACTTTCTTCCTTCTCCCACCAAGAAACAAAAGCGAATGGCGGCAGCACTGCTTCTGGAGGGCAAGTGGATGTCTGCAGCCAGGTGGGGAGGGAGGGCAGCAAGAGTAGTGGCCCCTTCCAAGCGGAGGCCTGGCCCTCTCTCCGTGCTGAAGGAGAGTCGCCCAGGCGGCTGCCAGTGGCCTCCGTGCCACACTTGTAGTTGCGTGGCCAGACGGATTAACAGGTGTGCTGGAGATGTCTTGCCCACTGCCTCCATGCTCTGCACTTGGCAGGGGCCGCCACAGCCCCTCTCGCTGCCCTCCCTCCCCGCCTGGCAGGAGGAGGAGGCAGGCGAGGCAGGAGGCAGAGGGGCATGCGGGGCTCAGCTCAGTGGCTGAGCATGTGGGGCACCTGCCCCGGCTTTTGGGCTTCTTCCCACTGCCATGCAAAGTTTGGCATGCCAGGCCGGAGAAGGAAGAGGCTCCTGGCAGGTGCCGAGGCAGCAGCATGTTACGTGTTGAGGCTCAGGGTCGCAACCCTTCCTGCCTGCCTGCTCCCTTCTGGCTTGGTGCACTGAGGCCCATTGCCTCAACAGGTAAACCGCCTGCTACCTCACAGCGTGATTCCGGGATGGCAGAGAGCTTCCTTGGCCTCTCCCAAGCAATCTCTGCCCCGCTGCTGGCTCTCCCAAGCAAGCTCTCTGCCATCCCGAAACTGTGCCATGCCGGAAAACTCCCCTGCATGCGGCGCAGTTCCAGGATGGCAGAGAGCCCAGGCAAATTTTGCCCCCACTGCCGCTGCTGCTGCTGCTGGGCACGTCCGCGCAGCAGAACTCCGTCTCTGTGCCCAGACCAGGTGTGTGTGTGTGTGTGTGTGTGTGTGTGTGTGTGTGTGTGTGTGTGTGTCTGTGTGTGTATGTCTCTGTGTGTGTCTGTGTCTGTGAGAGAGGGGGGGAGAAAGAGGAAGAAGAGAGAGAGAGAAGAAAGAAAGAAAGAAAGAAAGAAGGAAGGAAGGAAGGAAGGAAGGAAGGAAGGAAGGAAGGAAGGAAGGAAGGAAGGGAAGGGAAGGGAAGGGAAGGGAAGGGAAGGGAAGGAAAGGAAAGGAAAGGAAAGGAAAGGAAAGGAAAGGAAAGGAAAGGAAAGGAAAGGAAAGAGGGAAGGGAAGGGAAGAAAGAAGAAAGGAAGGGAGGAGGGAGGGAGGGAGAGGGAGGGAGGGAGGGAGGGAGGGAGAGAAAGAAAGAAAGAAAGAAAGAAAGAAAGAAAGAAAGAAAGAAAGAAAGAAAGAAAGAAAGAAAGAAAGAAAGAAAGAAAGAAAGAAAGAAAGACAGACTTGACCACAATTGAGCCCAACATTTTGGTTGCTAAGCAAGAGTGTTGTTAAGTGTGTTTCACCACATTTTACAAGTTGGCCATGCCCACCCAATCACCTGACCACCAAGCCACGCCCACCTGAAGCCACGCCCACCTGAAGCCACGCCCACCAGACCTCGAGCCACGCCCACAGAACCGGTAGGGAAATTTTTCACATTTCACCTCTGTTTAGATCCATTTATCAAGCAGTGATATGAAATGAATCAATGACATATTTGCTAGATCAGATTTTAGTGTCATAGAATGAGACGGTCATTGTGATTTTCATTATTTGTAAATCTTTATAAAATGTTGAAAGCCTTTTAAAAAGAAAAGTTAGACATTTTAGATCCAATAAAGTAAGCAGTTAAATAATACAGGCAAGGGTAGTTTAAAATGTAACTAATGATATAATGGTTAGAATATTGGATTGAGTGAAAAAATATAGCTTAAAATGTCCTTGTAACATAGCCCTGTTTAGATATCTCTTAGTTCATACCTGCCTCACATGCTTGTGAGATAAATTCTTTCTCTCTCTCTCTCTCTCTCTCTCCCTCTCTCCCTCTCTCTCTCCCTCCCTCCCTCCCTCCCTCCCTCCCTCCCTCCATCAATACATCCATACATCCATACATATATATATGTATATATATAATCTCTCTCTCTCTCTCTCTCTCTCTCTCTCTCTCTCTCTCTCTCTCTCTCTCTCTCTCTCTCTATCTATCTATCTATCTATCTATCTATCTCTATCAAAAGTCCAGTTGCCTTTTGAAAAAGCACCTTTGGGACAACCATGACCTGAATGACTGAGAAACTCCATAGACATTTATTTATATTTCCTATTTCTAAACTGCCCATGCCCTCCTTATGTACCAAACATATCTATTAAAATGACGATTAGCCTGAAAGCATAGTGAGCTAATAAATCACTTCTACCTTAATACAGCTGTTATGCCTATGTCAATTGAGCTGAGTCTAACCTGTTTTCAGTTCATTAAGTGAAAGTATTAACTTTCAACTTTTTCCGAAATTTAGAATGAATACTCACTATATCTTTAAACAAAAAGTTCCCATCTGTTTGTTTCAAGAAAAGAGATCTATTGCGAAGAAGTGACATTAAAATAAAATGTATACCTGTGCCAAAATTGTTTCAAAAATTCCTCCCTCCCTCCCTCCCTCCCACCCTCCCTCCCTCCCTCCCTCCCTCCCTCTCTCTCTCTCTCTCTCTCTTTCTTATTTCCAAATGTTGAAAATTATGTGTTTTCTTTTCCAATAGGGTGAAGACAGCTGGCAATAATAATATGCCTCTTGGAGTATTGCTTATTTTCCTACATGAGAATAGTGCCAATTAGAAAACTTGTGAGCTCATTATGTCTAAAACGTGTTTATGTTGTCAAGGTTTTCAGGTTCTTATTTCCCCTTTCCTAGTCACACTTATGTCAATCATTATCAGTTTGAGAAAGAATCAAGACAGAAATCAGAACATACCATTTATTTCAGGAATGTACATAAAACAGGATGGTTAAATCACATGCATTTGACAACAATTATTAACTCAACAGAGATCAATTTCATGAAACTACCTGATGTCTCATAGTAAATTTCATCTTGACACACATCTAATTGGGACAGATTTTCAGCATAATGACTAAAAAACAATTCAGAAAGGTTTTACACCTTTCAAGTATTTCAAAATGTTCCTCAGATAAAAAGATGAACATTATTTCATCTCTGAGCTTCCAGAAATCTCCTATTTATATCTCCTGTTTTTAAATGACACCTTTAAACCTACTAGTCCAGGAAGACTTTGTAATAAAATTATTTCTTTTGTAATTCCAATATATTGATTGATCACCAGAGAAGAACTACGGTACAGCTCATTCCAGAAATTTCAGCCAAGAAAATAAACCAAGCTATTCACAATGTGGTGGAGGGGTTCCACCCTGACAGTGTTCAGACAATATGTTTATAGTTGTGTGTTTACACAGTATACTACACTTGGTTTCTGTGGATTGTTGCTTTTTGTACCTTACTTTTGATAAGAACAATACTGTTATAAATGTACATTCTAAGAAAGATAACCCATGATTAATCGAGTACAATCCATTGGAAACAAATGGTAACCCACTATAATATTCTGTCTAGAAAACTGAACTGACATTCACAATTGGAACAATGTAAACATGCTTTTTAGAAGATGACCCATATAGGTCATAACATATCCAATAAGGTACTGGGGGAAAGGCCAGGGCAAAAATAAATAGCACTAGTGCAGGGGTCAGCAACCCGCGGCTCTGGAGCCGCATGTGGCTCTTTCATCCCTCTGCTGCGGCTCCCTGTCGCTCAAAATATGTGGCCCAACCGCCAATGTGTGATACCCGCTGGCAAGCAATTTATTGAGCTTTTCGACCCCCGGTAGGCCA
The DNA here is from genome assembly GCA_023053685.1 of Diadophis punctatus similis. Taxonomy (NCBI): domain Eukaryota; kingdom Metazoa; phylum Chordata; class Lepidosauria; order Squamata; family Dipsadidae; genus Diadophis; species Diadophis punctatus. The sequence goes on from JALIGW010000003.1 coordinate 149,537,706, forward strand.
ACCATGGATAAATCCAAGAAAAGAAACATTTCAGAAGAAAACAGAATGTTTAATTCAACTACATATGCTAGTTCTGTGGCCTCTCAGGAAATAGTCAGACACGGGAAGGGTTTTGTGGCTCCTGGTGTTTTATTTTCTGTGGGAAATGGGTCCAAATGGCTCTTTGAGTGTTTAAGGTTGCCGACCCCTGCACTAGTTCATATGTGGCTAGATTAACACTAAAAGGATACTCAGCTGCTAATGTGCCAAGAAGCAAACGAAAAAAATGATGCTTTAAAGATATTCATACAATCGGTATGTGGAATGTCAAAATCATAAAGCAAGGCAAACTTGATTTTGTCAGACCTGAAATGTCAAGACTGAATATTGACATTTTTGGAACTGGCAAACTGAAATGGGTCATTTCACATCAGAGGAACATCAAATTTTCTACTACAGATCAGGAAAATCATAAAAGAAATGAAATAGCCATCATTATTAACAAAAGGGAGTCAATGCTCCCGGTTCGCTTTTACCTGTCTGTTGTCGGAGAGCTGATTACGAAGGCAGCGTGATGCTTTGCCCACCCGCCGGGACACCGCCATTTGAGTTCTTTTACCCTCTGCGCATGCACAGAACGCTTTGTGCATGCGCAGAGGGTAAAAGAACTCAAATGGCAGTGTCCCGGCAGGTGGGCAGAGCGTCGTGCTGCCTGCCCGATTGGCTCTCCGACGACAGACAGGTAACAGCGAACCGGGATCATTTCACCGCTGAGTCAAAGTCAGTGCTCAGATATGCCATCACCCCCAACATGATCAAATTACATGAAACAATTTACATGAAATCAAATTACATGAAACAATTACTGCCAACCTGCCTTCCATTGAGGACCTGTATACTGCATGAGTCAAAAAGAGGGCTGTGAAAATATTTACTGACCCCTCACATCCTGGACATAAACTGTTTCAACTCCTACCCTCAAAACAACGCTATAGAGCACTGCACACCAAGACAACTAGACACAAGAACAGTTTTTCCCCGAACGCCATCACTCTGCTAAACAAATAATTCCTCACCACTGTCAAACTATTCACTAAGGCTGCATTACTAATACTATTAGTCTTCTCATCGTTCCTATCACCCATCTCCTCCCACTTATGACTGTATAACTGTAACTTGTTGCTTGTATCCTTACAATTTATATTAATATTGATTGCTTCCTGATTGCTTATTTGTACCCTATGACAATCATTAAATGTTGTACCTCATGATTCTTGACAAATGTATCTTTTCTTTTATGTACACTGAGAGCATATGCACCAAAGACAAATTCCTTGTGTGTCCAATCACACTTGGCCAATAAAGAATTCTATTCTATTATCTCAGTTCAAGTTCAAGGGCAAATAAATCAATATGGCTGTGATCTGATCAAAGCACCAATGCAGAGAAAACAATAGTTGAGCAGCTTTGTAATGACCTGCAACATCTTGTTGACACAGCACCCAAAAAGACAGCATGCTAATTATATATGAAAACAGAAAAACTAAAATGCTAAAGTTAGAAATGTGTCACATCTGGAATAACAGGCAAAAAAAATCAATTAGTGTATGAAATGAAGCAAGAGAGAGACTAAAAGGGTGTGCCAAGCAAATACAATGTTTATAATAAATAACCTATTCGGGCTTCCGGTTCCGGATCGCTGCATCGCGGACGCTCCTCGTTGAGCGCCTTTCCTTTTCCCCGTTAAAGCCGCCAGAACAGCTGTCTGGCGGCTTGAAAGTCTCTGCCCCGGGCAAAGGGGAGAGATGAGAGCCGGACAGGTGGGGTAGAGCCCCCCCTAGTGCCCCAAGTGTCAGCCAGGGGCGCGAAAGGTGAGGGCTCCCCAGCCAGCCTGTCTCTTGCTCCGGGGACTTGGAAACCTCCGCTTTTGCGGAGCAAGATGCCGTGACCACCCGCTGCTTCGTGAATGGGATTACAACTACTTAATTGTTTAAACAAGCAGACAGAGAGAGACAGGATTTTAAAGGGCAAGTACAGATTTTTTTTTTCTTTCAACTCCACTGCTGATTTTCACTTCGGAAGAAACTAAGTAACAGTTATTAGGCTACAACATGGCGATCGGAGAAAGTGGGAGGAGAAGTGAAAGTAACTTTCGTTTCCCTAGCAGCTTTTTTTCTTATGGAAATTTTTGATTTTGAAAGTTGGCTTTACTCTCTCTGTCTCCCGATTCTGGATTAAATAATAACTGACAATTTTTTAAAAATAAAATTCTATCTGGCTTTGGAATTTGAAAGAATTTTAAAAGAAATTTAAAAGAACTTTAACTAGAGGCTTGGCTTTTTCTTTGTTCACCACTGGAAATACTAAAATGGCTTCAAAATCTGGAAAGATGGTTTTGAATAAAAGAATGGATTATTCATCTGGTTATATTTCTAAAATGCAACTTACCACTGAGTTAACACCCCCAAAGTCTTTAACACCTGAAAATTTAATAAGTACCTTAAAGATTATGAAAGATGAACTTATTGTTGAATTTAACCAAAAAATTAGTGAAATAGATAATAAAATGCAGGCTGCTTTAAAGAATATTGACCAACAAATTAGAAATGATGTGTTGGAGGTATGTAAAGGTCTAGCAACAAATATTGAAGTTTTGGCAAACCGCATTGAAGAAAACAAACAAGTTTTGACAACTTCAGTAGAATACATAGATAAAATACAAAATGACATTGCAAATTTTGAAACAGAGGTGTTAATGACGCAATTCAGATCCATGGAATTTGCCATAAGGGTCAGGGGGTTGAAAGAAGGATTATATGAAGATTTGAAAGGAAGGATGGTGGAAGCTTTGGAGCAGGTGTCTGGACTGTCTAAAGAAGAACTAGCCAGGCAAATTGATAAAATATATAGAATCAACTCCTGGTATGCAAAACAAAAACACCTACCAAGGGATATTGTAATATACTTTACTACAAGAGCCTTACGGAATGGGATTATACAGGCGACGTTTAAGAATAACCTGCAGGTGAATGGCCAGGAACTGATGATATGGAAAGAAATTCCCTCTAAAATGCTCAAAGCCAGAAAAGATTATACCTTTCTGATTGATGAATTTAAAAGGTTAAATTTACATTACAAATGGGAAGCACCAACAGGAGTTGCAGTGAAATTTCTGGGAAAAAGATATCGGCTTAATACAACAAAGAAAGCTACTGAATTTTATGTCAACGTCTTAAAGGCTGATATATCCAAGATTCCAGAGGAAAGATGTATGAAAACAAAAGAGGAGGAGGAGGGAAAGCCATCCCTTCCTCTTCAAATCGAAACAGATTTACAAAATTTAAATGATTGGCAGAGCCAGACAGATGTCTACAGTGTGGAAAAGGAGATGGAAGATCGGGGTCAGATGGGAGGCGAGCTGACAACTACAAAATTATCAAGTTACAAAAAGATGCAACCATCATCAAGATACAACAAGATGCAGTGTTGAAGTTTATTGGACAGATGGTTGCCATTATGACTGTACTTTTCTTTTTCCCTTCTTTCCTTAATTTTTTTTTCTTTTCTTTACTTCTTGCATTCTTTTTTTTTCTTTTGTTTTTTTGGGGGGGCTTATTCAAAGTATTATTAATTCTTTTTAAAGATTTAGAACTTTTTTGAACCTAATAATTTAATACATAGTAACATTATGTTACTAATAGAGTGGTAGAATTTATGATGAAGTTTAAGGTTTTTGTATTATTATTTAGTTATTTTTTGTGTAATATCAATTTAAGTTTTATTTAATTGTGAGAAAGATTTGGAATTGTTATCTATCCAGTTATAAAATATTACAATTAGATTTAACATTTTTTTTTTGGGAGGAAGGTTATTTAAAGTTTGGAATTAGTGCTTATAATCTGATATATAGTAATAGTATGTTATTTATATACTGATTGATTTTATGATGAAGTTTAAGGTTTTTGTATTTAATACTTAGTCATCATTTATGTAATAATCATTTAATTCTTAGTTAACAGTGAAGAAATGTTGTGAAGGGTAGATGATTGAAAGGAGGAGGAAGGAATTTTTATTAGTGTACAATTTGGAGTTGAAGTTTTAAAAAAATAAGGTGGAAGTCAAAATTTTTTAATTTAATTTAAATTTATTTTATTGATATTATGCCCTGTACTCTCTCTGGGAAGTCCGGGGGGGAGGGGGGAGGGAAAGGGGTGGGTTAGGGGGGAGAAAAATTAAAAAAAATGTTTGTACTTTCTATTTAATGTTTAGCTATTATCTATGTAATTTTGTACTAATAAAACTTTTTGGAAAAAAATAAATAAATAAATAACCTATTCGAAGAATTTGAAAAAATGGCTCTGCACATGGATATCACTGAATAGACAGCACCAAAATCAAATTGTTTAGATACTCTGCAGGCAAATATGGAACCACTGATTCAATCAGCAAAAACAGAACTGGATGTCGACTGGCTCAGACTACAAATTCCCTTTTGCAAAATTATAATTTAAAGAAAATAAAATCATCCTACCAACAAGATAGAACTTCAGCAATATTCCATATAGTTATATGATAAATATAGAGAATAAATTGAATAGTTAGATTAAAGTGTCTGAAGAGCTTTGGACTGAACTTTGTGATTCAGTAAGTCAAATCAAAGAAAAATATCTGAAATGCAAAAAGGAAAAGGAAAAAATAGCTTCAGCTGAAGGAAACAGCTGAAGAAAGGTAGAAAGTAAGAGACAACAAACAGAGAAGCAATTTGATCAAATAAATGCTGCATTTCAGACAAGAATAAGAAAAAATAAATGAGAAAGATTAAAAGAAGAGATTGTATGAACATATGGGACTGTACAAAACTGTACCAAAAAATCCTAACTAAGAGAGCAATTAACCAATGGAATAGTTGTAGGTGCTCCATCACTGAAGGCTTTCAAAAGACAATCACTTGTCTGAAATTATATTGGGTCTTCAGCTCAAGCAGGGGGTTAGACTAGAAGACCTCCAAGATCCCTTCCAATTCTATTATGTTATAAACTGCCAAGGCTGATGATACAAATAAAGGTTTGATTAAAAAAAACTACAGGTAAACATTCTGGAAACTTAGGTTAAATTTACTCTTGAAAAAATAGTTAACAAGGAAGCTGCAAATGTATTTGAATTCTTACAAGAGAATGAAATTAAAGTTCTACCAGAGCTTGTAAGCAAGTATGAAATTCACAGGAGTAGCTAAGGGACTGAAAATATTTTATCTTCTATGCTGCTCAAAGTTCTGAATAGCTGCACTTATCTCACATACAAGTTCATGTTCAAGATTTTGTAATTCAGACTTCAACAGCACAAGGAAGTAGTACTGCTAATTGTGCAAGCTACATTCAGAAAAGTTATGGGCACATAATATTACACATTTAACATCCAAATCATAATGGAAAAAGCATATGTGTTCCAAAGCTACTTCAATATCTGTGTCTTTAATTGTACAAGGCTTTTGACTCTGTAGACAATAAGAAATGGTGGGTATCTCATTAAAAAGATTACTTTTATTGCCTATTGAAGAATTTGAATGAGATCAGGTAGCAACAATTAGCATAGAAAAAGGATAAATTATTTAAAATAGGGCAAGAGGTGTGCCAAAGTTACATACTGTAATATTTATTTAATTTATGTATAGAATATCATAAGCCATGCAGGATGAGAAGTAATAGAAATGGGCATTAAAATGATAGCTGGAAGCAAGGCTCTTCTAGTGTTCAATATTAAATAATAATAACAACAATATTTCCATAGACAATCCCAAGGTGGCTAGATAATGACGCAGGCATGAACTTACAAGAACTCAAGGAAACAATTGTTGAGGAGAAATCCTGGTAAAATGTTGTCCAGCAGGTGATGTAAGGCCAGAAGCACTGAATAATTCAATAACTCTGGATGTATTCCACATGATTGTGTTCTACAACTATACACAACTCTGTATAGATTCCTATGACACAAGTTAATTTATGTTTCAGAATATTGTAAGAACTCAGAAAAAGGATTAATTCAATAACCAAATTAAAAGGTTTTTTAATACAACAGGTAAAAATAAATTAAGTACAATTAAATTATATTTAACCAACGGAATTTACTAAAAGAAATGTTTTTAAAGAACGGTAATTTTCATTATTATTTCTGATAGTGTAAACCATAAATGCTATGCAGCTAGTCTTTGTAACTTAATGCAATTCCAAAGAACTAATTAATGAACACCAAATCAGACTTGACCTATGAAAATATCAATGTTTCCAGTTCTATTAACACTTCTATCCAGACAGCGTTGTTTGCTACACAGGAAATCCATTTCTTTTGTGGGTGTATGGTACAACTCTAATGTTTAATGATTCATTTAATTAAGACAAATAATTATTAAACATTTAAGAAGCCATTTAGTGTTTTCATCTCAATGCAGAATAATCTATGATGATGAGATAATCTTGTATTGGCATTATGACTTCATTTTCTCCTTTTTCTGATTATATGTTTTAAAGCAAAATATTTAGAAAGTTACGGTAATCAATATCAAATTTGCTCATAATTTTAGAATATAGAATATAAAAGAGGAATATAGTTTAGAATATAAAAGAGGAAAAAATACTTAGCAAAACTAAGTATTTTTACTTACTTACTTACTTACTTACTTACTTACTTACCTAACTTACTTACTTACTTACCTTTTACTTACTTACCTAAGAGGTCAGTAAGGGGCGTGCATAAGTGCACCAGCGTGCCTACCATCCCTGTCCTAATGTTCCCTCTTATCAGTACTCATCTTATGTATATAAACAATGTTATATCTATGTATATTAGCAACACGTACTTGACAAAAATCAATAAATAAAATAAATAAATAAAACCTGAGGATTCAAATGCACAATTTAAAAAGAGTTATCAAATAGCAGTAGTATCAAGAAAAAGAATATGGCACTATGGTTTCATAAAATAATAAGGATTACAAAAGTAACAATGTAATAACAATATAATGAAAACACACTATCATGCTAGAAAATGGCATAAAATCAAATTGTTAAAAGCAGACCAAACAAACAAACAAACCCCAAAAATGCCTTTAATTTGTTTTGCAAAGTTGACCCATTTTGTTTAACAAAAAGAACGGAAAGAAGTGAAACATCCATTTCATTTTTGCATTTATATTCAACACTTTTAAAACAAATTTTAAAATAAAGACTTGGAGAAAACCACATTTTATACTGTATATACAATACAAGCACAAGTAGTCCTCAACTTAATAATCATCCATTTAGCAACTGTTTGAAGTTGCAATGGCATTGAAAGAAGTAACTTACAACTGGTCCTCACCTTTAGGACCATTGCAGCATTCCCAGTCACATGATCAAAATGTGGGCACCGCAACCAGGGTGCATTTATGACAGTTGCAGCATCTCAGTATTATATACGATTGCAATTTGTAGCTGGCTTCCAACAAGCAAAGTCAATGCAACTACATCATTCACTTAATAACTAAAGTGATTTGCTTAATAACCAGGACGAGAAAGATCATGAAATCAAGTGCAGCTCACTTAATAATCATCTTGCTTAGCAACAGAAATTCTGATTCCAGTTATGGACATAAATCAAGGATTATCTGTACTCAGAACTGATTTTGCTGTGAGCAAAAAAACTCACCAACCCACATAAAATTATGAAACGCTTCTATCCAACAATGGTAGAATAGAATTAGAATTAGAATTAGAATTAGAATTAGAATTAGAATTAGAATTAGAATTAGAATTAGAATTAGAATTAGAATTAGAATTAGAATTAGAATTAGAATTAGAATTAATGGAATGGAATAGAATAGAATAGAATAGAATAGAATAGAATAGAATAGAATAGAATAGAATAGAATAGAATAGAATAGAATAGAATAGAATAGAATAGCTTTATTGTCCCTTTGTTTGAATGTACACTAATTGGCAATTCATGGGGACTCATAATTGCCCTGCAAGCAATCCTTGTAGTTTGTCTTATTTTAGTACCTTAAAATAATTTAAATACGTTTAAATACATTAAAATCATTTCATCTTTAATAGAGAAGAGTTACCTGTAAATAGCTGAAGATATTTGTGCTCATAGTGCTAGCTATAATACTCTAACTTGAGTAAGGAGGGTTACTGGAGATAAAACAGACATAATAGGGTAAGCAAAATGATAGTGAAATATTGATTATAGTTTAATAATAACATATTGCAAGATTATGGTCTAGATCATGGGTCCTCAAACTAAGGCCCGGGGGCCACATGCGGCCCGCCGAAGCCATTAATCCAGCCCGCACAGGACCATGAGGCTGCCCCACCCACATTGCCCCGCCTACCCTTCGGCCGAGCGCAGAACTTATCTTCGCGAGCCCCGCGGGCTGGAACTGAAAGGTAAGGCCAACAATTTTGGCCTGTAGAGACCTTCTGGAGGTGGGGGAGGTGAAAGACAGGGTGCACAGATGCCCCAGGCAGACAAAAAACTGGTGAAAACAGTCCATTTTTGGTCAAAAACTGGGCCATTTTTGGCCTGCAGAATGCTTCTGGGGGTGTGGGAGGTGTAAAATGGGGCACACAGATGCCCCAGGAGGCCAGAAAATGGGCAAAACGGCCCATTTTTCACCTCCCCCGCCTCTAGAAGATAAAGAGAGAGAGAGAGACAGACAGACAGACAGACAGAAAGAGAAAGAGACAGAAAGAGACAGAAAGAGACACAGAGAGATATTTCTCAAGCTCCTTGGGGCTGAGAAGAATTGCTGCAAAATTGAGTTTCCTGAAGTGGACCACTAGACTCCTAAACAACTGAAAAAATGATCTAGTAAAAAGAAAAGTCAACCAAAAGAGCAACATGCAAACAAAATCAAATAAAACACCCCCAGGAGCAAAACAAATGAAAGTTTAATTTGTGTGCATTGTTTAATGGACTGTTAAATTGGCCACACCCACCTAGTCACGTGACCACCTAGCCACACCCACCCAGCTGGTCCGGACCCCCAACAGCCTGAGGGACCCTGAATTGGCCCCCTGTTTAAAAAGTTTGAGGACCCCTGGTCTAGATTCATATTCCATTACACAGATTTGTGCAAGCTTACTTAGTTATACCTAATCAAAGAAATTTGTAGTGCAGATGAGTTGTGATTCTGTTATCAAAACAAAGAGGAAAACCAAATTTGCAAAGCAGAGACAAGCATAGTGCCACGGGGAAGTGAAACCCCATATAGAGATTTGCCCACAATCATCAGGCCACAGCCTTGGTGGAATTCTAGCTTTGTCTTGATTGGGCTACCATATGGTAATCTGTTCCCCTGGTGTTTTTTTTTTTAAGAGTAGAGTCCAATTTTTCAGTTTTCCTCTGGGTTTTTGCTCTGAAATATTGATTATTTTCTTCCTTTGGCAAAGTCTTCTTTATCTACTGATTCAAAGGTGATTCATACCTATACTTCCATGTCTAGATCTGGCTTAACATCTCCAACACTGTCATGAATAGAAAGAGTAGATTGAAATGTGGAAATATGTGACATGTTTTGCCCTTATTGATAAGATGTGGTCTAGAGAAAAGCTTGTAAGCTTGTCTGGCTGTCCCTTTGGCCTGTTGCTCACTGTGTGTTTTATCTTGGCATATGAGGAGAAAACACAGCTTTGCAGAGGAAACTCAAGATAAATCACTAGTTCATCAGTGCATAAAATAATAGTAAGGTTGCTTGTGGTGAATTTGGCTTGATTTGCAGATTATTCAGTAGCAAAAATAAATGAAACCATTGTTACATGTTAGATAACAACACCTACGGATTTCTGGTTTGCAAAACAGGCGATGTTCAGGCATAGTTATATGCATTTTCTGATGATGATGATGATGATGATGATGATGATGATGATGATGATGATGATGATGATGATGATAATAATAATAATAATAATAATAATAATAATAATAATAATAATAATAATAATAATAATAATAATAATAATAATAATAATAATAATAATAATAATAATAAAGGCCAAAATTGATAAATCCTCAAATGATGCTAAATGCAGATTATGCAAGGAAGCTGATGAAACTGTAGCCCATGTGCTCAGCTGCTGCAAGAAAATCGCGCAGACTGATTACAAATTATGGCACAACTCTGTTGCACAAATGATCCACTGGAATTTATGCAAAAATTATAACATCCATACTGCTACAAACTGGTGGGAACACAAGCCTGAAAAAGTCACTGAAAATCAGATGGTCAAGATCTTGTGGGATTTTCGTATACAAACAGACAAGGTACTGGCGCATAATACACCAGACATCACGCTGGTCGAGAAAAACAAGGTGACTATCATTGACATTGCAATACCAGGTTGATGAAAAGGAACACAAAAAAATCGCAAAATACCAGGACTTAAAAATCGAAATTCAACTATTATGGCACAAACCAGCAGTGGTAATTCCAGTGGTGATTGGAACACTGGGTGCGATCCCAAAAGCACTGGAATTATATTTAAAACAGCTCAAAATTGACAAAATCACCATCAGTCAAATGCAGAAAGCCGCACTGCTCGGTTCCGCACATATACTTCGAAAATACATTACGACGTCCTAGGCCCCTCGGTGGGGCTCAACTAGTAATCAGTGCCAAATCCGGTGAAACAACTAGCCGCTGTGATACAATTGAATAATAATAATAATAATAATAATAATAATAATAATAATAATAATAATAATAATAATAATAATAATAATAATAATAATAATAATAATAATAATAATAATAATAATAATAATAATAATAATATAAAAACTTATAACAATTTAATAATATTGCTCATTAGAAAACTAAGCACCAATTCACCTGCGTGATGACCTAGTGGCCATCGATGACTATTATTGTAATTTCAGAACTGGCAAGTCAGCTGATTTAAGTTTGAGCAGGCCAGGATACAAGGCCAAAAGACAGTGTTTCATCTGGTGATCATACATAATGAAGGTATGAAGGTCTTTTGCTATTTGTTTATTTGGCTAGCTGCTAATATTCATGAATGATTCCAGTGATCAATGATGGTTAAAAAGATTTACCTGGGCTTGTGTTGATCCACTTGAGTTATTCATTCTTGCCTGGGAATACAACCCATAGAACTTAATAAGGCCTTCTTTCATGAAGATGAGGATAGGACTAATTTTATAGTGAGCCATATCTGGATAATCACATTGTCATGATAGGAAGAATTTAGCCTCAGGTTACTGAGGCTATGATCCCCAAAAGTTTTATTTGAGCTTCTTAATTGTAATGCTGATTACTTGTGGAAGCCACCTGGTGCGTGCATTTCTGCTAGAAAACACAAAAGCAAATGGAACCCCATGAGTCAGAGGCAATGTTCAGTTGATTGTCTTCTATTGAAATCATAAAACGATTGACACAGAATGAGGATAGGGTAAAATAAAAACAAACTAAAATAGGTTTGATTAAAAAAAGTGAGCTTCCCTCCATTGCTTGTCATCACCAGTGGGAAAGTATAGATAGTAAAGAATTAAAGTTGTCATGCTGAGAGTACTTTAGGTTCTAATTAGTATATCTGTTTTGTATAGCCTCAAATAAATCCACATTATCTCTAATGGGACTTTTTCCAGAGTTGTGTGTTATAGCAAATTAATTGTGTTAGTCTTTGACAGAGAAAATGGCAGATACAGAAGTTTGACGGCATCTGAAAAGCCAGTACATCTTTTCTAAAGATACAGGACACATTTCCTGGAGTTAGAATCCATTTTGGTAGATAATATGCATGAAATGGTTTTCTATACTGTTGGGTAAAAAACATGTGAGGATGTAGATGAATTTGATACAGAGGGACGAAAACACCTGGCCTACAGAACAGCTTTTCTCAACCCCACTGTCCCTTCTGATTTGTATCAGTGATTTTTATGTTTTCTACTATTTTGAAGCAAAAAGCACTTTAAAATTGCAGTGTAACTCTACAATATGTTTAGCCTAATTAAACTGTGCGTCTGTTGTGAGGGGAGGAAAACTGAGTTTTGATTATATAGGTCTCGGAAGGATAGTAGGCCCTAAAAGTTACATGAACCAAAGTTTCAGACAGAAAGTTTGCAAAGTGTATCAGAACTATTTGTAATTTTGCTGAGCTGTTGCTGTGAAATGTGATTTTGCAAAGTATGTAGTCTTGAGATATACTTGGAATTAGAACGTTGAAACTGTGAGAAATAGGGAACTGAAACTAGACGAAGGATAGAGGTTTGAGATGTACACGGGTATATGTGGAGACTGTCTGTCACTAAGACAGAACAAGGAAGTAAGTTGTGAAATGAGTGCAGAAAAGTATAAAAAGAAAGTCTTGGGATGAGTTCAGGGCCTCTGGCTGTAGCTAATCCTTGCTGGATTTAGCTACTGTATGTCAGTGGACCTCATTGCAATGGGTTGTTGATGTAAGTTGTGTTATTATATGATGGCTTTTCTCATGTTCTCAATTGCTCATGAAAATAAACCTCTGAATCCTAAAGTAAGATTTATTGTTTGTGGTTTGTCTGTGTTCCTTTTTTCTATTGGAATATTGTTATAACACTGTGTATCACATACCTGACAAGGCCACCCACTTTATATCATTACTGTAGTCCTCAATTCCCCCCCCAAAAAAAATTAACCTTAGACTGTCTACAGTCGACCTCTCCCCGTTTCTAAGAGGTGCATAAGTGCACCACTGTGCCTACCATCCCTGTCTTACTGTCCTATTGTCCTCTTTTATCGTTACTTTTTACTTATGTTTATACAAACTACTACTATTCTATACATGTTTGACAAATAAATAAATAAATAAAATAAAATAATAAATAAAATGTGTGGCTCTAAAGGTTTGCCGATCCCATCTTTATGATGTTACCTAGTTTGGTAATAAAACATCTGCAAGAAAACCACCAAGCTCAGATATCATGAAGGATCCCACATGTCAACCCTGATCTGTAAATATTATCTTCTATCAGCACAATAAAGAGTACCAATGTCTAATATCAGTGTGGCTATCAACTATGGAGGCAATGATATACCCAAACATATTGGACTTAGATAAAAGTGTAAGGTACAAAGAATTATTAGATGCCCAAGGGAAGTTAAAAACAAACCAAGAGTTAAAACAACAAGGAATAGATTGGTGGCCGTACCTACAAATTTAGGCAAGATATAAAAAGGATCTAGAAAAATATGGCTTCTTTAAGGAACAACAAGAGCTTGATAAAATAATACAGGACATGGAGGAAAAAATGATAACTAAAGCATATAACTATTTCCTGAGATTTAAAATGGAAGAAGAAACTGTCAAAGAAACCATGATAGCCTGGGCAAAGAATTTTGGTTATAATATTGAATTAGAGTATTGGGAAAGATTATGGGGAAAAACTATAAATTAACATTGTTGGCAGCATATAAAGAAAATTTATACAAAATGTTCTATTGTTGGCATTTACCTCCAGCTAGATTGGCCAAAATGTTTCCAAATCTATCTGCGGAATGCTGGAAGTGCAAACACAATCAAGGTACATTCTTCCATATGTGGTGGTCATGTTCAAAATCCAGGAAGTACTGAATTAAAATAAGAAAATGATTAGAAGAAATCACGAGTCAACAAATTGAGTTAAAACCAGAATTATTTTTACTAGGGATAATAAGAGGAAACTACAGTAAGGAAATTCAATATATTATATTGCATATAATGACTGCAGCCAGAATTGCTTATGTGCAAAACTGGAAATAGGATAGCACGCACTCCGAGGGAATGGTGATCCAAAAGGTGTTAGAATGTGCTGAGATGGACAGAGAGGGGAAACGGAATATTATTTGGTCTGGGACATATGGTACAAATGGCTAGAGAATAGAAGTAAAGATTAAATATAAAGGTAACTTAAGAAGTATACTAAAATTTAATGACAATGTATATAGTTAAAGGAAAAATAAGGAATGTAATTGTTATGTATGTATGAGTATTAGCGATGCTGGAGTGCTTTTAAATGTGATATAACATGATAAAATATGTTCAATAAAAATAATAATAATAAAAAAGAGTACCAATGTTTAAAAACCCAGGGCATGATAGACACCAGTGTGGGCAGACCAAAGAAACTCTACCAAATGGAAACCAAGGTTAGAATGAATGGGTCCATTTTCTTCTTATTGTTTAATATATTCCTCCTGTACTTTTATGATAAAGGCAGCTTATTTAGTATCAACATGCTAATAACTCCACTTTGGTGATGAATCCTTAAGCTTGTCACCTAATAAAGGAAGATCAAAGAAGAAGTACAAACAGCTGACCAACAAATTGGACTTCTCTAGGGGAGGGAAATGATGCGTTTGCCATGAATTGGGCTATTGTCAGCTCCTGTTTCTTAAAACAGATTTTATAGACAGCCTGCCAATCATCCAAAACATGGTTGAAAATAGCTGTTGGATTGGCATATTAAGTATCACAGGAGACTGATGTAAATGTCGTGAACTATTGGGGAAGAATAAACTGAGCTATAATACTTCTCATCTGTTCCCAGTGTGCACAGATAAAAATTTTATCACACAAAACAGCAGGATAGTTTGCATGAATTATTAAATCATCTGCATACAAGAGGGTTAGTAATTAAACAGGAAGACCTACTGAGGATTATCATAAATGACAATGAATAGAGTTTGTAAAGTCCAGCTATAAGTCAAGAGACTAACATGTATGATTGCTTTTAATTTGTATGACAATTTGTGAGTTATTCATTTATAACACTTTCAGATGTTGCCATGGGGGAGCTGAATGTGCAATTAGTCTTCTAGCATGCATATGTCAAACAGGCATAATAAATGGTGAAGATACAATGTTCTTTAGACACCCACCTTTTCATCCCACAAAATCAGCAACTTCATTTCAGCCCATGTTTCAGTTCTAAGGTTCAGGATTTTTTTTAAAAAAATAAGAGAGTTGCTTTATCTGTTCTTGGGCCTGATGAAGCCTCATTGCCTGAGGATTAGAGGTGGGTTTCAGCAGGTTCTGACCAGTTCTGGAGAACCAGTAGTGGAAATTTTGAGTAGTTCGGAGAATTGGTAGTGGAAATTTTGAGTAGTTCGGAGAACCGGTAAATACCACCTCTGACTGGCCTCGCCCCCATCTATTCTCTGCCTTCCGAGTCCCAGCTGATCAGGAGGAAATGGGGATTTTGATGTAACCTTCCCCTGGACTGGGGAAGGAATGGAAATTTTACAGTATCCTTCCCCTGTCACACCCACCAAGCCATGCCCACCAAGCCACACCACGCCCACGAAGCCACACCCGCAGAACCGGTAGTAAAAAAATTCGAATCTCACCACTGCTGAGGATGTTGTGCCTTAGTTGTGGAACGGCCAATGTGGTAGCATTTCAAAAACCCGATAATTTGATAATAGCGAAGGACTTGTTTAGGGCTAACGGGACACATTTCCAATGGTAAGGACAATGACATTTCAAGTCATACTGGAGAGTCCCATTCCACCAATTATAAATTTAATACTTTGACTTTGCTGGTGTGAATAGACAGCAGGCTCTGCCTTTGAGAAGTTCTACATTACGAAAATGTAAGGGAAAAGGAAAAGAGGCAGAGAAATACCCAGTTTTGGTAAAAAGATTGAATGCCTCCTTTTTCATGTGCATTGTGTGACTCTCATCTTGAAAAGGAAATCAAGCTTTTGTTGCTCTTGTGTTTGAAAACACAACAGAAAGATGAAACCCCTACTGGATGAAATGCCAGTCCCAAACAATTGTGAATTTTTACTAATGCAAAGACACATTGTCAACAAGTAAGTAGGAATCTTGCCATTTCTGCAATCCATTATCTTTTTCATCCACACCTATAACATGCTTTTGTCTGTAATCAGTTCTCTCATCTCCTTGCCTGGATCATAGTTTTTTGTTCTTCTATACTATTACTCTACTTTCTGTGATTGGCCCATCTGCATATCTCTCTGTCGATATATTATATTCATATTATATTCCCTTTTAATTATTTGCCCAGCAGCCTTATAACAATCCTTTTCTTCTGTACCTTTTTGTTTCTTTTATTCTTTTCTCCAAATTATGTTTCTCTTTTTTTATTTTTATCCTCAAAGTACTGTAACGAACTTTCATCTTTCTTCAGTTCCACAACTTTGTCTGCATTTATTATTATAATGGATGGTCACAAAGTCAGCCAGATATGTATTTAGACTAGATTTGGCATTTGAGTACTTCTCAAGGACTTGAGATAGTCAAAAGTTGTTGTTTGATGGTGTTAAGGGTAGGATGTACCAAGCCTTTTATAATTTAATGATGATTTTGTCAATGCCAATGATGCTCAACTGATGCTCCAGATGTTTTGGGATTGCACTCAAAGTGGTGGTTACTATTGGTACTATCTTTGCTTTCTTTTGCCACAATCATTTGACTTCCATTTACAAGTCTTTGTATGTTGTGCTTTTTTCCAGCTCTTCCTCTTCTGCTATGAATCTTACATTTCAGTTTCATGACTGAACAGGACATCTCTTGTTTGATAATTGAGACAGCACCTAGTGACATTGCTTGATTTTGAAAAATAGATCAGTTGGGTCAGACTTGCATTGTAATTTAGTCTGAGAAGACAAAAGACCATAAAAGCATTATTTGCAAAGAAACTATTAGAATATATCCACAAAGTCACAGGAAATCAACCTTGATTTGATTTCTAAATTATTTCTAATAATTTACCGTATTTTTCAGAGTATAAGACGCACCGGAGTATAAGACACACCTTAGTTTTTGGGGAGGAAAATAGGGGGGGGGAATCTGGCTACCAGGTATTTATCTGGCTAGCGTCCTTAGTCTGGTCAGCTTTAGCACATTATTTTATCCCTGGTTAGGACTTAAAAAAACCTTCGGAAAGAGTAACAATGAAAGAGCCTGCAAGCCAGTAAGAGCTGGGAAGATCATTAGCACCTGGTTAGGGATAGAAAAAAACTTATTCAGATCAAGTAGAGCAATGAAAAAAACCCTGCAAAGACTTAGGGCTGGAAAAACCTTCTTCAGAGAGAGTAACAATGAAAGAGCCTGCAAGCCAGTAAGAGCTGGGAAGATCATTAGCACCTGGTTAGGGCTAGAAAAAAACTTATTCAGAGCAAGTAGAGCAATGAAAAAAACTCTGCAAAGACTTAGGGCTGGAAAAACCTTCTTCAGAGAGAGTAACAATGAAAGAGGCTGCAAGCCAGTAAGAGCTGGGAAGATCGTTAGCACCTAGTTAGGGCTGGAAAAAAAGCTCCGAAAAAGCTACATTCAGAGTATAAGTCGAACCCAAATTTTTAGCCACTTTTAGGGAGGAAAAAGGTGCATCTTATACTCCAAAAAATACGGTAGATTATTAGAAATCTAAATTTCTAATTATTTTAGTCTAAAATAATTTTTCCTTCTTTCCTTCCTTCCTTCCTTTCTTCCTCCCTCCCTCCTTTCTTCTTTCCCTCTGTCCCTCCTTGTCGTTCTGTCATTATTTCCTTCTGTCCCTTCCTCCCTTCCATTTACTTTTCTTTTAGGAAACTTGTAGGGAGAAAGGCACTGGGAAATCCTTCCTTCCTTCTCTCATTCTTTCCCCTCCCCTCTCCTAGATTCTTGTCAAAACCCTGCCAATTTTGGAGGTCTTTTGTGACTGGATTGCAAGACTACTTGCATGCTGAGACTATAAAAAAATGAGAACTTCTGCTTTTTCCCTTGCCATTACCATGTGCAAGCTAATCAAACTGTCCCACACCTGCTGCATGATGGCTAAAGGTTTAATTGGATTAAGACATGATTATCTTACAAGAGTTTGATCTCAGTTTAATCTGAAGAATTTATGCTCCTGCATTTCAAAAAGGTGGGGGGGGGGAGGGAAATCTGCACTGAAGATCAAATATTAGTCAAATTGTAGAAAGCCAGAATATTAGTATTAATACTAAGACAGGCTCTCTTTGAAGAACCCTAAAATGATACTTAAAAATTGGAAATGCAAAGAACCCATTATGTGTAGTGAATATCAGATTAATAGAGACATGATCTTCAATACAATACTGTCATTCATTCTATAGGACATGCCTTGATAAATCATTCAATACTCACTGCCATCTCATCCCCAGTCTCTCTCTCTCCCTCCCTCCCTCCCACCCTCCCTCCCTCTCCTACATAAACACACACATTGAACTGTTGAGGTTAGTGACGTGTACATGCAAAAAGAGATCTGATATAACAGTGCCTTGAAGAATTTTCAGAAGACTCCTCTATCTTTTAAAGCACTAATTTCCTTTAAAAAACATTTTATTGTGTTATAAGATGTAAAAAATACATTATATTACTTGGGTACAGTGTTATTTATACAGCATTAACCAGAGATCATTAACACTGAGTTGATTTAGAAAACTTAATCCTTGAAAGATAAGGGGAAAAGGTTTAGATCAATATCAGTATGGTTTTTAAAATGTTAATATCAATAAAGCTAAGGATGTTTAAATTGTCCATCTACTACTGAATTGATGAACAGCTGCAAATCCTAATCTTTTGAATCACTTTTTCAGTTTTTCACTCCATTGTGATATACAGAAAACCAAGAAGATGAAAGGTGCAGACTTAAGGCTGCTTGACTCAAATGTGCCACTTGTTTTAAATCTTATACACACTGTCTGTCCAGTCAACAAAGTGAAGCCCCACATTTTTGAATGGTTAGAATGCACTGATCAACTCATTTCAGAATGCTGGTGGGAATGACATTTTTGACCATTTCCTTACTTCAAAAATGTTTTCACTGTATCAACAAAATTGATTCAAACAACTAGGAATGAAGTGGGACAGACTTTTTCTGGCACACGTGATAGGCGTTGTTGTTGTGGAATCTTGGACAGCGAGAGACATACCTGACATCATTCTATACTCTGAGGAAAAGATCACTCTAGCTTTTCCAAATTCAACGTACATTCATGCTGTAATATGTTTCAAAATCTTGTCTCCTGGTGACTTGATGGACAACCTCACAAAGTTTTCCTGGCAGTACTATGAAAGGTTTTTGTTGCTTTTTTTCAGGATGAATTTTCACAACACAAACGCCTACCACACACACCCTTTTATTTTCCTATTCTAGCCCAGGGGTGAAATCCAGAAGGTTCTGACAGGTTCTGGAGAACCAGTAGCGAAAATTTTGAGTAGTTCATAGAACTGGTAGCGGAAATTTTGAGTAGTTTGGAGAACCGGCAAATACCACCTCTGGCTGGCCCCAGAGTGGGGTGGGAATGGAGATTTTGCAATATCCTTCCCCTGCCATGCCCACAAAGCCACGCCCACAAAGCCACACCACACCCACCAAGCCAAGAAAGGATGGCTTATTTTTTTTCTACCACAATTGTTCACTATCCCCCCTCCCTCAAAACATCTGAGGGGGAAGTTCTGGCTATGAGAAGAATCTTTAAGGATCTATCCTACAACTATGGTAACAGTTCATATTGGGAGAATCCATGCTATCATTTCATTTCCTTCCTTCCTTCCTTCCTTCCTTTCTTCCTTCTTTCCTTCCTTCCTTCCTTCCTTCCTTCATTCATTCATTCATTCATTCCTACCTTCCTTCCTTCCTTCCTTCATTCACGTATTCATTCATACATGTATTCATTCATTCATTCATTCACTCTGCTAAATTAATATGACTACACATCATTTAATTCATTGATTGATTGATTGATTGATTGATTGATTGATTGATTGATTGATTGATTGATTCATTCATTCATTCATTCATTCATTCATTCATGTATTAATTCATGCATTCATGTATTCATTCATATGTATTCATGTATTAATTCATTAATTCATTCACTCATTTGCTAAATTAATATGACTACACATCTTACGTTCATGTCTGTGGGTAGTTAATAATAACTAAAACAACATACCAAACATAGAACTAAGACCAATATTAAAAGGAGTGTGCACATTTACCATCACTTTGTTGCTTATGTCCTATATATGTATTTAGGGCAGCAGAAATCCATAAGAGATGATCCCATGGAGTTTTGCCACTTGGTACATTTTTTTTCATGTGTATCATGAGTGTTTACATTAGGGCTTCATTCACATGATACTGACTGCCATTATGACTTTTTTGACACCGCTCCACCCTTTCTACTATTTAGAAGTAAAGCCCACTACTTTCCAAGAG
The DNA here is from genome assembly GCA_023053685.1 of Diadophis punctatus similis. Classification (NCBI taxonomy): domain Eukaryota; kingdom Metazoa; phylum Chordata; class Lepidosauria; order Squamata; family Dipsadidae; genus Diadophis; species Diadophis punctatus. Next base: position 149,557,890 of record JALIGW010000003.1, read on the forward strand.
ACCTACTCTCTGGCAACTATACCTTATTTCACAGATTTAGGAAATTAAATCCTAAGCAAAGTAAGTAAAGACCTGCTGCAGTTTCTGCTTTTTATTTACTCACTTGTAAGTGAAGGCATTTTCTGAACCACAATATCTACACACCGGAATGTAAGAGATATAAGTTTAGTTACCATACTTTTCTAATGAACTCAATCAAATCAGAAATGGGAACAGGGTGACATAGATTTGATGTACCATCCAGATAAGCACTTTAATCGTCATAGATTCAGTCCTCAAAACTGGTCAAAATGTTCTTGAGTATTCTTTCAGGATAAATACCAACTTGCTACTTCAAGAAGAAAAAGCAAGCAATTGACAATTACCATTCCTGAAGTATTTGAACAACTTTTCTGAACAGATTCACATTCTAGAAAACATGTTACTTTCAGATCAAATCTTATTGCAATCCTCATTTCAAGTGTCAAAATGTTCTTAATAGATGTCACTTTAAAGCAACCAGATGAGATTCAATCAGTTCTCCTGAGCTGTTTATACAGAACTTAAAGGCCAGGGAGAAATTGGTACCTTTTCTTGGCACCTGATTACTGTGGATAAAACAGGATTACTAAGAATAAAAAAGCTGGGTTGATGCAATGGTTAGAATGCTAACCATTGCATCATTGCTAACTCATTGCTCACTTAAGGAGTTTGATTCTGAGTGGCTCAAGGTTGACTCAGCCTTCCATCCTTCCGAGCAGGAGTGGGTTCTCACTTACCTCGCTGCCGGTTCACTTCCTCATGCACCGTGTGGGCACGCTCGCAAGCATGCACAGTGCTAAAAATCCAGCTTTTGCATGTACACAGAAACAAAAAACAAGATGGTGCCACCTATGGCGCCGCCGAGAGAGCCCGTTCAGGGGCGTGTCCAGCCGGCCATCGCTGCCAGTTTGGCGAGCGAGGGAAAATTCCTGCTATTGGTTCTATAGAACCGGTCCGAACCAGCAGGAACCCACCTCTGCTTCAAAGGTCAGTAAAATGATTGTTGGGGGCAATATGCTGACTCTGTAAACCGCTTAGAGAGGGCTGTTAAAGTACTATGAAGCGATATATATATCTAAGTGTTATTGCTATAAAATCAGATGAGAAGTCATGAAACATAATCAGGGTATCTCTAGCAGGTCAATGATGTCAAAACAGTGGTCAGAATGGATAATTAGCCCATGTTTCTTTTTTTACATTTGTGTGATGTACAACACATGCTAAACAAGGACAGGGCTTCAATTGTGCCCACCATCTTGATGTCGTTGAACCCCTCTCCTTTGCCATTCAAGGATGCCTTGAGTGCAACCAAACAAGCACAAAGCTAATGCTGGACTTTCATTTGAAGAATGTGTTTGGTCCAACTTTTTACTATCTTTTCTTGTTTAAATACCCATATATAATAACAGATATATATCATGAAGTGCAGGGAGTCTGCTGGTGTTTGAAAAAGTTGATAAGTATCAATGGTCGACATCTGAGCAACAAGATCCATATTCCATTGATAAGCCCCAAACTCTCTAGCCAAGGGGTGTCAAACCCGCATCGTCACATTGTCAACACTTGACATATCACGACTTTCTTCTCCTTTGCTAAAATGGGGGTCGGGGTGGCCAGCGCATGGCGCATCTTGCCCGTGGGCTGCGAGTTTGACACCCTTGCTCTATCCCCTGCCTTTTGTTTTTATTTTATTTTTACTGTTGATCGCTTGCCCTATCTAAGAAATTAGTAGAAAACAAGCAGAAAACACATCAACTTCCACTTCTACTGCCTTCATTTTTCTGGCATTCACACTCAGAAGGAAAAGAGCAATAGGAAGGAAGGAGAATAGTGCTTAAATAATCACTCCCTGTGGAACAGCATTACCCCAGAGATAAGGACTGCTTATAAGGACTCTCTCTTCTATGTTTAGAAGCCATAATACCTGGCTTTGGTCTAATGCAGGGGTCCCCAAACTTGGCAACTTTAAGACTTGTGGACTTCAACTCCCGGGAATTGAAGTCCACAAGTCTTAAAGTTGCCAAGTTTGAAGACTTCTGGTCTAATGCCTGGGGATATTGTTTTAATGTAGTATTGTATTTTGGGGAGCTGTTTTGTCTGGTTTTTGTTGTTTTTAACATCATTTTAGCTTGGGCTATCTGTGTGGTTTTATATTTGATCTGTTTTTCTGTTTTTCTTTAGTTTGTACACTGCCTGGAGTCAAATTATTTTTCAGTAATGCTGAGAGTCACAGGATAGTTAAATCGGCTTTATTTTGCAATAAATTGTAGTAAATGCACAAACACCCTAGCTTTCTTTTTTTTTCTAGATTAATCTTTCTGTCTAGAAGAGAAACAAAATCCTTTTTTCCAACACTTCTTTTTCACGGTGCTACAAGGTCATTTGGACAGCAGACCTTATTCTCTCATCCCTAATGGAACAGATCTGCTACAGCAGGGCAACATCTTTTTAGCATCTGTTCACCATCCATACATTTTGGTTGGAAGATTTATTTAATAAGTTACTCAGCTGGAGCAAAGCAGCAGCTGGAATTGAAAGCAAGGCAGTCAGGAGCTCACGTTGCCATCCCTTCCTCTTCCAAATGCAATGGCTGTATGATGTCTGATGCAAAAGTTTTTTTCTAAGAATTTTGCTACTTCAAAAGGAGCCAAACAGAATCAGCTCTGGGCTGAATGGATAAAATTTCACCCATTCCTTCCTTTCTTGTGTGATATCTAAAAAGCTGATAAAAAGTAAATAGCTTATTCAGCAAGTAAATTGTAGTTTGTAAGGTTGATTGGTATTTTCCTAAAGGTAGAATATAAAGATTTATTACTTATTTATTAGCTTGATCAATTGTCCACCTCCATCATGACTCAGGCTGACTTATAGCATGGCCTTATTTATTTATTTATTTATTTATTTATTTATTTATTTATTTATTTATTTATTTATTTATTTATTTATTTATTTATTTATTTGTTTGTTTGTTTGTTTGTTTGTTTGTTTGTTTATTTATTTATTTATTTATTTATTTATTTATTTATTTATTTATTTATTTATTTATTTATTTATTTATTTATTTATTTATTGAGATTTATATACCGCCTCACAGTGCAAGCACTCTCTAAGCGGTTTACACCAGTAAGCAATGTATATTTATATTGCCCCCAACAATCTGGGTCCTCATTTTACCTACCTCGGAAGGCTGGAAGGCTGAGTCAACCTTGAGCGGGTGAGATTTGAACCGCTGACCTGCGGATCAGTCAGCTAAAGTGACCTGCAGTACTGCCTCGAACCGCTGCGCCACCTCGGCTCGTAATTTAAGACAATATAATGCAAACATCCAGAAAAATAATACTAACTCTACCAAACATCCAAAAAAATAACACTAACTCTACCGAACCAAATATCCTATAAAAGGTCTACCACTCATTCTTCCTCATGATTAAATTATCCATTCAGATTGAATATGAAATGGGAATAGAAAAACTGGTTTCACTTTGTACAACTAAGGAGAAATTTCCTGACAGTTAGAACAATTAATCAGTGGAACAACTTGACTTCAGAAGTTGTGAATGCTCCAACACTGGAAGTTTTTAAGAAGATATTGGATAACCATTTGTCTGGAGTGGTGTAGTGTTTCCTGCTTAGGCAGGGGGTTAGACTAGAACAGCGGTCACCAACTGGTGGTCCGTGGACCACTGGTGGTCCGTGGTAAAATTTTGGTGGTCCGCAGACAAATTATTTGCATTTTTATATTGCACTAAATCAGGGGTCCTCAAACTATGGCCCCTGGGCCGGATACGTGCAATGAACATTTGTGTTGCTGCAGAGAGTCTACCTCTTCGGGGTCTTTTTGTGTGGGTAAGAGAGGGGCAGAAATTCTGACTTGGGGTCTGCTTCGGCCTCCTGGTGCGGGGCTTTGGGCGAAGGCTGGAGGGAAGTGCCACTGGTGGCAAAGAGCCGGAGGGCCTTGTTCCAGTGGGACTGCATCTGGCCTGGAACTGGCTGACCATCTCAGCTCACTGAGCCTCCAGGCACTGGTACCTGGCCTTGCACTCCCACAGGTCTTCCCTCTGCTTGGAAAGCCTATGCTCATAGTCCTTAGTGAGGTGCTTCTGCTGAGCCTCCTACTCGGTCAGATCCAATTTGAACTGAGCTGTTTTGCCAACTCTTTCTCATGGTGGCTGCTTAGCTCCAACAACTGCTTCCTATGGGGCCCTAAGGAGCCTGGGTGGGCCGGCATGGAGTGGCTGGGAGGGGAGAGGCGAGTAGAGGCCGGCAAGGTACCCCTCAATGTGAGTGACATCAAGTTGGCCACACCCACCCAGTCACATGAACACCTAGCCATGCCCATCCAGCCGGTCATTAGGCAGATCATATTAGTGGTCCACGGGATTTAAAATTATGAATTTAGTGGTCCCTGAGGTCCCAAAGGTTGGTGACCCCTGGACCAGAAGACCTCCAAGGTCCCTTCCAACTCTGTTGTTCTGTTCTGTTCTGTTCTGTTCTGTTCTGTTCTGTTCTGTTCTGTTCTGTTCTGTTCTGTTCTGTTCTGTTCTGTTCTGTTCTGTTCTGTTCTGTTCTGTTCTGTTCTTCACATGCTTTAAGTGCAAAAATTCATTCTATGTTTCTGATTGTGGGAATTTTAAGAACAGGAAACTGTGGAACTGTTATTAGACATGATCACACTGCTTGCAAATTGGGGAAGGGGTTACACCTCCCTCCTCAGTTACTTTTTTTTTACCCATACAGAAGTTTAAAAAGAGGCAAAGAATTTTCAAGGGGATAATTGTTCAATTTTGTATAACTTCTTGGAATTCAAGAGTAGATTCAGAAATACAATGGTTAAGAGAAAAGGTTTAAAATCTACACAATCTGTAGGCAATTGCACCAATCTAGATGATGACCCCTGTGCACAACATCCTCCACAATTAGCTACACACTAATTAAACATACAGAAATAAACTTGCAGGAGATATGAAAGAGAGAGAGAGTGAGAGGGGGGAGGCGGGAGGGCGGGAGCGGAAGGGAGGGAGAGAGGGGGGAGAGAGAGAGGTTGTATATTATCTAATAGGAAACAAAAATGGGAGGGAAAATTGTCTTTTTTATGTTAAATTTATTTTTACCAACAAAGAAATAAAGGAAAACTAGTATAGATCTATTTCGAGCTATTTAGCTCTCATCAGCTAGACATACCCTTCTGGGATTCTAAACCAGGCTACTTGCATATTAGGTAGATGTATTAACCTCTAAGCCACGGGTTCTCCTTGCTTTGTTGGCTATACCAGGGGAGAGATTAAGTATTTTATTTTTTTGTTTTTTCCAGTGAGACCGGTCTATTAGAACAGCCTGGTCTACCCAATTATGGGACGTAGTATGGTCCGCCCCATAATTGGGTAGACCAGGTTGCCCTGATAGATCGGTCTCACCGGGGGGAGGGACACTTGTTTTTTTTTACATATTTCTATTTTTAGAAAGATCTAAAAGCTGTTCATGGTTATGTCAAGCCTGAAAATAGCAAAACTGCATCACAACTTGGCATAGCATTTACTTTAGTAGAACTGGACTAAAGAAAAATAAATTATAATAATTTAATATAAATTATAATATGAACTATATATGAACTATTATAAAATAAACCATAAATAGTTTCCTTGAGTTATATCTCAGGATAAAAAATATTGCATTTTGGGTATTAATCATATTTATTTTTCAGATTGTTTCTTACTAAATAAGCCTGAGAACATATAATGGGTTTTCAGTCCAATATGTAGTCCTGTATATACAATACCTACTTAGCAGAAGCATCTATTGTATCCTCAATGACACATGGGACCAAAATCTAAAGTGACTTTTACCTATCTTATATAACCTGGATACAGATGATGATTCTGAACATGAAACCGATGTAGCTATGAGGAATAAATTAAATTAGAATTAATAAAATGTGCTTTAAATAATATTGGCTCATAATGTCAACTGCTGTCGATAAAAGAAGGATCCCAGTTGTCAAATCTGTACTAAGAAAAAAAATAGTGTCTTGTTGGCTCTACTACTCTAGCAAAATGCTGTAGTAGAAACAATTTATTCATGGCTGGCATATCCTTTTCCTTGTGCATTTAAAAGTCAAATACTTATTTCTCCTTGTTCACCATGTTGTTAGATCATCCCTCGGGGTAAGAGGTAACAGTGCATTAAGTAGTATATTTTAATCAGTCTGAAAAAAAATATTTTTAATGATCTTATTTATGATCACTGATACCTTTCATTCATTTCACTTTCCTGGAAACATGCTGTCATACATACAGAAGACACAATTTATTGTCTACTTTACAGAGATTGACTAATCATTCTCGACTCTGCCAAATCAATGTTCTGGGTCTCTTGGCAGGAAGACGGTATAAAAAGGTGGTGTGGGGCACATTGTTAAACTAATTTGTGTGACTAATTACACCATGCAAGATGCAAAATGGAGCTGTAATGTAGATCAGACAAATTGATGATAATCTGCTAGTTTGAGGGTCTGTAGCTGCCCCATAAAACTCTCATTAGTCTGTTACAGTAGATTAGAATCTTAGCACACAACTAAATATAGCAAGTGCTTGTGTCCACGTAGTGTAGAGGCATCAAGTATAAGTAGAGTGGCACAGGGTATATCATACCATTTATTATGGAAGACTTTTCTAAACAATGGATTCAAATTGAAACTATGTTAGAGCCAGATATGTATGATTCACCCAGAATATTTTTCTAGAATAAAACAGATTGAAAATGCTTTTACTAAAACAATGTCTCAAATCTGGAAGAGTAAGTACATTGCTTTATAAGGGATGCTTCTCCTTTAACCTATCTATGTATCTATCTATGTAACTATGTATGTATGTATGTATGTATGTATGTATGTATGTATGTATCTATCTATCTATCTATCTATCTATCTATCTATCTATCTATCTATCTATCTATCTATCTATCTATCTATCTACTGTATCTATCTATCTATCTATCTATCTAACTATCATCTATCATCTATCATCTAGCTATCTAGCTATCTAGCTATCTAGCTATCTAGCTATCTATCTCTAATCAAGATAATTATTATGGTTTAATTAAAATGAAATTCTTGATATAGTCTTTATAAGCTAAAAGATTTTTATAATAATTGGAAACTTTCTAATAAAGAACAATATGACATTGAGCAATAAATAGGTTGTAAGTTAACATGACTTTTGTGGAATCAACTCAAATCTCTTTTGGCAATAGAAATATTAGAGATACCAATTTTGGCCCTATACCAATTTCAATGAATTAATTCATCATTGTAGCTGTGTACCTCCTAATTTATTTCCATTATGCCTGTCATTGTTTCCTGTAGGATACCTGAAGATACTTCCATCACCTCTGGAAGGTAATGTAATAGTGTGTAATGTAGTATAATGTAACCAACTGGAACAGGGGTGTCAAACTCAATTTCATTGAGGGCTGTATCAGGATTGTGTTTGATCTCAGGGAGATGGGGGGCATGGGCAGGGTGGGCATGGTCAGCTCGACATCACTCAGCCACAATGGCTTACTGCAGCCCTCTGTCAGTGAAAACGGAGCCCAGGGGGCCCATGCACAGCCCACCCGGGCTCCATTTTCGGCTGCGATGGCCTCCTTCAACCCTCTACCAGCCAAAATGGAGTTCCATTTTCACTGTCAGAGGCACTGTGGGCCAGTCATTTGCTGTTTCCATGGTGGCCCCACAGGCCAGATCTAAGCACCCTGTGGGCCAGATCTGGCCTGCGGGCCTTTGACACCCCTGCTCTAGAAGTTGTGGTTGCTCCATCACTGGAGGTTTTCAAGAAGAGATTGGATAGCCATTTGTCCAGAATGGTATAGGATCTCCTGCCTGAGTGGGGGTTGGATTAGAAGACCTCCAAGGTCCCTCCCAACTCATACTGTTATTCTGTTACTATTAATGTATTAAATAATCAAAGCTCTGCCATCAATTGCAGTGAGATAGCTATATCAGCTATCACATTTTTAGATGTTCTTATATCTTAGATACAATGCTGAAAGAAATAGTTGTGCATGCTGCCTGCTTATTAGATTGCCTCTGTTGTTAAAGATCTTAAATTCTTTTGAATATGAACTGACAAGGAACACTATCTTATCCACAATGGCACAGTGATTAGAATGCAGTACTGCAGGCTACTTCTGCTGACTGCCGGCTGCTAGCAATTTGACAGTTTGAATCTCTCCAGGTTCAAAGTTGACTCAGCCTTCCATCCTTCCAAGGTCAGTAAAATGAGGACCCAGATTGTTGGGGGCAATATCCTGCTTAAAGAGGGCTGTAAAGCATTGTGAAGCTGTATATATGTTGTTGCTAGTGCTATTGCTATCCTTAGCTTTGGGCAGAAAAATGTGTTAGATCTGTCTTTCACAGAGTTACCAATTTAACTAGAATCTTCTTTTTATATTGAGCTTGCACTAATTCCCAACTATGATTCCATTTGTATATGTACCTTATCAGTGCCTTCTTTCATGTACTATAATGCATCATAGCTAACCTTTAGTGACATACAAGCTTAATACTTTCTGATATATCTAATTGGCAGGTGCTCCTTATTAATTTCAGCACCAGTGTCTTGAAGTTCATATTCTCTGTCTGTTGCAAAAATTAAGCTCAGTGTGTTCCTCTCTGTAAGGTAGATGAGCTTTTAATGATATGTGAGCTTGAGAAATGGTCTTTCAGATGTTACCACAAACATTATACAAGGACTGCCATAAAGTGATTATACTATATTTTGCCCAATAAGAGACCTTGTACAATTACAGTAGACCAGGGGTGTCAAACTCAATTTCATTAAGGGCTGCATCAGGGCTGTGGTTGACCTCGGGGGGGGGGGCAACTGGGTGGGTGTGGCCAACTGGGTGGGCATGGCCAGCCTGATGCCACTTACTGGGCATGGCTGACTGGGTGGGTGTGGCCGACTGGGTGGGTGTGGTCAGTTGACACCACTCCCCAAATTGCTGGCATATTTCCTTTTTGCACTGGGTAGACCGGGCCGAAGCTACGCTGGGCCAATGTTTCCTCTTCGCATTGAGTAGACTGGGCCAAAGTGACGTGGGTAGACCGGGTCAAAGCGACACAGGCTGGGCCCTTACATTTTCCAGGGCGGTCCTGCGGCCTGGATCCAAACACATCGCGGTCCGGATGCAGCCCATGGGCCTTGTGTTTGACACCCCTGCAGTAGACAATTTAAATCTAGAATGCTATCATCTTCATTTACTGTGGATTTAAAATCATAGGTGATCATGATTACCTAGAAGCAAGAGTTAGATAATTACAGCTGATAGTAGAAGTTAATATTTACTAGATGGTTTAAAATTTAAGTACATTGATGTTTGAAATACTGGGAGTTTGCGGCTTCTGACATTTTGCCTAAAGATAATTTCACTTCAAAAATACAGGCAAAACAAATGAAAAAAATCATTGCTTGTCCATTTATAAACAATGATAGCATATGCTAAATTAGACAAAGATTTGTATTAATGAAAATATGTTTCCCTTTGGTTGATCCACTTAGGCAAATTCATATTCACATCAGTCAAAAAAGATTTTCAAATGGAAAACGTTCTTATAAATCAAGCCATACTGCCAACACTGTAAATATATTAGGTTTGCGGCTGATAGATAAAGAGGATGAGGAAGAAGGTGATGCTATATATTTTATTTTTTGTTTTTTTCAGAGAGGGCACTCAAGGTGAGTACAAATGTTATGGGCTGAGCTGTCTGTTAATACATAATATATCAATCACTTTTATGAAAGATTTGGTGGCTGTATTTTAGGACTCCAGAAGCATAAACTCACGGAAGATTTAAAGAAAGACTGTTCCTAGCTAAGTTGCATCACCCGGATTTATGTCCATTGCTACCAAAACCATGGTAAATGTCAATACCATTCAATGTTGATGGTAAAACTAGTCTGTTCACTGAAAGAACTGTCATGAAGCTAAGCTTAACTATTTTGGACACATAATGTGAAGAAGAGAGTCAATGGAGAAGATCTGAAGCTTGGAACACATCTAAGACAATTGATAAAGAGGCTGTCAGAAGACAAGGTGACTTAATATTGATGCGGATGACACAAGCATGAGTACAGAGCAAAGAAACAGTCAATGACAGACTGTCCTGGCAAAATGATGCCCACAAAGTTGGAATTAATGGAACAATTGATAACCACAATTATGATTAAAATGACAGATGCATTCTCTTTTCTTAGAGTAGCAACCAATATTCCTCCTTATACAATGGAGCTTGTTTGGGTAGAAGTAGTCACTTTCCCTTTATTCCCAGAAATATCTTTAAAGGGGGAGGATTCTTCTGAGAAGACTGAAGGAACCTGGTGCAAGAAAAGTAACAAGCTAGGCTATCCCATATCTACTCATTTAACACTGGATTCTACACATGTTCCTATGGTGATATCTTAGCCATTGTACTACATTCTCAAGTTAATTCTGAAAGGTTTCAAAAGACTCTTAGGTTCATGGTAGCATTTAACTGGTTAGCCTGTTTATTCAGATTAACAGAGTTGGAAGGGACCTTGCAGGTCATCTAGTCCAACCCCCTGCCCAACCCTACATCTGCCTCTACCTAGGATTGAACTCACAACCTCCTTATCCTTGAATGCATGGTGGATTTTAAATTGGACCAATCCCATAAGATTTCTATGTATTTTTTTAAACAAACCAATGTAGACTATTTGCAAAGCAAAGCCAATCTGGTTTTCCTGAAAGAATTTATATCCAGTGAACATAACCAGAACTAAATATCCCTAACTGGGTTATTTTTCTCACTCTGGATGCTGTGTCTAAGTGTTGCCTTACTGTATATTTTCAATGTAATATATGACAGCATAGAGTGAGAAAAGAATTGGTACTAAACAGACAAAACCAAATATCCTCTTCCATGGGAAGGTCAGAAATAATCTTTTTTTCAATATAATGGCACACATTTTTCCCTTTTGACTGTACTTGTGATCTATAAGAGAAAACTATTGTACATTGCATGGAAAAATGCATGATTGTTTCCTATTTATTGTAGGGTTTCAGCTACAGTTATGAGATAATTAATGCGTTACTAGAAAACTCAAGACTTACACATATTTAAAATAACTAAACAGGGAAACTAAAAACAAGCATGTAACTTTTCATTCTAAAATGGATGTCATAAACACTAAATAAATCCATCTACATCCCAAATAAATGAGAGTTGCTGGAATAATGAAAATGTTATAGCTTAAAAGTGGAAGTGATTTGGTTCTTATAGAAGGTAATGAAATAGGTGCAAGGCTGATTAGTATCCTATTCTGAACATTCAATTAGTCCTTGGATTCATATTTGTTTTCATGTGCTACCATGAATGATAAAAGCAGGTGATTTGTGAGCAGAAACCAACCAACCAACCAACCAACCAACCAACCAACCAACCAACCAACCAACACACACACACACACACACACACACACACACACACACACACACACACACTCACACACACACACACACACACACACAGAGAGAAAAACCCCATACACTAGATATTTAAGACAATTGACATATTTGAATTACCTTTTGGGTGTTTCCATAACTGGCTGAGGTTGGCATGCATGCTTTCTAATGATGTCGATCACAAAGCATTAATTTATTACTCATTAACTGGCCAAGTTGCCTCCTGCTTTTCTAGATCCTCAGAACGCTTTATCTCACTTTACCTTTGTCTTCCCCCCCACCACCCAACACACCCCTCCACAGGTAGATTATGATCTCCATAACTAGTACATTGCAATATGCAGGAAGAAAATATAAGAAAGTGACACAATTACTTGACTGACAAATTCGCAATGATATCTTTTTTTGATGATTTCTGGTTCAAAATATTTGATAATGTGAGAAACTTGAGAAAAATTCCCCTAACAAAATAAGTTAATCTTAGAGTCATAGCCTTAAAGTGAGACACTTCGTGCAAGACTTCAGAAGGTTCCTCAACCTAAGACACTGTTATGAAATTGAGAATCATGAATCTTAAACTTATATTAAAGATACACAGTATCTTTCCTATGCCAAGTTAATACTACTTATTTGAACAGGCGTCAAGTTTCTGCAGAGGTTCTGTATAATATGCATGCAATTGATGGTCGGGGTTTTGCATTTTCTATCTAAAAATAAAAAAGTTAAATTTGTTCCTGGAATATCTCTTGGCTGCCATTCTTATAGTCAGCTTAACCTTTATTGCCCGAAAGATACAGTGCCTCCTCTTTCCTGTAAAATCCTTGTAGAGTAGTAAAAACACTGTCATTAGCTAAGCTGATGCAAAGATCATTTCCATTTATTGCCAGGGAATGAGTTACTTTGCTTCAAAAATAAAAAGAGAAGTTTGATTTCATCACATAAGAAATGTTGATATATGCTTCTACTGAAGCTGTTGTATAATGAAGTCCATTAGAATAAATGTTTTGTTTATTGGGGTGAAAAAAAACAACACCCAATAGATTTGTTTTGTGCATTGAATGTTTCTAATGTGAGAGTAAGTGGTTCTAAATAGGTAACCAATTTTTTCTCTCCCCTCTGATATTTGTTTCCCCTATATGAGGCTGGCTAGGTACATGGTAGCCCAAGATGGGTTCCTACTGATACACAGGAATAGACAAAAACATATTGACGCTCCTTTATGTATGATAAGTACTTGACATAGTTCCTCCATTGCAATAGATTGGAAAACAATTGTCCTACCACCTGAAGCACCTGTACTTATTTATTTATTTATTTAGCATATGGCAAATACATGGACTTATAGTTGTTTATCCATAGAGAGCCAGGAGTTCTACAAAGATGTCTGGCTGCCAAATGTCGTTAACTGCCAATTCTTCAATGTAGTCTGGCTGCCACTTGTTGCTAGTCATTTGGTTCACACTGCCATGCTATCCAGGGTGCACCACAAGGAGGCAAACTAGCATCACACCCCATCACACCTGTACTTACCATATTTTTCGGACTATAAGACCACTGGTGTATAAGACGCACCAAGATTTTGAAGAGGTAAGTAAGAAAAAATAAAGTTTTTGCCCTTCCTGGCCCCCAGGAGCACTCTGCAAGCCTCCCAAACGCTCTGTGCACCCCATTCTTTGCAAAACTGGGCCCATTTTTCACCTGTTTTTGCAAAAAAATGGGGCACACAGAGGGTTTGGGAGGCCTGTAGAGTGCTCCTGGGGGCTGAGGGAGGGCAAAATTGCAGGAGCACTCTGCAGGCCTTCCAAACCCTCTGCACACCCCGTTTTTGTGAAAAACGGGCCCATTTTTCACAAAAATGGGATGAGCGGGGCGGGGCTTCGGGAGGCCAAAAATGGCTGTATTCTGTGTATAAGACACTCCAACATTTCCACACCCTTTTACGGGGGTAAAGTTCCCAGCAAACTTTGGAACAAACAAACAAAATATTCTTCCAACAAAAAAAGAATGGAGTTGAAATCTTCATCCCCCAGGTTGTTAGATAATGTTGTAGAAGTATTTTTATCCATTTTACTACCATGGAAAATATTGAGGGATGATTTCTGAAGATATCTACCTCAAATGTTGACCAACTTCATAGTTTTCTGATAAAGAACATAGGAATTTTTCTCTTACCTTCTCAAGGGAGATAATAAGTTATGATCTTAGCTGTGTTTCTGAGGAGCATAACCACTGTCCCTTTGCTATACTTAATTTTTCCTGCTCTGGCAAAGTGATAATGGCTTAACTAGTAGTGTCGGGTAAATCTTGCCGTGGGGCACTCTCATGTCAGTAGATATAAATGTCATAGATTGCGGCAGAGAATAATTCCAGATCAAATGAAGGCATTTTGTACCAAGTGAATTTCAAAGGAATTCCCCCTGATGAAAGATTTAGTTAGCTAATTCCACTAATACATGTTATATAATAGTTAGCTAATACATGTACCACTAATAATCACCAAAACCAAGAAAAATAAATTACCCATAAAAATAAGGAAGCTCCAATCCAAAAAAAGGTCTCTTTGGCGAAAAAATAAAACAGGCCACATTGCAAACTTTAAAAGCCGCTACAAAAATCTGTGTCACCAAATAAAGACTGAATGCACCAATTATCACATCAATCAAAAAGAAAACCTTCTACGTACGAAGTCCACATGTGCCTTCTATAACTTTGTAAACAACCAACTCAAAGACTCAAGATCCATCCCACCCCTTAAAGGACCGAATTGTAAAGACTATAATGACGAAACAGTTAAAGCCAACCTCTTTAACACATTCTTTGGCTCAGTCTTTGTAAACAGCAATGGCTCATGCCCAATATTTCCTAGTCGTACCACAATTAACTGCAACGATCTAACACAAATCGATTTTACAGAAGATAACGTTAGAAAGGCATTACGCAACCAAAAACCATCTCTATCTATTGGACCTGATGGACTATGTGCATACTTCTTAAAAAAGCTCTCCACAACCTTGACTGAACCTCTAAGCATAATTTTAAAAAAAATCCTTCAGAACTAGCTCCTTACCCAACCTATGGTCACTAGCCACGGTCATCCCTATCTTCAAAAAAGGAGATCCAAGTAACGTTGAAAATTACAGACCAATCTCTTTGGGCTGCGTCACCTGCAAAGTCATGGAATCAATCATAAACCAATCCATTACGCTCCACTTAGAAACTAACAACCTACTCTCCAACAAACAATTTGGTTTCAGAAAAAAATTATCCTGTAATCTGCAACTCTTGCACTGCAAAAACATATGGACCACTCAACTTGATCAGGGTAAAACAATAGATGCAATTTACATAGACATTTGTAAAGCCTTTGATTCAGTTGTACATGACAAACTACTTCTGAAACTAAAATCCTATGGCATTTCTGGACCCCTACATGATTGGATAACTGCGTTCCTGTCTAACAGACAACAAGTGGTCAAAATAGGAAGTGCCATATCAAATCCTGCTCCTGTCAACAGTGGTGTCCCTCAAGGCAGTGTTCTAGGACCAACACTCTTCATACTCTACATAAATGATCTTTGTGATCATATTATAAGCAACTGCGTTCTCTTTGCTGATGATGTTAAACTATTTAACACCACCGACAATGTTGCTACCCTTCAAAAAGACCTTGACCATGTAGCAGAATGGTCAAACAACTGGCAACTTCAAATCTCAACCAACAAATGCTCTGTCTTACACATTGGCAAAAAAAATCAGAATACAAAATACAAACTTGGAGGAAACAAACTTGTAGATGATCCGCACTCTGTCAAAGACCTTGGAGTACTCATATCCAATGACCTAAGTGCTAGAGCCCATGTAACAACATTGCCAAAAAGGCACTAAGAGTTGTTAATCTAATCTTGCGTAGCTTCTTCTCTGGCAACATTATATTACTAACCAGAGCATACAAAACATTTGTTAGACCAATTCTGGAATACAGCTCATCTGTCTGGAACCCGCACTGCATATCACACATAAATACAATCGAGAGAGTCCAGAAATATTTCACAAGAAGAGTCCTTCACTCCTCCGCTCACAACAAAATACCTTATTCCACCAGACTTGAAATACTGGGATTAGACAATTTACAACTACGTCGCCTCCGATCTGATCTAAATGTAGTTCATAAAATCATATACCAAAATGTCCTTCCTGTTAATGACTACTTCAGCTTCAACCGCAACAATACACGAGCATGTAATAGATTCAAACTAAATGTAAAGTGCTCCAAACTCGACTGCAGAAAATACGACTTCAGCAACAGAGTGATCAATGCCTGGAATGCACTACCTGACTCTGTGGTTTCTTCCCCAAACCCCAAAAACTTTAACCTCAGACTGTCTACAGTCGACTTCTCCTCGTTTCTAAGAGGTCTGTAAGGGGTGTGCATAAACGCACCACTGTGCCTACCGTCCCTGTCCTACTGTCCTATTGTCCTCTTTTATCATTACTTTTTACTTATTTGATAATGTAGATTACTACATTATCAATATAAATTACTACTATACATGTTTGACAAATAAATAAATAAATAAATAAATAAATAAATAAATAAATAAATAAATAAATAAATAAATAAATAAATAAATAAATAAATAAATAAATAAATGTAGCCAAATAGAGATCCCAAGGCCACATTTGACCTACAACTTCTCTTTTTGGAAACTTGGTATTGTTGCTTGATTTGTGCATCAGTTCTTAATTTAGGTTTGTAGTATGGATACAAAAGAATGAAAATACCAAGGGAGATGTCAGGAGATGCTAACATTGAAGTTTATAAGAAATTTTCTCCAAATATAGTACCACAGTGCCAGGGAGTCACTCCTTAATATATCAGGATGGCAAAAACATTCTCCAGAATTTGACTCACTAAAGGAATGTTTCTTATTGGGCAAATTTTATGGCCCTGTAACCTCTCTTTTTCCTCAACCCCCAGAGTTGCTTAGTTTAGACAGCAATAAAGGAAGGTTACATATTAATTGGGATTAAGTGTCCAACACTAGATGCCTGCTGTGACAAAAGAGAGAAATAATTATCTAACTGGGGCTATAGCAAAAAAATTGTTATCTCACAACTTGCAAGAGTAAATAGGAAGAGCCGGCTTGTCTGAAAAAATCTCCCAGGTGTTAATTGAAAAATACAAGTCAGATACAGGACATCTTGGAAATCACTTTAACTCAGGTTGCTGATGAATGACAGCATAGGTTCTCACTGTTTGGAGGGGAGAAAAGATGGAGACTGTAGTATAATCCTTAAAGTAGTTTTAAAATAAAACAAAAACAATTCAAAAATCTCCCTATTTACTCATGCACCCACTTGGTACCTAGATTCCCAAGAGTGACCTGTGCATTCATCTGATTTTCTCCTCACTAAGTGCTTTGAGAGATGGTCATATGAACATGAACTTCCAGATCAAATCATGTGTCTCAGACATATGTATCATAATGCAAAGTTTTCAGTTCTTGAGCTAAAGATCTCCAAGTTAAAACTACACAGATCATCATACTGTTGTGGCCCGCCAGCAGCCTGTGCAGCTGGTAGCTGATTTGGACAGTGAGGAGGCTGGTGTTGTGATTTGCCAGCGGCCTGTGCAGCTGGTACCAGAGTCGCACAGCGAGGAGGCTGGAGAAGGCTCAGTGCCAGAGGCTGGGATTCAGCCAGGGCTGTCAGAACCTCCACAGGCTGCCATGAGTGAAGAAGAAGAGGAAGAGGAGCCTGTTCTCAATGCACGTGTGCGCAGAGCTGCCAAAAGGCAGGAATGGCTCTTGAAGAGAAGGACTACTTGGGAGAAAGGCTTGGGGATAATTGGCCACACCCATAGCCTATTTAAGTGAGGAAAACGGAGGAGGAATTTGCAGGAAACAACTTCGTTCATTCCACGTCTTGTCTTTGACTTCAAAACTCCTGTTCAGCTCTTGTTTGAAAATCGTCAAGTTTCCTGCAAATTGCTCCTGGGCATTTTGCCAATAACAGTAAGATTGTGTGGATTATCTGCTGTTATCAGAAAGACTTTTCGTCAGAATTGTGTTCTTTTTCTTTGGACTATTGCCGGCTGTTAAGAAGGTTAATTAACAGCCATTGCACCGAAAAGACTGATTTATACTTTCGTTGACTTTAGAACAACTTTTAAGAAAGATAATTAGTAGCTATTAATATTAAAACAAGGTTTGTTAGGACGCTGTTTGTGCTGTGTTCCTTTGTCCGGCAGCTGGGTCAGAAGATATACTTTGAAAATTATCTGTCTGGTAGAATACACCTGTCAGCCCTGGTGCACCTGGTGGCCCGGGGTCTGCCATTCTGGTGGGGGACTGCGATGAGGATGCTTCTCACTCAGAGGTGAGTTCTTACCAGTTCTAACAGGTTCTTTAGAACCATTAGTAACTCAGTGATGACGTCACAGAGCCAGTTCTATCGGTGTCTCCGTGGGTTCCACCATCTTGTATTTTGCTTCTGCACATGTGCAAAAGCTTATTTTTGCTTCTGTGCATGCGCACGGCACGACCCTGAGCAAACTGGCAGCAAAAGGATCCAGAACCCACCCCTGTCCTCACCTCCCAGGACAGCTGCAAGCTTCTGCCAATGCCGGTTGCCGGTCCGGACAACCCTTCCCACTTGCATGATAAGGCAGGGGGCATGGCCGGTGCCGGACAGATGGGAGGTGGCCCAAGTGCTGGGGAGGCCACTGCGAATGGTGCACCGCTGAGCAGCAACTCCGCGATGCCGAGGGCCGGATTGGACAGCCTTCCCTGCCAGCATCATCAAGCGGGGGGCATGGGCGGCGCTGGACAGCTGGGAGATGGACCGAGTGCCAAGCCTGCCGCTGACACAGCTGAGATGCAAAACTGTAGCCTCGTGAGGGTGCGGCCAGCTGGGGGGGGCAGGTGCAAGAAGCTTCCAGGTTGCGGGGCGCACCCTATAGGGAAGTGGGAGCACAGGTGTGTCGGGTCATGGGGGCTGGGATCATGAGCGTGGGTGGGGTTGGTTTGAAAGCTTAAAAGGTGGCGGGGAGCACAGAGCAGTAACTCTAACAATAAATCCATTTGTTTTCTAACATAGTGGTCAGTTCGTGCTGGCTTGGATAAACAAGGTTCTACCCACCATTGGTGTTTGGAGTCTTTACTTTCCATCCGGAACCTGACAACACCTTAGATTTTGAATGGGAGTTATTGACAAAAATCAGATACTTTATTTGGATGGTACAGATGTCAAACAGTTGGTTTAGTGGCAAACTTCAAACTAGAAAAGCTCCTATGTCCACCTATCTAAATAATGACTTTCAAATAACCTTATTGCCTCATATAAATACAGTATCCTTTATCCATCTAAGAAATCTAAGGACTGGCATACTTCAGATCAAACAAAGGTCCTTTTATAAAAATATATATACTGTTATATACCCAGAATATTTCTTTTGTCTTCTAGAATCAATATTAAACTAATTATTTATCTTCTGCTAAAACCATTGTGTTATTTCTTTAAAACTAAACTTTAAAACTAAAACTATTGACCAAAATGTAGCAACATATTTCTGCATTAGTTAATGTTTGGCAAGAATTGTATAAATGTTGGGAAAAGTTAAAAGTGTACTTTCATTTTAAACATTAGTATTCTAATTTCATGAGCTCTGATATAGTCTGGAAATGAAGTACTCTGGGAAATTACGATAGACATTGAAAATCTGTTTAGGTCATTTTCAAATGGTATAAAATATCAAAATAAAATGAACAGTCTAATATAAATTGGTTTGGCTCCATTGACTACAGCAAGGACAGTGCATACTGTTTGAGAAACAATATGTGATTAGCTCAAAACTTATCCTGAATGTGAATTGGCGAGTGTCTTGACTGAATATATTTGCTTTTAAAATAGGAAATCTATAATTCAATGCCAAGATGAACAGTAATTTATGAAATCAAATTTCCAGAGCAATGGCTGTTATGGAATGTCTTTCCCTTTAAGGTTTAAATTGTTAAGAAGAACCATCTGGCTCATCCTAAATTATAGCATTGTTTCAATACCATTTGATGTTAAGTATACTGCAGTAAAATCATGGCAGAATTAAGAGACAATGTATTAAAATCAGGGACTCAACACTGGATATATTTCTGGAAAAGGATGGAACTGTCTTTATTAAGAATATGACTGACTTGGTCTCCATATACTGTAAGTAACCAAGAAATGACATTTATTCACTGACTTCCTGTGAATTGTCATCAAATATTGGGAAATGTAGAGGATTCAGATCAAACTGGACCATTTGACAGGGGAACAAGGAGCACTGGGACACTCTCTCAAGTGACCAAAATTGTCAGGAACTTCTGACAGCCCTAAGAAAAATCAAATGATTATTTATGTAGAAAAACAGATACTTTCATTTAAATAAAACAAAAAGCCAACAAGAAGTTGTATATCCAGATAGATAACAAGATTGAATGACTTGGAAATAGCTTACAGTAATAGAGATTCATCAATCACAATATTTTGAAGAAAGCATCTTAGAGCAGCTTTGAGAGTCATGGGTTAAGGAATTCAGATTTTTCAACCTTTTGACCAATTTTAATCCAATTTTTCCCAGTGTTTTTCTTAACATTCATCTCCCCTCCCCCCTGTAATCCATTCCTTCTTTAAATTCCTGGCACTTTAGAAGTTATTGCATTTGTTGTTCATGTGTCTCCTGACCATAAAACATTCTTTAACATTAAGAAAATGGAAGGACATTGTGGTGAATCTAGTATATCATGAGCCCTGCCATGCTCACATTAGTCTTTTGTGCCATTGCTTTCTCTTAAATGTTTTATAAATGGCCTTTTTTATAAACTCTCACCCCAAGATGTAGGGATTCAGTTTTCAGTCCTAAAAATCTATATTTGGTTATGGCAAACTCCATAACTCCATTATGGCAAACTCTGCAGAGGAATTTTTTCTAATATCTTGGCACTCATTTCCAATAGTTCTGTGGCTAGAAAGCAGTAGCCTACAGATCAAGATACTTCTAATAGTTCTCTGGCTAGAAAGCAATAGTCTTCAGATCAAGATACCTCAGGCCATCAGAAGGAGCTTAAATTTACTTTGCTGCTACTACAGTATTCTGCATTCAAAGCATTGACATTTAAAGAAACAATTTAATAAAAGTACAACACTACATTTTATGAGATTCCCCTCTGAAATCCATGTGACCTCTGGCTGATTGGCATTCCATGTCTGGTTTGGTTCTGCAACCCAACAAGACAGACACAGACTTCAGAGGATAATTAGAACTGCAGAAAAAACAATTACTACCAACCTGCCTTCCATTGAGGACCTGTATACTGCATGAGTCAAAAAGAGGGCTGTGAAAATATTTACAGACCCCTCACATCCTGGACATAAATTGTTTCAACTTCTACCATCAAAACGACGCTATAGAGCACTGCACACCAAGACAACTAGACACAAGAACCTTTTCCCCCCAAACGCCATCACTCTGCTAAACAAATAATTCCCTCAACACTGTCGAACTATTCACTAAGTCTGCATTACTATTGCTATTAATCTTCTCATCGCTCCTATCACCCATCTCCTCCCACTTATGACTGTATGACTGTAACTTGTTGCTTGTATCCTTACAATTTATATTGATTGTTTCCTAGTATGATTTGATTGCTTATTTGTACCCTATGATTATCATTAAGTGCTGTACCTTATGATTCTTGATGAATGTATCTTTTCTTTTTATGTACACTGAGAGCATATGCACCAAAGACAAATTCCTTGTGTGTCCAATCACACTTGGACAATAAAGAATTCTATTCTATTCTATTCTATTCTATTCTATTCTATTCTATTCTATTCTATTCTATTCTATTCTATTCTATTCTATTCTATTCTATCCTATTCTATAAAACCTTGCAGATCTATTCTTCCGAGCCTTGCCTTGAGATGGATGGGACTTCCTGTTGGAACTCTCTTTGTTTCCCTTTATTTATGACTAGATCACATTTTGTTCTGTTTTGTATTGGGATTTCTAAGTTGTAATATATAGTAAGCTGCCCATGGTCAGTTGGAGTTCGGCAGAACCTAAATTCCATTAAATAAAATAACACAACAATAGAAATACTGTGACCTGCCAATTCTTTTTTCTGCATTGTCTTTTTATTACTTAACAGAAGCATTCTATTAGCCCATTTAACACCTGATCTAGAGAATTTTATTCAATTTTTCAGGAAATTGGGAAATTCTGCACTAAGAAAAGGTTTTTTTATCCAAGACAAACAAACTCCAATATGTTTCAATCACCTTAGCACCAGAAATGTGTGCCACAGTCCCATTTCTGCCCTCCTGAAAGCAACAACATACAAGGCAATTGTTTACTTTTCACATGCACAATTTTTATCATATACAGCAGGAGTGTCAAACTCACGTCGTCACGGCAGTGTCACGTGATGTATCGGAACTTTTCCCCCCTTTGCTAAACCGGGCGGCAGCAGGGCCAACATGCGACGCACATGACATCTGGCAGCAGGGCCAACACGCGACGCACATGACATCTGGCCTGTGGGCCGCAAGTTTAACAGCCCTGATATACAGTATTAGCCTCAGCTATTACAGAAAAAAGACTCTGGTTTATTCCAGAGGGGTCTCTCTACATGGATAGATTGTAGCATTCCTAATAGTTTTTTCTGCAGAAAATAATATTAGGCATGCTAGGGGTGGGGAGATTTTCTAGAAGTTGTGGGAAGCATGCAAAGCTAAGCAGATGATCTTAAAAGTTGGTACTGATTTGTTTTTGTTTAACTATTTGCTTCATCATTATCCTCATATTAGCTGGCCATTCTTCTGATATTTTCATTGGGAGCCCTTACTCTTCAGCAAGCCTGCCCTAAGTATCAGATAATTTCATCCTGGAAATTGCCTGCCCAACCTTGCTCAGTTGTAGAAGCTACCCACCATGCATTCCAATCAAAGTTATGTTACGAATGGGTGGCAGTGAATAGACTCCATTAGCAACCCTCATTCTCCATTCAAACAATCACATAACATGCATGTGTCTGAGGGAAAATGCATTTCAAATGATTACGCTTTATAACATGAAGATTCATAAAGGAGATTTTGAACTAATTTATTTCTACCACATACCACTACCAATGGTATTCCCGCACAGAGAAAAAAAATGCTTTTCATCCACAGCTAGATTGTTCCCAAATGAAAAGCATTTTTTTCTGTTTGTGGGAATACCATTGGTAGTGGTATGTGGTAGAAATACATTAGTTCAAAATCTCCTTTGTGGATCTTTGCTTCATGTTTTAAAGTTTAATCATTTGAAATGCATTTTCCCTCAGACATATGCATGTTATGTGATTGTTTGAATGGAGAATGAGGGTTGCTAATGGAGTCGTACAACATTTTAAGAGAACACTAAACAATAAACTTATTTAAAAACAGTTTTAAAAAGTTAAAAAAGGCATCCAACAACAAACATATCTCGGATATAAGATTGTCTCAGACCCCTGCCTGCAGGAAGAGCCATGTCTTAATGGCTTTTCGGATGGCCAGCAGGGTGGGGATAATTTGGATCTGTGGGGGAAGTTGGTTCCAGACCACGGGCCCCCCCACAGAGAAGGCCCTCCCCCTAAGGCCCGCCAGTCGGCATTGTTTGGTTGATGGGACCTGGAGGAGACCCACTCTGTGGGACCTAACCGGTCAGAGGGAAGTATGACGCACAATGCGGTCCCGGAGGTAACCTGGTCCTAAGCCATGTAGGGCTTTAAAGATGATGATGATCAACACCTTGAATTGTACCCGGAGACCAATGGGCAGCCAATGCAGCTGGCGGAGTATGGGTGTTACATGGGTGTATCTTGGCACAGCACAGCCACCACGGCACGCGCAGCTGCATTTTGCACCAACTGAAGTCTCCGAATACTCTTCAAGGGTAGCCCCATGTAGAGCCCCATTTTTCCTGCATGTTATGTGATTGTTTGAATGGACAACGAGAGTTGCTAATGGAGTAAGTGTTTCACCTGACAACTTTAAGAAGGCCTTCATGTTTTCATTCAGACTTCCCAAATTGTGTTTTGTTTGCTAATTTCCAAGTCTCATGTGTAGAATAGCAGTTCACCTAGACATTATGTCTACGTATTTCTTCTTTGGTGATTAAATTAAAACAGCTACTGAATGTTATTTTAAAATTTATTGGACATAATTGATAATATCTGTTTCGACTGCAACTTAATTATATTTCTAAATTTGTTTCTATTTTTATGTTGCTATGTTATTTTAACAATCTTGAATACCATGCTTCAGTGATAAACTGGCATATATAAATCCAATCAATGAATACATCCATGCATAAAATATAGGCATTTGATCAAATGGGTATTGGAATTCCTCCTGGGTATTAGCTGTTGCAAAAGAAATGAACTGCAGTTTTATCCTCCTAAATAAGTTTGTAAAAACTAATATAAATACATAAAAGTTAGTGCAGTTAAGATCAATGAGGATTAATTTCAAGATTCTACTCAGATGTTTAGAACTGCAGGACACGGAAATAATGGAAGGTATATTTCTGACCATTTCCCAATTTCTGTTGTCATTGTTGGATACTTGGCCTTAAGTATAACAGAATAACAGAGCTGGAAGAAACCCTGGAGGTCTTCTAGTCCAACCCGCTGCTCAGGCAGGAAACCCTATACCATTTCAGACAGAAGGTTGTCCAATCTCTTCTTTAAAATCTCCAGTGTAATGTAAATTGAATGATAAGTTACCTATTTGGACAGTGCCCAGACATGCGATAGAGAATATAAATATAGAGCAAAAGCTAGATAAGACTACATATAAAGAATTTCTTTATGAAGAAGGAGTGAGATTACAACTAAAACCAATGGAGCAATTAAGAGAAGAAGGAATAATTAAGTCTTGGTTTCAATATGGGCAATTGCAGACCAGATGGAAAGAGGATTCAAAAGTAGGTATTTTGCAGCAAGATGATAACTTGATAATTCAAATAAAGAATAAAGGTCCAATGCATATAAAGAGATTATATAATGTGTTAGTTGAATTAGACTCTGAAACAGAGCTAGTTAAGGACTGTATGAGAAAATGGGTGCAAAATATTGGAGAACCTATAATGATGGAAACATGGGAGAATATATGGGTTAGAAATGTAAAATTTACACAAGCTCAAAATTTAAGAGAAAATTTCTACAAAATGTTTTATAGATGGCATTTGGACCCAAAAAAACTAGCTCATATGTATCCAAACTTACAACCCAAATGTTGGAGATGTGAATGTGAAGATGCTACTTATTTTCATATTTGGTGGACTGTAAGAAAATTAAGGCTTTTTGGATTAAAATATGGTGGATTACTCAGAATATTTTAAGGAAAAAAATTAAGTTTACACCACAGTTTTTCTTGCTGGGAATAACTATGGATTGTACTGTAATAGAGACTAAATTGATTTTGAACTTGATAACGGCTGCCAGGTTGCTGGTTGCACAGTACTGGAAGAAAGAAGATATACCTACTATTGAGGAATGGACAATAAAAGTTACACATCTGGCAGAAATGGCCAAAATTTCATCATACTTAAAAGAACATTCAAATGAAAGATATATACTGGAATGGAGCAGATGGACTGACTATATTCAAAAAAAGTATCAGATTAAGAAGATATACATAGCTTAATAATGATATATGTTTAGAATTTTAGATTGGTTTAATAGATTTTAAATAATGTGGAGCTTTTAAAAAAATTAGAGGAATTTTTGAAAGTATAATTTCTTAGCACATCTTAAGTATATGTTTATTGAGATTATATCCTGTGCTTTTTCTGTGAAGTCGGGGGGGGAAGGGGGGGAGAAAAAACTTAAAAACGTTTGTACTTTGTACTAATAAAACTTTTTGAATAAGAAAACCTCCAGTGTTGAAGCACACACAACTTCTGGAGGCAAGTTATTCCACTGATTAATTGTTCTAACTCTGACAGGAAATTTCTCCTTATTTCTACATTGCTTCTCTCCTTCATTAGTTTCCATCCATTGCTTCTTGTCCTGCCTTCAGGTGCTTTGGAGAATAGCTTAACTCCCTCTCCTTTGTGAAAGCCCCTTAGATATTGGAATACTACTATCATGTCACCTCTAGTCAGAGGTGGGCTTCACATAATTTAACAACCGGTTCACCCAGAATCGAAAATGTGAGTGCACGCATGCACACTGTGTCAAAAACACGTCAGTTGTATAGGACAGGAAAGCTTTGTGTGCACTCAACCCATCCGTGCATACATGTGGCGTAAAAAAACCCAGCGATATAGGATTAGATTGCGCCCAGGTGGGGGTGGGGCGGCCCACCCACAGGTCGCAAATACCAGTCCGCCCGAACTGGTCTGAACAGGCTGAACCCCACCCCTGCCTACTCCTTATTTTCATTAACCAATTCCAGCAACCGTTCTTCATATGTTTTAGCCTCCAGTTCCCTAATCATCTTTGTTGCTCTTCTCTGCACTCTTTTTAGAGTCTTAACATCTTTTTTACATTGTGGTGACCAAAACTGAATGCAGTGTTCCAAGTGTGGTCTTATCAAGGCATTATAAAGCAGTATTATATGAACCATTATAAAGTGGTATATTTGAACTATTATAAAGACTTTAATGTTGTACAACAAGAATATTTTTATAATATTTCTGACAAGTTCATCAAGTTATTTAAAACACAAAGAAATCTTATTTTGTATTCATTGGAACTTGTTTATTGTTTATTGTATTCATTGGAACTTGTTTATAAAGTATTCATGAATTTTTATGTAAGTGTTAAGTGCCACTGCAAAATTTGATTTGTGATAGTGTTTCTTCTTTTCTTTTTAAATTACAATGCAAGAGTCCTTTGGTGTTGTTAGTGTGTTAAATCATACCCTCCCACATAAAAGCCAAAACAAGTTTTTGTGATGTTAAGTAAAATTTTAAATTAATGCATTAACTACTTTTGGAGGAAAAACTGTTTGTAGAGCTTAAAAACTGTGGCAAATAATCATGATTTATTGAAAAAGAGGATTTGAAGATCTACAAAATATGACAGCTTAGTCCTTGAAGATTCTGATCACCATCACCGTTGAGTCATAAAAACACTTTCTATTGCTTATACTGTTAATTGAATATTGTTTAGATGTTAAGGGGACAGAAGACCGATGTTTTTTCACTTTATTCATTGCTTCTATGAATGATTCTTTGAGGACGAGGAGGAAGAGATGAATGCTTTTGTACATCAATTATAATGATAAAGTCTCTTTATTCTCCACCTTGAAAAAACAAAGCACTATAGAACGTACAGTATAATCTTATTCTTGGTAAAATGACTAGGGTGCTTCAGTCACAAAGTTTCTTGGATGATTATCAGTTACTACTAGGCTGAAAAGGCTACAGGGAAACAAGGAATGTAGACAAAGCACAGAATATAAACAAAGTCAAGGCTTGCCTGGAAGTGTCTATGGAGGTTTTCAGTCATCCAGGTCATGGTTGTTCCAAAGGTGCTTTTTCAGGAGGCAACTGGACTTTCTTGTTTCTCTGTGAAGACATTTCACTTGTCATCCAAAAAGCTTCTTCAGCTGTGACTGAAGAATCCTTTCGTTCCCCACCATCCAGTCAGAGCTGAAGAAGCTTCTTGGATGAGAAGTGAAATGTCTTCAAAGAAAAACAAGAAAGTCCAGTTGCCTCCTGAAAAAGCACCTTTGGAACAACCATGACCTGGATGGCTGAGAATCTCCATAGACACCTGTCCAGAATGTGGACTTTGCTGTCTTCAAAACAATGGCCTTTATCTTTGAAATGGAGATGATCTGCTGAATCTTATCCTGATTGGTTTGTTTTCCTATGTTGTGCCATGCATTTGAGAAAGGGCGTTGTTGCTTACCTGAACGCCCATTCTCGTAGGGTGGCGCTAGCCTCCAAGATTGGGAAGACACATTCCATCAGCCAATCAGGACTGAGTCTGACTTCATATAAAAGCTGTCCTCTTACCACACTCCCCCTCTGGAGACGAAGGACTAGGTCAGACCCATAGTGTACTCCCCAGTGAGTTCTACCATCAAAAACAAACCAAAATATCAGGGAGGGACTTGGAGGCTAGCGCCACCCTACGAGAATGGGTGTTCAGGTAAGCAACAACGCCCTTTCTCCATAGTGGGTGGTGCTAGCCTCCAAGATTGGGACATGCCCAAGCAGTAACGTCCCTAGGGAGGGTCCCGTGACACTAGGTCATTGTCCTCCGGATGGAGAGCCGACTGAAGAACACGTCGGCCAAAGTCCGCATCCGCCGATGCGAAAGCGTCCACCTTGTAGTGCCTGATAAATGGCAATGGAGTGGACCAGGTGGCCGCGCGACACACCTCTTCAATAGAGGCGCGCATGTTCCAAGCCGCCGTGGTTGCGGCACTGCACGTGGAGTGGGCTGTCAGACGAGGCGGTTGAGGAAGATGTTGCCTGGCGTAAGCCTCTGCGATCACGGCGCGAAGCCACCTGCCAATTAGCGCCGACGAAGCCTTCCGGCCTTTAGATATCTGGTGAAACCCAACAAAAAGTGCCTCAGATAGGCAAAAGGAAGCTGTGCGTTGGACATAGATCTCGAGTGCCCGTCGAACGTCCAGTGCATGCTCTGGCTGTTGAGGAGCTGCAGTCGGATCGGCCCCGAAGGAAGAGAGTACCAACTCTTGCGCCCGGTGGAAGTAGGTGTTCACCTTCGGAGAGAAGGTGGGGTCAAGTTGAAGAACAACCCTGTTGGGATAAAACACACAGAGGTCTGCTCTGACGGACAGGGCCGCTAGTTCGGATATGCGGCGCGCGGAAGTAATTGCTACCAAGAAGGCAACCTTATGAGTCATCAGTTGTAGTGATGCTGCTTGCAACGGCTCGTACGGTGCCCTGGTAAGTGACAGAAGTACCGTCTGTAAGTCCCATGTTGGGTATCTATGGACTACCGGGGGGCTGAGCTGGGAAGCCGCCCGGAGAAAGCGCTGGACCAATGGATGCGTCGACAGAGATGCTGACGATTGACACGCAAGGACCGTAGAGAGTGCTGCCACCTGGCGCCGTAATGTGCTGGGAGCCAGGGCCTTGTTGAGGCCGTCCTGCAGGAACTGCAGAATGTTAATGACCGTCAGGTCCATTGGACAGAAGGAGTTCGTGGCACACCAGGAGCACACCCGCCATGTGGCATTGTAGATCCGGACCGTAGAATCCCTCCGAGAGGAGAGGATGGTGCGGAGAATGCCATCGGGAACCCCACGCTGACTCAGGGCGAGCCGCTCAATCGCCAGGCGGTCAGTTGGAACCAGTGCGGGTCCGGGTGCCGCACTGACCCCTGGGAGAGCGACGACTCTGTCGGCGGGATCCTCCAGTGGGGCTGGACCGACAGTGCTTTGAGGTCCGCAAACCACGCCCTCCGAGGCCAGTGGGGGGCGAGGAGGATCACTTCCGCTTCCTTGGTCAAGACCTTGCGGATGACGCGAGGGATGAGGGCCAGGGGGAAAGGCGTAATGTAGGCCCCTCGGCCAGGGGCAACGCAGCGCATCCGTTCCCTCTGCCCCGTATGACTGGTACCTGGTAAAATATCGGGGGAGCTTGGCGTTCTGCTGAGTCGCAAATAGGTCGATGGTTGGACGGCAGAAGCGCTCCACTAACTCCTGAAAAATGTCCGGGTGGAGGCTCCACTCCGCCGAGTTCACCTCGTGCCGGCTGAGCCAATCCGCCGTACGGTTGGAAACCCCCGATATGTGTTCTGCCCGAAGAGATAGCAGGTGCCTCTCGGCCCAGAGGCCCAGCGCCGTGGCCTCCGCAAGGAGTTGACGGGACACCGTGCCCCCTTGCCGATTGACGTGGGCCTTGGCGGTGATGTTGTCCGTGAGCAGGAGGACATGCTGGCCAGACAGCTCGCACTGGAAGTGTTGAAGGCCCAGGAACGCCGCTCGCAATTCCAAGAGGTTGATGCTCAACGAAGTCTCTGCTGTAGACCAGGTGCCCTGCGCCACCTGTGACAGAGTGTGGGCGCCCCAGCCCAGGAGGCTGGCATTGGTGGTCAAGGTCACCCGCTGAGGCTCGAGGAAACTGGTGCCCTGGGCAATCGCTTCGGAGCGCCACCACCGGATGGAACGGCGTACAGAGTCCGGGAGCTGGACCTTGCTGGATAAGTTGCTCCTGCCCACTTGCTGAAAAGGCAAGAGAAACCATTGTAGGTCCCTGGAGTGCAGTTGTGCCCAAGGGGTTATATGGATGGCCGAAATCATTTTTCACAACAGGGATGACAAAAGATTCAACGGTACCCATGAAGGGCCCATGACCTGTTGGGAGAGGGCCGACAAGCTGTCCTGCCTCTCCTGGGAGAGGTACACCCTGCACTCCAGGGAGTCCACAATGGCCCCCAGATGAGTAATTCTGGTGGTTGGTTCGAGGTGGCTTTTTTGAAAATTAACGGAAAAGCCATGGTATTGTAAGGTCTCTATGGTTGTGCTAAGGTCCGACGCTGCCCGGGCGGGCGTGGTCGACTGGACGAGGATGTCGTCCAGATAGCACTGGAGGCGGATGGGAACCGCCCGGAGGTGAGCTGCAAGAGCCGCCAATATTTTGTTGAAAACCCGAGGGGCCGAAGACAGGCCGAACGGGAGCGTGGCATATTGGTAGTGCTCATCTAAGTAGCAGAATCGAAGGAATTTTTGATGTGCTGGCCGAATCGGTACATGGAGGTAGGCCTCCGTTAGATCAATGGAGGACATAAGGTCCCCTTTACGAATACCATCCAGAATTGACTGCAACGTGTGCATTTTAAATTTTTTATAGACCAAAGATTTATTAAGACGTTTGAGGTCTAGGACGGCTCTCCACCCACCCGAGGATTTCTCAACGAGGAACAAATTGGAATAGAATCCTTGCCCCCGTTGGTCCTCCGGCACCCGTTGTATAGCCTGGATCTCCAGCAGGTGCTGGATAGCGGCTCGCATTAGCGACCGCTTCCGGGGATTGGAGGATCGGGAGCACCTCATGAAAAATCCCGGGGGGGTGGAGATGAATTCTAACACGAGACCAGATGACACGGTCTCGCGGACCCATGCGTCAGTTGTTATGTCCTCCCACCGCCTGGCAAAGAGGCGCAGGCGGCCCCCAATGGGAGGACCCGGGTCATCTATTTGTAGCAGCGGAAGGAGCGACCGCCTGCCCCCCAAAAAGGGCGCCTGTTGGACTGGTCGCCTCGCTGCCTCTCCTGCCCTTGGTTCTGCCTCCCCCCGGGTCGAGCCCAATTCTGGTTGTAACGGGGAGCCCGGAAGGATCGCCTGGGAGCAGCGGGTGTGGACGTAGAGGGGGCCACCGCTGCTGCTGCTGATGATCTGTTGGGACCCTTGCGTGTACAATTGGGCAGGACTTTCTGCTTATCTTTTGATTCGACCGGGTAAGGGTCTAAGGCCGCTCCAAAAAGGGACTGATCCTGAACTGGGGCAATGGCCAACCGCCACTTGTGGCATGCGTCGGCCGGCCAGCTCCTCAGCCAGTGCATACGCCGGGTCACCACGGAAGAGCCCATGGCCCTGGCGGCAAAACGGGCCGCTTGCAGGGTGGCGTCCGATGTAAATTGGGATGCGGCCAGGAGTTTGTTGATGTCCTGCCTGGCTCGGACGTCCGACGAAGGCAGGTGGTCCTGCAACGCCTTCAGCCAGCGGATGGAAGTCCGACAGAAAAAGGAGGCGGTGGTCGAGGCCTTCACCGCCCAGGCAGCGGCTTGATGCGTGCGCAGGATGGACTGCTCTGTGCGCCGGTCCTCGGGCCATAACAACTCCTCGCTGTCGCCGGGCAGCTGGGTGGAGGAGTAAAGAGCCTTGATTGGAGGGTCAACCGGAGGCACGGGGAGATGTTGTGCCAGTCCCTGGGCGACGTTAAAAAATTTTTTGTCCAAGGTCGATGGCTGGGCCCCCGATGCTGGGGCTTGCCACTGTTTAAGGACCGACTCTACAAATAATTTGGGAGCCGGTATGACCTCGGTTTGTGACGTTGTCTCTTCGAAGAGCGGGTCACTGGGCTCCTCCCCTGACGGCGCGGGCTCTGTCGGTTTGAACTTGGCCGCCGCCTTGGCCTTGTGGAGAAGAGACTTAAATAGCCCTGGGTTAAAAAGCCCTGTGGTAGCAGGGGGTTCTGGGGCTACATCCTCATCAGCAGACATGTCCAAATCTTGATTCTGGTCCTCCAACTCGGGGATGGATGCGGGTGAGTCTGCTGGATGCTCCACTTCTGTGTCCAGAGGGAGGTCCAAGGCCAGAGAGTGTGGGTCTTGGAACGCCGGGGGATGATGTAGAGCCCCGGAGGGGGCAGCGGGCATGGATGCTGCCATGTGTTGCATGCCTGCCGCTATGCCGTCTCGTATGGCGGCCTGGATCATTGCCTGCAGCTCTGGAGAGTGAAACTGGGCTGCGGCCAAAGTGGAGGGTGATGCCATGGGGGGAGCGCTCACTGGGTGGGGCTCCTCCCAAATGTCACTTGTGGCCAGGCATAAGTCTGGGTTATCCAGTGATAGAGCACCAGAGGAGCGTCGTGAGCGGGGCTCCTGAGCACCCCCAGAATCCCTTGGGGGATTGGAGGCAGAAGGTGCAGTGGACTTAGGCTTGGTGGCCTTTGTGACAGGTGCCTTGGAGCGATGGTGAGAGTCCCCGGAGCTGGCTCTGCTGCCCTCACCCCCAGTTGCAGGTCTTATAGGGGACCTGTCCCTATGGGGGGCTGGAGGAGTAGAAGAGGATCTCGCTCTCCCTTCAGCAGCCGGCCCGTCCTTATGAGCTTTTGCCTTGGGTTTGGACGGCTTATCTGCCATGGCAATTGGCAAGGGGCTGCGAGTCCAGAAGCCTGCGGGCGGCTCGGAGGGGCTCTGCCGACGTTGCCGGTTGACAGGCAGTAGATCGGGACCTTCAGGAGCGCCGCGTGCTCCCTCGATCAGCTGGGAGCCAGGGGATTCCCTCTGGCGCGGCCGCGGCCTCGGAGTGACGTTGGCGGCCTCTTCTGCGCGTGCGCGTGCTCTCCGGCTCTGCCGACGTTGCCGGTTGACAGGCAGTAGATCGGGGCCTTTAGGAGCGCCGCGCGCTCCCTCGATCAGCTGGAAGCCGGGGGATTCCCTCTGGCGCAGCCGCGGCCTCGGATTGACGTCGGCAGCCTCTTCTGCGCGTGCGCGCGCTCTCCGGCAGCCGAGACGATCGGGAAACACCCTGGGCTGGCCTGATGACGGCGCTGACGATGCCGGGCCGCAATGCGCCTGCGCGGCAATCCCCGCCGAACAGATGGTGGGCGGAGCGGCCTGCTGTCTCCGGGCAGAAGAAGAGGCCGTTGGTGCCAAAAAGTGAGTGCTTGAGAGGAGGCCTGGAGTAGAGTTGGGCCTCCAGCAACGGGCTTCTTAGGGCAAGCGGCGGGCTGGCAGCAGCAGTAGCAGCGATCTCTCGGCCACAGAGCCACGCGATCGGGAGGAAGGAGGGAGGACCGCCGCTCAAGCGCTGGGCTTCTGCGGCCAGCAAGGTAGTTAATTTGGTCCCACTCCCTCCTGGCGATAAGCGGCGGAGCCGCCCTGGCCGGTGGTCACTCAAGCGCAGTGGCTTCTGTGACTTGCTGGACCCAAGGGATGGAAGTTGGCCAGGCCGCGTTGGATGCGCTTGACAGGCCACCCAGTGACAGGTGGACAGCTGGCTGTCAGATGGGCTGCGGCCCACCGCCGCACCCCCCCCCCCAGGTGACCAACAGCAGTTGAGAGTGGGAGGAGGATAATCGGCACTCACTGACAGGAAAACAGGTGGATTGAAGCGATGACAGGAATCAGCTGAGTTTGAAGCAATGAGGTTTACACTAGAAGATCAGGATATCTCTGGTAGAACTAGGATGCTATGAGAACTGGGGAGGCACAAGTCCAATGCCTAGGACTGAGTCGAAAGAGGGGGAGTGTGGTAAGAGGACAGCTTTTATATGAAGTCAGATTCAGTCCTGATTGGCTGATGGAATGTGTCTTCCCAATCTTGGAGGCTAGCGCCACCCACTATGGAGAAGTGGTTGTTTTGTTTCTCCAATGCACATGTTTCCCTGCATTGTACTGCTGGAATTGTTAACTGGAACATCAACTTCCAGAATTCTTCCTGCATGCTGGTGGAGAAGCCTGGGATTTGTTGTACATACATCGTAAAATGGACAAGTTTAAAAACAACAACAACACAGTATTAGACAAATAGGCAAGTGATGAATTAAAGGGAGACATAATAAATCCATAATTCTCTATCTCTATTCTGTTTATACTCTTTGTGGCCAGGAAGCGAAAGGTATTAAAGAGTTGGTGATAAGAATTTATAGAGAGGGGGATATTGTTTTGTTTTGTTTAGCAATGGCAAATAATTAAGAATTGTATTTCTTTACACATTGGGTTGATAAGCAATTCCTCAGCAAACATATCTTCAAATAATTCCCTCTTGTATAAATTAAGAACAGAAAATCTGCATTCAGTCCAGTCATCTGTGAAGCCCTATAGTTTTTTTTCCAAGTAATCCTAAATTAATAGAGATGTGAACAATTCAGAAGGAATTCACTTAGGAATATGAAGCTAGAGCGATCTCTCTCTTGGTTGCATAGCTAACAATGTAGCAAAGGCAGACTTACTGCATTTATTTATTTTTCAAAGTATAATAAGGTGTTGAAGTAAAGATAACTGCCGTTCGAGTGTATCAAAGGATAAGTGAAAATTATTGTCAAACCAACCCTGAATAAAATATTCTGGTGTTTTCTGGTGTTGCCTGTTGAAAAGTTAGTTCTCATACAACTGGGAGGGAAAAAAGCATCATAACAAAACAGTTATATAAATAAAGTGTTGTAAGGAATATCCTTCTGGGTTCAGTTCCAAGTGGGGAAAAAGACACTGGATTCATGGAAGTTGCTTGAAAAGAAGGTTTAATGGTGGACAGGAGCACATGGCAGGAGCCCCTGTATAGAAAAGGTAGATCACATGCTTCCAGATGTGGGTGAAGAGAAAGGGAAGGGCAAAATGCTGGGAGTTCCTTGCTTTATACTCTCTCTTGGGCCCCTCCCTAACTGTTTCCTGTTCCTATACAGAAATGTATTCCATTTGCTGTCAGACTTCCAGGGGCATGCTGGGGCAACTCTTGTGGGCTGTCCTGAACCCCAGGGGCATGGTTGATGGAATCTTACCAGGTCCCACGTGGTGTTATGAAAGGGCTTTGGGATTCCTACTATGGTTCTTTGTTATGTAGAAGACTGTTCCAGGCTAGGTGGGAGGAATGTGGCAAGGGTGGGGGCAGGGAGCTGCAGGAAGCTGCTTTGTATTTAAAACACGTTTCTCTTTTCTTATTCAGGGAAACATATTCTTTCCTTTTTCAATATTTCCTAGGATATTTCATTTTTCTAGGAGGGGGTGGGTGCTAACTTCCTACAAAAGAAAACATGGAGATAAGCTAGGCTGCCAAAGAGGGATCCAAGATTGCATTAGTTGGGGCAGAAATCAAAATGTAAGAACTCTTGACCATATTTCCAAATCTGCAAAATTGCTGAAATTATAATGGGCTTCTAATTCTTCAATTAATATTTCATAGTCTGAATTCTTACCTGTTCTTAGGAGTTTTGAGCGGTTCCTGATTTTGTCTGGAAAGAGAAGTTTAATGGATTTCCCCCCCCCCTACAATTACAATAATTACAATTCATTTCTACCTAATCCTGGCTGCTTCTTAGATTGAGAGGACAACGACAAACCTGGGTGTGATGTTTAAAGTAGAGGGTTAGAGCCTTCAGCACTTGGAGCCAGCTGCCACTACGTTTACCTCTACGTCAATCCTGGTGTTACTGCTACCATTCACTCATTGTGTTTTCCAAGGTGTGCAAGACTTGAGGAATAGTACAATTGCCTCTGCCATCCAGTGTTTCTGAGGATCTGCCGCACACCATTTACCTTCAGGCATTTAATAACAGATAACAGATTAACAGAGTATGCATGCACGTGCAGGAGTGCCAGAAACCTGAAGACCAGCAGGCCAGTGCGCTGGTCTTCAGGTTTCCAGCGCTCCGGTGCACACACACGTGCACATTCCGGTTTGGGCACTCGATGCCAAAAAGGTTCACCATCACTGCCCTAGACACTCTACTCTACTCTCTACTCTACTCTACTCTACTCTACTCTACTCTACTCTACTCTACTCTACTCTACTATACTCTACTCTACTATACTATACTATACTGTACTTCTGTGTCAGAAGCACCAAAGCATTTCTGTGGTGAAAGGATTAGCTGTTGATATCACAGTTGCCCAGGAAATACCCCATTGGGTGCTCCCTTCATGTCCCTCTTAATGACTCCACCAAAGTGGTCAGCAGAGCTAGAACAAATCACGGGAACTCACCCAATCACAAAGCAGCACTTGGGCTTCAAACGCGGACTTGTGACTTATCAACCCAGCATCCTAATCTTGTGAGCCACCACACTCTTAAACACTATATGGTTGCCTTCAAATCCTAATGCAATTGAGATAGAATTTAAGTCTGAATCAATTTTGTAAAGGAATGGAGCCCAAACGTGCTAAAACAACAAAGACAACTGTAAATAATGCAAGGAGCCACTTCAGTTTTGCTGACCAAAAATCTTTGCCATTTCTAAGGCATTTTTTTTCCTTTCTTTTTAAACAAATTACTCTTTGTTTTTTAAAAAATGCTACTTAGTTATAATATAGGTATTATTTTTGAAAATATACTGCTTATGTTTAGGGAGGATTCTTTAGGGAGTCATGGTGGTGCAGTAGTTAGAATGCAGTATTGCAGGATAATTCAGCTCACTGCTGGGAGTTCGATCCTGACCGGCTCAGGGTTGACTCAGCCTTCCATCTTTCCGAGGTCAGTAAAATGAAGACCCAGATTGTTGGGGACAATACTGTATGCTGACTATGTAAACCGCTTAGAGAGTGCTGCAAAACACTATGAAGCGGTATATAAGTCTAAATGCTATTGCTGTTGCTATTGCTATTCTTTGAATTATAATAATGCTAATGGGATAGACGTTTACATTATAACTGAGGGTCATGCTCCTAACTGGGCACATATGAGCTTCATGCTGTACATTCTTAGAAAAGTATGCCATTTTATCTTCTAAGTATTCTTCCCTCAATTGAATTTAAGTAACAAGCTCGCTCCATGAATATAACTTTAAAGCACTCCTATAGAGACATGAACAACTGTTGGATTTTATATAGCAAATGAAAATTGTAGTGGCTGTAGACGTACTTACTTCTTTTATTCCATGCAGAATCCCACCTGCTTCAAAATGCCTTTCAGGGTTCCTAGTCGCCCTGAACAATGCTGTCCATTTGTATTACTCTATTATAACAACAATTGCTACAGTAATAAGACAGCTGCTATATTATCCTTAAAACTGATACCATGAAATTAAGAGCCTATGCATTTGCAGAAGAATGGGGTTTTTTTGGGGGGGAACACACCAGCCACCACCTCAACAAAGCATCTCACTACAATTTTCATTTGAGATATGTTTTTTTTTTCTAAACAATGGCCCTACACCAGGGGTGTCAAACTCGATTTCATCAAGGGCCACATAAGGGTTGTGTTTGACCTCGGGCTCGATTGGGTGTGGCCAAGGTGGGCATGGCCACATCACTCATGTTGGGGGTGCCTGTGGTGGCTCAAGCGCTCTGCCAGCAAAAATGGGCTCCCAAGCTCCCTTTTTGGCTGGGACGGCATTCTGCAACCCTCTGTCAGTGAAAACGGAGCTCAGGAGGCTTCCCAAGCTCCGTTTTCACTGGCAGAGGCACTGCAGGCTGGTCCTTCACTCTTTTGAAGGCGGCCCTGCAGGCCAGATCTAAGCACCCCATGGGCCGGATGTGGGCTTCAGGCATTGAGTTTTTGTTGATTGTTCTTTGAGCCACTTCTTCACTGCAGTTTTCACTTCCTCGTCACTGGAATAATGTGACGAGGAAGTGAATGGGGCCGAAGAGATGATAGCCTGAAGCCCCATGAAAGAGGGTTTGAGAGCAAACATTATTCCAGTGACGAGGAAATGAAAACTGCAGTGAAGAAGTGGCTCAAAGAACAGTCAATAAAATTTTACGAGGCAGGGATACATGCTCTCATTTGAAGGTGGAACATTGAGAGAAACGGTGACTATGTTGAGAAGTAGGGATGTGATCCACAGAGGACCAGCTTCATTTTGATGTATGCTACATGTTCCTGTGTTGGTAATTATACCTCTCCTAAAGAAAATGGAATTACTTTTTGACTCATCCTCGTATATATTGATAGGCCATCAACATACTGTATATAACATCAAAGTTCCCAAAAAAATGCCATTAAAGCCAAAAGAAAAGTCTCTGATTTTCTCTTTATATTCACTTTAATATCTTTCTGTATTAAGATATGAATCCTGCTCCAATATTTCTTTGCTTTACCACATGTCCACCATAAGTGATAAAAAGTCCCTTCTTTATATTTGCATTTCCAACATTTATTTGAAATACATTTATACATTCTTGACAACTTGTCTGGAGTCAAATACCAATGATATATCATCTTATACAAATTTTATTTTAAGTTATAATTTAATGTACATTTTAAACCTTTCGTCCACATATTATCCCATTGTTCAAGCATTACACGAATGCTTGGATAGACATTCTGCAACATATTTCTTATCTGATTATTTAATAGCCAATTATTTTTTTATTAAATGTATTCTGTTACCTGAAAATTTAAGTTCTTTGTAAATACAGTAAGATTTATTTACAAATGGTTCAATAACACTACTCTTTCTATTCTTCAGGTCCACCAGAGCAGTTTGAAAATTATGCTAAAAGCATTTCCAGTTTTGAAACACTGATCAAAAAGAACAGCATTTAATACCTGCATTCCATTTAAAACAGAGCACAGAGAAATAAAAATCTGTTTACCCTATGTAAAAGGAATGGAGGTAAACACAAACACACAACCTCCTTCTGCCACCATATTCGTGTAGCATGTCATTATTTGTATTTACCTAACATGCCTTTATACGAGAAAAAAAAATAGGAGTGATTCCTAGGAAAAGAATTGAAAACTATCAAGCTACCTTTCCAGGGAGGCTGTGAAAGGCAGTGTTGTTTCTGAGTTACAGACTTGCTTTACTGTGGCTTCAAATAATACTACAGTTCATCTGGAAATAAATAGTCGCAGGTGCGGAACACAGATGACTATTCTAAGATCACAATGGTGCAGAACTGACTCAAAGACTTGATGTGCTATAATTCAATGAAGTGAATTGTTAGGTAGAAAATAAAAGAGTCGTTTATTATCACATCAGTGAAATCATTTGCATTCCAAATAGTTTGCAACGCAAGGTGTGCTAAATAGTGCTGGGAATATTGCTTGCAACGTTACATTGGCTAAACTCAGACTTGGAATAAAAAAACGTCAAAAAATACTTCCTAATGACTTTTTGTTCATTAAGAACAAAATATTTTTTTTTTGTTTTAGTCTTTTTGTGGCCTTTTTGGCTTGTTGCTTGTCTCTTTTGCCTGGAATGTAGATGTTGTTTGTGCCTATTGATGGCCAATTCGTCAGAGTGCCAGGCTTCCAGGAATTCTCTACTGGTTTTTGGACTTCGCTTGGTCTAGGACAGTGATGGCGAACCTATGGCACGCGTGCCACAGGTGGCACATGGAGCCATATCTGAGGCACGTGAGGCATTGCCCTATGTCAGCTCCAGCGCGCATGCGCGTGCTGGCCAGCTGATTTTTCAGCTTTTTTTTTCAGCCGTTTTTGCTGTTCCCAGGCTTCAGGAAAGCCTCCTGAATCGCGGAGACGGCAAAAAATGTCCCAACGGGCCAACCGCAAGTCTGGAGGCTTCAGTGAGGCCTGTGCGCATGCACAGGGGGGAGGACATTGCATTATGGGCGTGGGCACTCACGTGCACGCTATTGCTCGGGTGCCCTTTTGGCACCCGAGCCAAAAAAGGTTCGGCATCACTGGTCTAGGATGATCACACACATCATACAAACTATGGTTAAATCTGTCCATGTATTGTGTATCCATACCCAAACTCTCATGATATATGAACAGACTTCACCATAGTTTCAACTGGGAAACTATGACCATACTAGACCAATTTCTATAAGTTTTATGTACATTTTTCTCTAAATGTTTTTACTATCCTGACCATTCCATGAAATCAATCTAAAAAACCTATTCCATATGGTCTACTTCCAGGTGAGCAAACTGGTGATATCAGAAAGAACTGAAATGTTTTTCCAAGATGATCCTATGATCCTATTCTTCCCTTGTGGAAATTTATTTTCCGAAAGTAAATTGAAAGAAAATCCACTTTCCGTTTAAAAAAATGGTTTTTGAGGTAAATTACTTTTCTTTTCTTTTTCTTTTTGAGAGGATGGGAATTATTTCCTCTACCTTTTGCTTAGCAATTGTTTAAAAAAACCAGACGTACAGTTCACATTATGTTATATTGTATTATTTTTATATTTCACCATACAGCTTCTTCCCAAAAATATTTGTTGAGAAATGCCAATGCTGTATTTGTTGTGCTCCTGACCATTTCTTTTTGCTAAGAAAGAAATGCTTTTTTTCAGGGGAATTGAGAATAAATAATGGAAGGGGAAATATGATTGGGAAGGAGGGGAAAATATTTGTGTTTCTCTTTCTAAAGGAAATGGAGACATATTCCATTGTTGATTACTTTCAGAAACAGTTCCATAAATAAAAAACAAAGGATGATAGCCAATGACATCTAGAAAGCTTAGCAGAACACGTGTGTTCAGCTTGTGTCATGAAAACTTTCTAGGTTGCCTGTTCTGGCACTTGACAAGGTGTTCCGGTATTTAAACAACAACCAAAAAAAAGGCAATTTTGGTTAGTCGCTGGATTTCTTTCTTATTTCAAATGATTTGTTTTAGGTGCAAGAATGAAGAAAATAAAGGGACATGGTGAGAGCAAATATTGAAGTTTTCTCTTCTTCTTCTCTATTTCTAATTTATTGGTAATGAACAGGATAGGGCCAAAGTCTTAAAATGAAAAGTAATATAAGAAGGATGGGAGATAGAAATTATTACCATGAAATATTTTTAAGTTATGTAATGACACACTTAACTTTTTATTGAACTAAATTAGACTTTAATTAATGGTATTCATAGGCGAGGTCAGAAACATTAAAACAAGAGTCAGACTTAATATACCATATTTTTCAGAGTATAAGACGCACCTTAGTTTTGGGGGAAGAAAAAAGGGGGGGGAATCTACCTACCAGGTATTCATCTGGCTAGCATCCTTAATCTGGTCAGCTTCAGCACATTATTTTATCCCCTGGTTAGGGCTGAAAAAAACCTTCTTCGGAGGGAATAGCAATGAAAACAAGCCTGCAAAGACTTAGGACTGGAAAAAAATCCTCTTCGGAGGGAGTAGAAATGAAAAATCCTGCAAGCCGGGAAGATTGTTAGCACCTCGTTAGGGCTAAAAAAAATCTTCTTGGGAGGGAGTAGCAATGAAAGCAAGCCTGCAAGCTGGTAAGAACCGGGAAGATTATTAGCACCTCATTAGGGCTGGGGGAAAAGCTTTGAAAAAGCTACATTCGGAGTATAAGACGCACCCAAATTTTCAGCCACTTTTAGGGGGGGTGCATCTTATACTCCAAAAAATACGGCAATTGAAGGTCCAACCTTCTTTTGTGTGTTATCATAGACACCATCTTTATTTTTTTTTCTTTTTTGACTTCTCCACACAGACAGTCCTGGTATGTTGAGAAATAGGGCAAAGAGATGCTACTTAAGGAACAATAAGATAAGAGACAGCATAGTCTGCAGCTGCTTAATATTGAGGCAAGAGACTCAGAAGGGACATTTCCTTGTTTCTTGGACTGTAAAGGAGATGGCAGGAAATTTATACTTTCAGACATGCAATATTCTGTTACACACAATAAGGTAGAATTAGTTCATTAGCTCATTGTCAAGCCTGGGAAGGCTGACATGAAGCTTGTAAGTCTGAAAGTACAAATTGCAAAAAGAATCAGAACACAAAATACAAGCTTGGAGGACGCAACCTTGTAGATGACACTCACTCTGTCAAGGACCTTAGAGTACTCATATCTAATGATCTAAGTGCCAAAGCCTACTGTAACAACATTGCCAAAAAGTCACTAAGAGTAGTCAATCTAATCTTGCGTAGTTTCTTCTTTGGCAATATTACACTGCTAACCAGAGCATTCAAAACATTCACTAGACCAATTCTGGAATACAGCTCACCTGTCTGGAACCCGCACTGCATATCGGACATTAATACAATTGAGAGAGTCCAGAAATATTTCATGAGAAGAGTCCTCCACTCCTCTGCTCGCAACAGAATACCTTATGCCACCAGTCTTAAAATCTTGGGCTTAGACAGCTTAGAACTACGTCGCTTTTGATCTGATCTAAATGTAGTTCATAAAATTATCTGCCACAATTTCCTACCTGTCAATGACTACTTCAGCTTCAACCACAACAATGCATTAGCACACAATAGATACAAACTGAATGTAAACCGCTCCAAACTCGATTGCAGAAAATACGACTTCAGCCACAGAGTAATCAATGCCTGGAATGCACTATCTGACTCTGTGGTTTCTTCCCCAAATCCCCAAAACTTTAACTTTAGACTGTCTACTGTCGACCTCACCCCATTCCTAAGAGGTCTGCATAAGCGCACCATTGTGCCTACCATCCCTGTCTTACTGTCTTACTGTCCTATTGTCCTCATTTATCTATACTTACTCTGTTTATGTGTATGTTTATACATATACCTGCCATCTTGTACATGTTTGACAAACAAATAAAATAAATAAATAAAAAATCTCCTTAACAGCCTGAGAAGCTAGGGAACGTCCCTTCTG
Source organism: Diadophis punctatus similis (assembly GCA_023053685.1). Classification (NCBI taxonomy): domain Eukaryota; kingdom Metazoa; phylum Chordata; class Lepidosauria; order Squamata; family Dipsadidae; genus Diadophis; species Diadophis punctatus. The sequence continues at coordinate 149,600,320 of JALIGW010000003.1, forward strand.
AGCCTCTTTCTCTGCAAATTATGCAGCTGTTGGCTATGCCATCTCTTATCTTACTGTTCCTAGGTAGCATTTCTTTCTACATTCAATTTTGCGGCTGCTGAGGTTGTTGGCCATGCAGGATCAAAAATAGCCAGGGAAAAGACTTAAACCTGGGAAATGGTCAATTTGTCAATCAACAGGAGTGCTGATTTACCCACTAGTTTATCAGGTACTTAGGAGCTGAGGACTTGGCAGCACAAGGAAACAACAGCTAATACACAGCCATCAACACACCAATCAACCAATAGGAAGGCACCACATAAATATGACACGTAGAATAGCCCAAAGCACACATTCTGGTAGAAAGAAGTTCTCTGAGGATGAGCTCCAGCATGAGTTCAAAAGATCAAAAGTCTAAATCTCTGGTTCCTTTGACCAACCAAGACTGGATCTCGCAGCCTTTCTTTGCCCCATTTTTTCATGGTCTTACTATCTTGGTTCTGATATAATAGTACTTAATTTGGTCAGGATCATATTCAACCTTCTTAAATGATCTCAGATTATATTATTTTTAAACATTTTTTTATTTTATTTATTATTAAATTTGTTTGCTGCCCATCTTGCCACAAAGCAATTCTTAAATGTTTTGGAAAAAAGCAAGTTTGGTATAGTGCAGTGGTTAACTCGTTAGAGACTGTGAGTTCTAGTCCTGCTTTAGGCACAAAATCAGCTGGGTGATTTTGGGCCAGTCATTTTCTCCACCCTAGGAAGGAGGCAATGGCAAAACACTGCTGAAAAATCTCCTCATGAAAACTACAGGAACTTCCCCATTCCATGGTCAGGATTAAAAACCTGACTTAAAATCATGCACACATAAAATTGTGTGAAGTTTGAATAAATAAACAAATGTATTACTTTTATTATTGTGCTGTTGTTTTGTTTTATACTACTTGCATTCCTTAGATATTATATAAATTCAATCCAGTCAATTTTCTGGTTATTCCAAACCCATGAAGTCAAAAGAGACAACTCTAGGGAATGCTAGCTATTGCATTTTAAAACACAGGTAAATAAGTAAGACCTCATTAAAAATGCTCAAGGGATTTTAATAACAAGAACTGCAGAAAAAACAATTGCTACCAACCTGCCTTCCATTGAGGATCTGTATACTGCACGAGTCAAAAAGAAGGCTGTGAAAATCTCTACAGACCCCTCACATCCTGCACCAAAATTGTTTCAACTTCTACCCTCAAAACAACGCTATAGGGCACAGCATACCAGAACAACTAGACACAAGGACAGTTTTCCTCGGAATGCCATCACTCTGCTTAACAACTAATTCCCACAACACTGTCAAATAATTTACTAAGACTGTATTACTATTATTATTCTCTTCCTTACTAGTATCTATCTCTTCCCACTTATTACTATAACCATGTTGCTTGTATCTTTCAGTTATATTGTTTTTATTTCCATTATGATTTGATAGCTTATTAGTAAGATTGACTATCACTAAGTGTTGTATCTTTTTATTCTTGATGAATGCATTTTATTCTCCTTATGTACACTGAGAGCATATACACCAAAGACAAATTCCTTGTGTGTCCAATCACACTTGGCCAATAAAGAATTCTATTCTATTCTATTCTATTCTATTCTATTCTATTCTATTCTATTCTATTCTATTCTATTCTAAGGTAATAATCTTGCAATCGCCTCTGTTAGACTCCATTGAAGTTCCATTGATCAAAAAGCTATATATAATCTTGCATGGGAAGAATATCATTTCCCCTGCGAGAAAAATGGCAGCACTAAATAATCAAACAAACCATAAAATCGATCTTTCAGAACTGCTGTTTGAAAAGCAACGCTTACCTGGAAACAGAATAATGCCTGTTTGTTTCCTTTGTATATGATCTCACAGCAATATACCATGAGAAGAGCATATGGTTTTGTTGATGGAAGCTAATGGAAAATGACAGGCTGTTTGAAGACGTTCTGGTGTCAATTTCATGAATAATGCATTCCTGTAACAGGTATAATCAGTGTAGTTTAATAGTTTACTGACTATGGAAAAATGACAGCAGCATACAGGAAAAAAAATGGATCAAGCTATCTAAGGTGCAACCTATCTGTTTCTCTTCTTCTTCTTCTTCCTTCTGTTTCTCCTCTTCCTTCCTCTCCCTCCTCTCCCTTTTCCTCATCCTCTTCTTCTTCTTCACAACAGTAATAACAATAATCAGTCAATGTATTCTAACATGCCAAATAAATGAAACATGGAAATAAAACATAAATGTGATGTTTCAATTTTTAAAAAATAACAATTCTGACATTGCAAAGGAATTAAGATCAATACTCGTATCAGTGTCATTTTCCTTTGAATGCTGGCATTATTAACAATCCTTATATCAATGGACATTGTTTAGTTTCCAAAGGAAGAAACAAATGTTGAGTTGTTATTGATAGCATATTTCATTTCCGTACAGCCATAAATGAATTTTGTATGGCTACATACATCAGGACACTATAAACTGCTCTTTCTGAGCCTTTATTTTCCTTTTATATTGAAAAAAGTATTAATTCTATCTTTTTAATAATAACCTCAGCTAAATTTTGTCGTCAGAACCAGCTGGATTGGAAGAAATGTAAACCTCTGGACATTCCTACCCAAAATGTTTATTTGACAGGCATAACACTGGAATGAGAGAGAGAATGCATATATGCACAATATTCTATTTAAATAGACCAAATAATAATTTTGGCTATTTTAAATGGGTAAGCATTTAATAATTAAGTGGATCTTGTTTTGCTCTTTTGTAGGGTGAGAAAGCGTCTCTTATTCTTTTCTTTTAGTGCTTGTACAGTGTCAAAGAGCCCCAACGGGTTTAAAGACAAAACAAATATATATAATATATTTGTTTGGGCTTTGATACTTGGCAGAAACCTCATCCTTCAGAATCAGAGATAAGTAACAATCATTTCTGAATTCTCAGTAGAGAAAATCTATTCCATTCTATCAAGAGAAACCAGGATCTGAAACACAGATGTGATGGCCCCTGTGGATGAAACTTCTTCAGAGAAGGAACTAGATGAGGCTATAAAACCAATCTGAGGGGCCAAGGCCTGGCTCTTGACATCTTGTCAAAACTGCCTTTCAGCATCTCTGACTCTACAATTGTGGTTGCAGATTTCGGGGGGGGGGGGAGAGAAACCACAGTAAAGTTGTAATAATAATTCTTCTTTGGAAATAGACCAAAAAAAAAAGCCCAAACATGGAGAAGTACTAGATATTGACAAGAGTACCTTAGAAGTAGAGGTCTACTTTGAAGTAAGACATTACTCTTTAAACAGGCCAATAGCTTAAGGTTGGTTTTTGACTCGCAATGTTTTGATAGTGCTTCTATAGCTACTGTATAATTGTTAGGATTGGTATGGTAGCATCAAATGGCATCTTCTCATCCTACAGACAAAATATTGCCCGATGAGAAGCTGAAATGTATTTAAATATTTGCTTTTACTTTGTCTAAGCACGGAAACTAATTTAAAGGACTTCAGAATTCTGTTTTTTAATAAAGGGGGATATTAAAAATTTCAGGACAAAACTTGTGTCAGTTGCCTCATTCTGCTAATTGATAGACTGAATCTGAGAAGCAAAGAACAGAGATATTTATAGGACTGGAGTATATATTCTTTTGGACATATTTTCTAGCTTACATAGGAGAGAATATGAGATCTTTACTGAAATTTGAGGTTTTAAATAAGTTATAATTGTATACCTGTAAGTATGTATTCTTCACTTATCTCTGCACCATGCAGATGTTTTCCGAAGTGTGGATTATTTTAAAGGTGGGGGGTGGCTGTTGTTATGTTTGCTAAACCTTTCCTGACTCCACAAACAGCAACAATTTTGTGAATATTCACAATTAAAAATAATGCAATTCCTTTCCACAGTTCTGAAATTAATTAGTTCCTTCTCAATATGTCATCTGTAGCTGAAAGGACAATAACCTTAGCCAAAAAGTCAAATGCTCACAACACTTCATTAAATGCACTACAGAAAACACTGTGTTGCTCCTTAATTTCATAGAGAGCTCATTCTACCCTGCGGTTCCTAGAAAGGAAGAGAAACACTCACAAAATAAAGACCGTCACTGCACAGATTTACAACTTAATACTTTAATGAAAGAACATTTCCCTTTTATAAACCATGGACCTGGGCAAGCTGCTAAGAAAATGGGTAAGTGTTTTCAGGCATTTCAGCAAAATGGGGACAATCGTTTTATTTAATGTGGCAATCCACAGAAACTCAGTTTGCTTTTATGAAATGCTAAAGAACTGAAATCACCTTCTCTTTTGGCCATCGAAAGCACAGCATTAAACTACCAGCATTGCATAAATATTAGCCAGCTAATTTGGGGACTGATTTAGGGTGTTAAATATAGAAAAGAACTTGCAAACAATCATATAAGCTGAATGGCAAATGAATGTCAGATTCCACTGTGAATAATAACGTAGTAAATAGTATCAGTCACCATTGTTAATGGAGATACAAGATGCTCTCCATATTGTAACAGTAGATATTTTCCCTACAATGTGGGGGGTGGGGGAATCAACAGTAGCAAATCCACACAGATATGTTTTGGCAAATATCTCCTCAACCCAATAATGTTGTCTTGCTATTCATACTTTGAAAATGATTATATCATTTAAATGATTTCAGTATCTTCCTGCTATACAACAAAGCAGTATGTATTGCTATAGGTTTTCTCATGAACTTGAAAACAGTTGCATTAAGTGTTACCATTTTTACAGGCTTATGTAGAAGCCTGCCAAATTTCACTGCTTTAATATATAGCCGATGGGTACTGATCTTGCCCAAGTTCTGAAACACAACTTCTAGATCATGTTTACATTTGCCCAACCTTTGAAAAAGGCCACCTGTTGCATGTCCATGTCCAACATCAACTAAGTAACAGGTTAATTTCAGTGGTGGGATTCAGCCAGTTCCCACCACTTCGGGAGAACCGGTTGTTAACTTTCTGAGCAGTTTGGTGAACTGGTTGTTGGAAGAAATCATTAGGGCAGAGAACCGGTTGTTAAATTATTTGAATCCCATCACTGGTTAATTTCATAGTGGGATTAGTTATATTTGGGCCTAGAGAATATTGTTCATATATTCCAATCCCCGCAAAATAAAATAAAATTTACCTTTCTGAGATCTGGCTGTTAGAAACCTCTTATATCCCCTTTTGTTATACTGTGCAATGTTTACTGAGCTAAATAGACTCAAGAAACAGTTCTATTTTCCAAACAGAGGAATGTCTACAGAATCAATCCATCAATGCCATGCCTAACACTGACAAGAAAATAATTCTTTATAACTTTGTACTATAATTATTGATTCACATTTGCACATTTTAAAATACATTTGATACATATACAGAAGCACTAACTGGTTAGAAAAAGGGGGACAGAAAGAACAACACAACATATTACAGCATCACTGAAATAAAGCATTTCCAAAGAGTTATAGCTTTGTTTTATTGTGACTTCAGCATAATTAGTGTCTGAATGTATAAATGATTAACAATAAAAATACAAATTGTCCCTTTCACTAGGAGTAATACTGTAACTTTTGCAAGCTAGAAAAAGAATGATAAATAGTACTCTTTATAGACAATCTGTCTCTGGGAAGAAAAATTAATTTGAACTTGTAAATGCAGATAAAAACATTCTAGAGACCAAGCTGGGAAGAGGAAAACACAGTTATTTTTAGTGTAAAAGTTAGAAATTGACTAGAATATGAAGGTGGGTGGGAGGAAACCATACATATACATATATACATATACATATACATATACATATACATATACCGTATTTTTGGGAGTATAAGATGCACCTTAGTTTTGGGGGAGGAAAACAAGGAAAAAAGGCCTCTGCCTCCAAGCAATTTGCCAAACAGCAAACAGCACAGATGATATACACTGTTTGCTGTGTATTTCTGTGCATGTGTGTCTGCCCCATAGAAATAGCAAAGAATTAGAGAAATGTACATTATGCCAGAAAGTTTTCTTAAATGTAGTCACACTAACTCCTCCCAATTATTTAAATAGATCTACTCCAAGGTAACGAAACTCTAATACTAAACAGGACACTGTTACATTTCATACTATACTTTTACAGAGCTGTTAAAATTAATTAAAATTTCTGGAAGTATACATTATTCTCTATTATTTAAAAGAAGATACAATAGCACTGGGCCTCTTCAGAGCAAGCATTTATTTTAAAAAGCTTCTATATTTTGTTAAGTTGTCTAGATTTACAGGGGTCTCCAACCTTGGCAACTTTAAGACTTGTGGACTTCAACTCCCAGAATTCCACAGCCAGCAAAGCTAACAAAGCTGGCTGTGGAATTCTGGGAGTTGAAGTCCACAAGTCTTAAAATTGCCCCTGGCTCTAGAACAATAATAAAGCAGTCTTTAAAAAATAAGTCTAATAATTTGAACATTCTACAGACATTTATAGTTATTCACTTACCCCTTCCATCCAGTTCAGCAAAAAATAAAAAACTGTGTGTCTCTCCCAGCTATTTGCCTTTGCAGTTTCGGTTTCACTTTCATTTTCCCACGTGGCAAATCAGCTGTAGATCGGGAAGTGCTAGTGACTTGCTTGGCTTTATAGACTCTTCCCTCTTTGCTGCAAACAGGTAAATTGCTGGAAGACAGAGGCCAAAGGGTGGGGGTGGCTGGGTGGGGGGGGCTACATTCGGTGTATAAGACGCACCCAAGTTTTCACCCTCATTTGGGGGGTAAAAAGGTGCGTCTTATACTCCGAAAAATACGGTACATATTGTGTATATATATATATATATATATATATATATAATATATATATATATATATATATATATATATATATATATATATATATATATATATATATATATATATATATATATATATATATATATATATATATATATATATATATATATATATTCTCCAAGGCACCTGGGGGTAGAACAAGAAGCAATGGGTGGAAACTAATCAAGGAGAGAAGCAACTTAGAACTAAGGAGAAATTTTGTGAATTTGTTGGGTGAATGTTTGGGTTTGCTTATTGCGTGGAAGAAGGACACCAGACCCACACTCACGAAAACCACACAGGATGTCACCACCACACATCCACGCAATAAGCAAACCCAAACCCACACCAATGAGGCACGACCACAAACAAGAAGCCATACTACAGCTGCATCATCAGCCACTTTAAACCCCTCCAATCCATACAGGAAGCAAACTGACACCCTCCATGAAGATGTGGCAGGACCAAGAACCAGAAGCCAAACAGCAGCAATGCAGCTCACCAGCTCAAATGCCCCTGCAAGTCAGACTAACCTAAGAACACCCCCAGCCAATCAGAGCACAGCTAACCCCCCAGCCAATCAGAGCACAGCCAAGCCCCCAACCAATCAGAACACACCTCCAACCAATCAGAACACAGCCAAGCTCCCATCCTATCAGTTCAAACCTCCACTGGCAGTTAAAAGGAAGAAACAGCAGCAATCTCACATTGCTCCTAGAAGCAGGAAGCAGAAGACACCAGCCTGAAGATGATGAATGAGACTTCATCGAAACATTGCGAAGACACTTCCAATTTCACGCGGGAGAAAACCCGAATACCCAAAGACCTACATATATATATATATATATATATATATATATATATATATATATATATATATATATATATATATATATATATATATATATATATATATATATATATATATATATATATATATATATATATATATATATATATATATATATATATATATATATATATATATATATATATATATATATATATATATATATAAAGGATTGTTCTAAAAATGCGAGTTCCAGGCATATTTACAGATAAAGAAGCGATAGCCATCACGATCTCTGGAACATTTAAAATTTTATTTAAAACTACTATTAAAATTGCTAAGCTTTCGTCAACCCCTGTTGACTTCATCAGAGTGTAAAATCCCCATGGAAGAGATGCTTGCTTTTATAGAATGCCCATCAATTTATGTAATGTCTGTCAATTTAGACTTTGCACGTGTGACCGGTCCACACCCTTTTCTCTCTCCTGTAATTGACTTAATTGTTTCTGCCTTAGTCATGCTGACAGATGAAGATTTCCCCATGGTGTATTGCCTCTTTCTCTCCCTAGGGGGCAAAGCAGGGCTATCAGGCATTGCTGTGAAGGTGTTTCTCCTGGCTTCCTCCCCCTCATTGTTGTTCCTCTCCCTTTTAGGCACACGCATTGCCTGCTCTAAATTCATCTGTTTTGCCCATGATCTTGTGATGGGTCTGCGTTGTTCTTCTTCACCCCTCCTGTCTCTCTCATTCTGCTGCTCCTCTACTGTGCTCCCTTGTGCGCAGTTAGGGGTTGTCACACCTTCATTGGGGCAATCTCTATGCCTAAAGGGGGTAATTTGCCCCATATCTCTGATTGAGCCGCTGCATCCTAACTCCGCTCTGTAGCGTTTTTTTCTTCTAAAGCCCGCGGTGCAGGTGTGTTTTTTTGAGAGAAGAACATAGTTATCGGTAGTTGTCACTCTTTTTTCTTCTGGGCAAAAAGATTCTTATAAACTGACATGCCATCATCGATTATGTTTGAGAACTGTAATGAACGGCTCATCAAAGGGTCCCATTCTTGAGCTGCTCACTGAAGTTCAGTGGCCATTCTCAGCTAAGCGACCAAGTGTTAGTCCATCCTCCTCATCTTTATCCACACTTGTGTCCTCTTCTTCCTCTTCTCTTTCATCGTCGTTTGGTGGCTTTGTCATTTCTTCCAGGTCTGCATCGGTCAGCGGATGTGCGTCTGCGTCAATCAGGGCATTAATGTCATCCGGAGTCATGTCATTAAAGCCGTCTCCTCCAAGCTGTTTAGCGAGATTCACAGCTGTATCTATGGCAGAGTGATGGATCTCATCAAGCGAGCCTCCGGTTGGGTTTTGCACTGCCTCTGGCCACAGGTTTTTCCAGCAGGCATTCAAAGTTTCAGTTTTCATCTCCTGAATGGCCCTCTGAATATTTTGGAGACATGATGCGATGGTGTATCCACGCCAGTAGTCCGTTAGTGAGAAATCTTGATCCGAGTCCATAGCCTCAACAAGATGTTGCAGGGTGTTGCACGTATAGAGAGCCTTGAAAGCACGGATGATGCCTTGGTCCATGGGCTGAATCAGGGATGTAGTGTTTGGCGGCAGAAATTTGATTTGGACACCATCATACGCCAAATCATCAGCGTGACCTCCGGCATTGTCAACGAGCAGAAGCACTTTAAAGTCTAGTCCTTTTCCTCTCAAATAACACTTGACCTCCGGGATGAAACAGTGTTTGAACCAATCAAGATTGAGCGCTTTTGTCATCCAAGCCTTTGCGTTGTGCATCCAGTAAAGAGGCAAATCATCCTTAATTTTGTTTTTCAGTGCTCTGGGATTTGTAGACTTAAAAATAAGCCCTGGTTTAATCATAAAACCTGCAGCATTTCCGCACATAACCAGAGTCAAACAATCTTTTGGGGCTTTAAATCCTGGGGCTTTGGCTTCTTCCTGCATGATGAAGGTGCGGGAGGGCATTCGTTTCCAAAATAAGCCAGTCTCATCCATATTAAAAACTTGTTCAGGCTTATATTCCCCTTCCTCAATGATCGCTTTAAATTTATTGTTCACGAACGCTTCTGCTCCAGCAGTATTCGCAGAGGCGATCTCTCCGCGCAGAGAAACATTTTTAAGTCCAAAGCGTTTCTTAAATTTTTCAAACCAGCCCTTGCTAGCATTAAATGCACTTGGTACTGCGTGAACAGCACTTGATGATGGCCCGGTATCTGCATCCTCCTCCTCTTCCCTGTCACTGTCGCTGTCAGCAAAGGTTTGATACAGTGTTCTAGCTTTTGTGCAGATAACGTTCATATCCAGCGTAATGTTTTTTTTTTCTGCAGTCATTAATCCACAAAGCTAATGCAGACTCCATCCTTACCATGGTCTTGTTGCGGACAGTTGCAACCCTTTTTGCATCCTTATTAAAACTTATTGCTGCTGTCGTCCTTATGTTATTTTCCTCCTTCTTTATGGAACGAACGGAAGATTCATTAATTCCGTAATGGCGGCCTACAGCCGCATAGCTTCTACCTTCCTTTAGCATGTCCAGAAGTTTAACTTTTTCTGCGATAGTTAGCATCTTCCTCTGCCTTTTGGGCCCGACCGCAAGTGCCTTTGTTGGTGCAGAACCTTTTGTCGACATGCAGAACACAATTCACGATGCAAATCCGTGAAGCAGCGAGACCGTGAAAGGTGAACCGCGATATAGCGAGGGATTACTATATATATATATATATATATATATATATATATATATATATATATATATATATATATATATATATATATATATATATATATATATATATATATATATATATATATATATATATATATATATATATATATATATATATACATACATACATACATACATACCGTATATACCGTATATACAGTATACACACACACACATATATACACATATACACATATATACATACTTACACTGTGTATATGCACTATATATACATATATATGTATGTGTGTGAGTATGTGTGTGTGTGTGTGAGAGAGAGAGAGAGAGAGAGAGAGGGAGAGAGAGGGGGGAGAGAGGTGTTAGATGAAGGCCTTTTTTGAATAATGAAACTAACACTAAGTAATAATTGAATCTTTTTCTCCCTATTTTTTATTATGTTATTACTCTTGTAACTTTACTTGAGAAAATGATGGTGAAACATGATACAGTATATATAATCAATAACACAACCTTAAGCCCTAGGGACACATTCAGTCCTTTTTGCAGAGAGTTTGGATAGCCTCTATACTGTGCTCCAAGAGTAATAATGTTTAATGTGACAGAAGGGAAAAATTATTAAGAACATGACTGGAAAATAAAGACATTAGGTGTATTAAATCTTAATTAACATTTATCAGGTGACAAACCTAGCTGGCTGTTGTTGATCTTGAAAAATTGAGCATACCCAGACCTTATTAGTAGTTGATTGGATTTTTCTTTTCTTTTAATGACCTTGTAATTCCTTATACCGGGATGGAATAGGAGCGACTGAATTGAGTTGAGTGTTTACTGGCCAGATGCCCTTACTGACATCTACACGGATGCCCTTACTGTCCAGAGAGAAAAACATCTGCTGCTACCAAGGATCAAACTCATAGAGAGCTCCATCACTAGGCCATGACACTGCTCTTAGTATTTGAATGGAATACTTCTTGGGAATTCCAGAATGATAAGCAAGATTGGGAAATAAACCAACACACACATTCAGAGAAGTTGTGCCAAACTGCTCCTAGACTGTTGCCAATAAAATAACATGGATGTTTCCATGTTAGGAGTAGGTATCACTTTGACACTTATTTTTTTCACATATTGAGATGTACATTCATATCAAACAAAACCTATTTTTTCCCCACTCAAACCCACGCACTACTTTTGGAGTTTAACCACAGTATGCCATTTAAAAGCCAAGTGAGTTGTGCACTGCAGCAACAAATAAATAAGAGGTTGTTAGCCCAGAAGCAAACAATTTATGGCTCTTTAAAGCCCCACAAATGTATCCGTGATTTGCTATTGAAGTGTTTAATGTGATAGAGAGACATAAGGTTGTCTCTAGTCTTGGAATAACCTAGTGCAGGCTGCAGATCCAACTGACACTTATCAAGGCTTACTCTTTTCCCCATGCTCTTGTTCCAGTAACTTCCCCCAGACATCTGAAGTGAGGAGTTTTTCCTTCCCTTCATCTTGGCTGACTGATAATTCAGGGTTTCTTCGAAGATTCTGCTGTAACTGGCTGAAGGCTGAGGAGTTTCTCCCCTTTTCTATATGGATTAGTTAAAGATTTTTGTTTCTACCATGTATTTTCAGCTTTGAGTGAAGAACTTCATCGTAGGGATATTCTGGTTAATAACATTGGATCACAGTTGCTAGAGCAGTTAAGGAAAAAAATAAAAGATTGAAAAAATAACAAAAGAATAGGAAGAATGAAAGATTGAGAGGCGAAATAATGAGGGGTGGAGGAAAAATAATAACTTATAATCACCTTAAGGCAATAAGAATTTATATTCTACATGTCAAAACTCTAGGAACCTCAGGAGCAAATTAAAAGGCTCCTTTAGAGTTTGAAGCTACTCCAACCCAGAGCTTTGGAGTTCAGCTCTAGGGGAAGTGGTTGACAAGCATCCATCTAGCAAAAAGAGTTAGAAGCAAGCGTGATTATTAGGCTGAGCCACCTAAAATTGTGGGAATGGGAGATAGGTAACACAAAGTCTGGCCCAGAACCTGGTTATTTGTGGGACTGCCTATCCCTTTCCTTCCTTGAAATCCTATCATCTTGTATGACTTTGGGAGTGTTCTTTTGTGTGACTGACCCTACCTTATACAACATCCTCCACAAGTTATATGGCAACCCCTCCCCTCATCCTTTTCATCTTTGGAAGGCTATAGACATAGACATAGACATAGACATAGACAAGACTAGACTAGACTAGACTAGACTAGACTAGACTAGACTAGACTAGACTAGACTAGACTAGACTAGACTGCAATGCAATGCAATGCAATGCAATGCAATGCAATGCAATGCAATGCAATGCAATGCAATGCAATGCAATGCAATGCAATGCAATGCAATGCAATGCAATGCAATGCAATGCAATACAATACAATACAATACAATACAAATGAGGGTTCCACTATAGTTACTGGTTTTACTGTTGCTGTGGACCACCTAGAATTTATTAAGATGGATGACCATATAAATATTTTAAATAATTAAATAAAATAAGTTTAAAAACTGGCTCAGTGCAGTTTAATTTGTTGCTGGAGTAATATTTCATGAAGCTGGATGTTTAATTCAAGAACAATATCTTACCTATCATTATGAGCATTCTATTATCTTAATTGATTTTTTTTCTCCTCAAGAAATGTTTCACTTTGATTCGTTCCTCAACATTACTAAAATAATAAATATAGTTCCCTGTAAACCACATTTCACTTTCCAAGTTAGACAAAATGGAAGACCGTCCCAGATTTTATGCTCTCCATATGATTATATTATGCATGTTAACTTTCCCCCCTAAAAAAATATAGAAGAAAATATATACCCAAGACAGCAAGTCAGTAATCAAAGCATACATTCAATATGTCTCAAGGAACTGATTTCCAAATTATTCCCAAATACTTAAGAAAACATCTCCAGACAAATTACAATTAAGTTCAGGTGTCCAAATTTTACAATTTTTGCAGATTTTCTTTTCCTTTTTTGTGTGATAATTATTATATGAAAGAAATTCAGCTGCCAGCAGCTAAATTTAGGATTCTATTTGTTTCTTTTTAAAAGCAACATAGCAATTCTTAGAAATCATATACAATAATTCAGTGCAGGTGCACTAAATTTCACATCATTCTTTTTCTTTGATGGACACATACAGAAAGTCTGGGTGTGAGGATATACTTTTGTATTACATTTAAAAGTATTTTTTTAAAAAAATGGGGGGAAAGGAAATGGGGATTCTATTATCTAAAGAATTGTCCTTACTTTCAGCTACCTTGTATCACTCCATGATCAGTACAGATTATACCTAGCTGCTAGAGTTGTATTTCAGATACAATGCAACAAAAGAAAATAGAGCAAAAACATTGTTAGAATGACAGGCTTCAGCTCTGAAACATTAGAAAGAGAAATGCTTGTGCCTCTGAATTTCTATAGATCATTGAACGTTTCTGAGCACTGCATGATAATAATCCACCCTTCTGTTTCTAAGCTGTGATCAGGAGATTCTCCTTCAAAGTATGTAGTTTTCAGAATGACTGCACGACTTTGATTGTAGTCCTCAATGATATACTCATTGATTTCCAGGGTGTACAATAAGTATCAAAGATAGCATTAGGAATTGCTCAAATGTATCTCTCCTTTGGATTTCAAGCTTAAGTAATATGACTAGAGGTTTTCTTATTTGTTGGTTCCAACATCCCAGCAGTCCTTATGAAAAATTGGAGTGCTCTTGCTTATATTTTGAAACAGTGGCTGTAATTTGTGTTTTTCTCCCTTATTGCAGGTTCATTTCACTTTTACAGAAGCTTTGACTTGTTATAACATCTTGTCATGGAAAGAGGAAGAGGCATTCCAATAAATTGGGCTTTCCTGTTCCTTATAAATTTGGTTTTACTCAATCCAATCACGCCAAAACTGATCTCTATTTTTAGACCATTCTCTTCTACTTCCCCACTTTTGCTTTTCACAGCAATATTATTTAACAGATTTTGTTTTTCTTTAAATCTATAACACTTCAATGGTTTATTGTATCCTATACCCCTTTTACCTAACAATCACATATTCCAGGATAAATAGCAATAGCAATAGCACTTAGACTTATAAACCGCTTCATAGTGCTTTTACAGCCCTCTCTAAGTGGTTTTACAGAATCAGCATATTGCCCCCAGCAATCTGGGTCCTCATTTTACCCACCTCGGAGAGATGGAAGACTGAGTCAACCTTGAGCCGGTGAGATTTGAACTGCCGAACTGCAGCTAGCAGTCAGCTGAAGTAGCCTGCAGTACTGCACTCTAACCACTGCACCACCTCGGCTCTTCATGGAAACTTAACATGAATAACATCTATGGATGTACAATAATTATTTAATTGAGCCATTGAATTTTTCAGAGCAGATCCAGGTGAAAATGTCCAGGAAATGTTTCTTTCTGTCCTATGGGTGGAAAGAGGGAAACTTGCTTTTTAAAAATATGGAACCTGGCTAGGTTTCTTGAATTTTTTTTATTATTATTATTCCTTTTCAATGAGCTCCACAGAAATGGAGTACTCTCTGCAAAAGATGGTTTTCCTTTGTATTGCTTCCTGGAATCGTTTCTATAGGAAATATAGACACACATGCCCTGAAATGAATCAGAAAATCTTTTGCAATGTATAAGATTAAAAATCTGAAGATAAAGCTACCTGACTAGAAATCTGCTCTGTAAAAGGACAGTAAAAATTATTTATTTATTTATTTATTTATTTATTTATTTATTTATTTATTTATTTATTTATTTATTTATTTATTTATTTATTTATTTATTTATTTATTTATTTATTTATTTATTTATTTATTGGTTCTTCTATGCCGCCCTACTCCCGAGGGACTCAATGATTATGGGAGATCTGCATCTTCAGAGACACCTGAAAAAAATGTTCTTCATAAGTATAGAATTGTTTCAAGTTTTATTGATTTTTGGTTCGGGGGGATATAAAATACTAGTCTATGAATTACACAAATAGCAATAAAGCTAGAAACCAGGAAGCCATGAGTTGTAGTCCTGCCTTAAGCATATAACTAGCTGGGTGTCCTTGGACCAGTCATACCCAGTTATCCCTAGAAAAGAGACAATGGCACATCCAGGAAAACTGCATTTATTGTTTTTGTAATTTCTAAGCTGCCAGACTCTACTGCCATGAGCAACAATAATAACAACAACAATATTTATTTATTTATTTATTTATTTATTTATTTATTTATTTATTTATTTATTTATTTATTTATTTATTTATTTATTTATTTATTTATTTATTTATTTATTTTAGTGTTCTTATATGCCACCCTACTCCCTGGGGAATAAAATGTAGCATATATATTGAATGCATAATAAAGTTTCATTTGCAATTTTGAAGCCAGTGGCCATCACTATAAATGCCTTTGTGTTTGTGTCCACGATAACGACAGTTAATAAGCTAGAGATATTGTCTACCTGGAGAAGTCAAGAAAATATGCCATATATATTTACCTGTATGACAATCTTGTGAGATACATAATGATGACAAATTCATAATTGTGTATTTGAATCTGAAAGTCTGAATTCCTAGCATGAAATTCTCCCCATGACTCTCTAATCAAGTGAAAGTATGGTCATTCTTGATCATAATAACTTGGATAATTAGTATAAGACCCAATAAATGTGCTTAGTTATCTATTTGGAAAAAAGCAAATTGATTTATTTCTATACATTGTGAACCATGCATTTGTGTGGATAAATCCTACATTTTTGAGAACCTGGGTACAAAAAGGGACTACATTTTGTGGTATTTTGCCACAGCATTACCTAATGGGAAGGCAAGATTTTTAAACTGTATTCAAAGTAATCACCCTAGGTATCGAACACTGGCAGAGCAGTTTTGAGAAAAATGCATGCCCTTTAATTGAATTTTTTGTATGTAATATATGCTGCGTTTCTAATCCAGTTCTCCTAGAGAAAAGAAGTTTTGGGTTTGATACAATAACTGTAATGCAATTATATTTCAGTATTATTTAAGCATGAGAGCAAAATTAAAGTATTTAATCCACAGACACCACCGTAGTGTTGCATAAACTAGCATGATTGCTGTTCCAGAAAGTGATCATCCCAGCTAAAGTAATAAATTCCTTAAAAACAAATTTAATCAACAATTTCTATTCAATCCTATAACTGCTTACTTAGTAATGAATCCTATTAAATTCACTGGGGCACAGTCCCCCCAAAGAGGTGATTTTGTTGGAAATAATTTGCTACTTCACTTCAAGAAATGGAGAATTTTTTTTAGACATTTAAGTTCATTAGAGTTTCTTAAATTTAAGGAAATTTTCTCAATAGTCACTCCCCACAGACAGTAGTTTTAACTTATGCCCTAATCAACCCCTTATAACTAGGAACAGATATTTCATAGCAACCTTCTTTTTTTATTGCTTTATATGGCCCTATATTCAGGTATCACTAAATTTATTTGCTTACCGTTATGTCCTAACAGATGTCTTCTGATACTAGAATTGGCTAACTTAATATAACTTCCTGTTGCTTTCAGCTAACAGTCCAGTGTTTAAATCATCTCATAGCAAGAAATACTTTGTTCATGGTATTTATAGAGTATGGCTGTATCTTAAACTCTATTTCTTTTGTTCATGCATGTGACAACACTACACATTTACAAAAGGTGCATCTTCTTCCCTCCCTCCCCTTGCCTGACAGATGACAGAAGAATTAATGCAACAAACAATAGTGATGATAGTGAGAATCCTTGAAAGATTTCTCTCTTGATGTTCACTTCTCTCAGTTTATCACCATTGACCAGCAGTTGTGTCTTCCATTGTGCCGTTCATCTTTACATAAAGTTTCTGACATTTCTATTGACTCCTGGTATTTTCAGGCACTTGATTTGAATTAAATCATGTAGCAAGGACCCAAATGCCTTCTAGTAATCAATCCATGGTACATTTAAGTTGATCTTCCTTCTCTTACAGTTTTCCAAAATCACCTTGTCAGTTAGGAGTTGAACTGTTGTCCATCTGCCGTTTGTATAGTTTCCTTTCTGTCTTATTGCTTTGTTGTTGTTGTTGTTGTTTTGTTGTTATGGTATTTGGATTAAAGATTAGATTTGGATTAGAGCCAAGGTGGCGCAGTGGTTAGAGTGCAGCATTGCAGACACTGTTCAAATCTCACCGGCTCAAGGTTGACTCAGCCTTCCATCCTTCTGAGGTCGGTAAAATGAGGACCCAGATTGTTGAGGGCAATATGCTGAACTCTGTAAACTGCTTAGAGAGGGCTGTAAAGCACTATGAAGCGGTATATAAGTCTAAATGCTATTGCTATTGCTAAGATGTCAATTATTCAATGTTTCATTTTTAATTAGATGTTTTATGGTCACTTTTTTAAAAAGTCAAGTGAATACTCTGATGAGATAACTTAAATACAAAAAAATAAATTTAGGAGATCTTTGTTGCCCGCTTTGGGTCTTGACAGTCAGTGGTATTCCATCATATTTAAATGTTGAACATGAATATTCATAAATGATTATGAAACAGTCAGAATGAAACCCACTCAGCCAAAACTCATTCATAAGTTAGTTTCATTGCAACTATTTATGGTTCATAATGCTTTTGGAATTAAGCATGAAATTGCATTAAGCATTTGATATCTGAGGCTATGTAATTCCTACTGCTATTTTTTCAGCAGTCCTTGATGATTGGCTTGAGTATAATCAAAGTTTATAATAGGTTTGTATGGTAAATGGTGTAAATAAATGATCAACTTTCTAGATTATGACTCGATTTCTGCAATGAATACAAAAAATGAAACAGCTAATAACTGCATTGAGCAAATGAATAATCTGAAACAAATGTACAATATCATTACATTCCTTAGTTTTAGCTATTTGACAAGTAATTGTTAAAATTAGGATTTTTTAAAACAACTTTTTAATATGTTCTTATGTGCCTGGTTCTTGTGTTTTTAATACTGCGAATGAGTCTTTAACCAACTATCTTGACTATCAGTTTGAAATATCTGTTCTGCAGCATAACTTCTGTTTTTTCCTAATGCAAGATGCTATTTTCCAACAGGATAAAAAAGCATAATTGCACCAAGAATGAAATGCACTTAGTATTTTTTTTCCTTTACAAGGAATTCACACTTATATCAGTTCATGTGCAGCTGGCTTGGTCTTTAGGTCAAACTTTGAAACTAATATAGACAGCCATAATTGTTATCCAGACTGCTCTTGTACTATTTATAACAACTTCCTTAGAGAGTTCTTAAGATTGTTTCATATCCTAGATCAGTAATGGCGAACCTATGGCACGGGTGCCACTGGTGGCACGCGGAGCCATATCTGCTGGCACGCGAGCCGTTGCCCTAGCTCAGCTACAGCGCGCATGTGTGTGCACGCCAGCTGATTTTTGGCTCGTGCGGAGGCTCTGGGAGGACGATTTTGGCCTCCGGAGGGCCTCCGGGATGGCGGGGGAGCGTTTTTTGCCCTCCCCAAGCTCCAAGAAAGCCTCTGGCGCCTGGGGAGGGCAAAAAAACGGGCCTACTGGGCCCACTGGAAGTCAGGAAATGGGGGAGTGGGGGGATCACGCAAGCATGCAAAGGGGGGTGGGGCAAGTGGGGGGCTTTGAATTATGGGTGTGGGCACGCACGAGCGTGCGATAGTGCGTGCACGCACTATTTTGGCACCCAAGGGAAAAAAGGTTCGCCATCACTGTCCTAGATCCTTGAGACAAAGTGTTTTAATTGGAAGAACTGAATATACCAACACTGATGCAACCTTGTATATTCTGCTACTTTCCCCCCTCTTAAATACAAAACTCCTTTTATCAATTTCAGCTTTTGACAGACGCTAATGTTATTGCATTTAAATGCACTCAATTAATTTTTAAAGTTTAGATTTCAGAAAGACTGCTGTCTGTTAAAGACGCACAAAACAAATTAAGGCACTTTGGAAAGAGTCTATTGGACTATTGCATTAAACAGTTCAGCATGGGTGAAAAAACGCTGAACAATATTGCAGCTATTTTTTTAAAAAAATCAATTATTTTAGAAGTTTCATTACAATGAGAAATTTATTCGGAAGGAAAGCTGAGTAAGTTGGTTTCAATTTTTGGAGGTGACCTGGTTTTAGCCATATAAGCCCCAGCACATGATAAAATTTAGAAAAACAAGACTTGTCTTCGCATGTGGAGTTCTTCATGTGAAAAACAGAACAAAAACCTGATTTTTGGTTGACTCAGCCTTCCATCCTTCCAAGGTCAGTAAAATGAGGAGCCAGATTGTTGGGGGCAATATGCTGACTGTGTAAAATGCTTAGAGGGAGCTGTAAAGCACTGTGAAGTGTTATATAAGTCCAAGTGCTATTGCTATTTAATGCTTGATGTCCCCTCGCAAGATTTCTGTGCGATTTTGCTTCCGCGCATGTGCAGAAGCAAAATCGTCCAAAAATTAACGAAAAAAATGGTGACGCGTGCAGTGGACCAGCAAAGAGGGCTCCGGAGCAGTTCCGTGCAAATTGCGCAATCGGCCGCTCCCTACCGGAGTTGCGCACTGGGCAGCTCCGGCAGGAACCCACCTCTGGTCTGCAGACATAATAAAACAAATTTACTTTAGTATCTGCAAGCCACCTTCACAGGACTGCTAACTCTTTGCATCCCTTTCCTTTTTTCCAGAAAAAAAAGTTATCCTGTTTTTTAAAAAACACTCTTTTAATTAATTATAATGTTGATTTTTGCATTTTTTTTTTCATATCCTAAGTTCTGTAAGCCAGCTAGAGCTTTTACGTGCTGGATAAATCTCATTAATTAATAATAATATAAAAAACACTTGTGTAAATAAATTTCAAATATTTGGAACCTAGTAGTGTATCAGGGCTTCATTTATTATGTAGAATTATGATCTGAAATTCTAAAGAAAAAAGCCATATGACCCAACATACCAAAGTATCTGTCTCCTTTTTCCTTTTCCTTTTTTGTTTCTCCTATCTTTATAATTTTTAGCTTCTGCATTAAACTTTAGACCTGATATCAGGGTCTATCACAGGAATTTATGGTTGCTGAAGTTCATGTGAAATGTAGTCTTCTAAATAGAGTATTGGCCAATTTTTATGCTAAGAGTATGGATAGTGGCCCTAAGATCTATTAGATTTAAGATCTGCTAGCACTATAAAGAAGTGGAGTACTAAAGAGGCCAGAGGAGTTATTATACTGTTCTGAGTATCTGATTATGTACTGCAAACTGGATTAGTGTTCTATGCTTAGTTAAAACTATTCTTGAACCTTAAATTGCTAGGATGGTCAGATTAGAATGCCCATTTTTTGGTTAGTTGTTGATTATTAGCTCTGATTCTCAGCAGTTTCTTAGTGCCACACAGAGCAGAGATAGCAATGCACATGGAATGAATTATAGAATAGAATAGAATAGAATAGAATAGAATAGAATAGAATAGAATAGAATAGAATAGAATAGAATAGAATAGAATAGAATAGAATAGAATAGTAATAATAATAATAATAATAATAATAATAATAATAATAATAATAATAATAATAATAATAATAATAACAACAACAACAACAACAACAACAACAACAACAACAACAACAGAGTTGGAAGGGACCTTGGAGGTCTTCTAGTCCAACCCCCTGCTTAAGCAGGAAACCCTACACCACTTCTGACAAATGGTTATCCAACATCATCTTAAAATCTTCCAGTGTTGGAGCATTCACAACTTTGGGAGGCAAGCTGTTCCACTGATTAATTGTTCTAACTGTCAGGAAATTTCTCCTTAGTTCTAAGTTGCTTCTCTCCTTGTTTAGTTTCCACCCATTGCTTCTTGTTCTACCCTCAGGTGCTTTGGAGAATAGTTTGACTCCCTCTTCTTTGTGGCAACCCCTGAGATATTGGAACACTGCTATCATGTCCTAGACTAGACTAGACTAGACTAGACTAGACTAGACTAGACTAGACTAGACTAGACTAGACTAGACTAGAATAGAATAGAATAGAATAGAATAGAATAGAATAGAATAAGATTCTAAAGCCAAGATTGGACACACAAGGAATTTGTCTTTGGTGCATAAACTCTCAGTGTACATAAAAATACATTCATCAAGAATCATAAGATGCAACACTTAGTGATAGTCATAAGATACTAAATAAGCAATGAAAATTATACTAGGAAACTAAATAAAACAATATAAATCATAAAGATACAAGCAAGAAGGTTATAGTCATAAGTAGAAAGAAGATAAGTAATAGGAAGGATGAGAAGAATAATAGTAATACAGTTTTAGTAAATTGACAATGACATCATTGTCCATTTCAAACTGTGGCGTTTCAGGTGACACATTGGGTGCCATTGCATCCTTCTTCTTTCTGTCTTCTTTTATGCAAATACCAGAGAGAGGGAGAGAGAGTTGGAATCTGCAATAGCTATTTCCCTTTCCTCCAATCTTGCTATGCTGTAAAAGATGGGACAACCACAACTTGTTCTAAAATAGTAAAATGTCACTCATGGAGACAAACTATTGAATCGGATGATGGATGGGTATGAGAGTAGAGAAGCAGGTTTCAGGTGAATTAGCCTTTTTCACTGGTCAGAAGGAACGAATGTATTCAGATTGAAAGCCCACTGACACTTTCCCCATCATCCTTAATTAGCTCCATCATCAGCCAAAAACGTATTTCTCGGGATCTTAATATTAGCATGCCCCAATTTCCTATGACAGTGTACTGCAAGATGTATTTGCACTTTTCAGTCCCTGACAGCTATGTTCATATACTGCAGAATATGAGGAACTAAATTTAGTTGGCAGATAGTGAAAGCCAGAAAGATTTTCTTTGTTTCAGGAAAGGAAATTACCACGTAGGGATTAGCTGGGTATGTGAATGACCAATGTGCTCTCTTTCGTTATTTAGTATATCTGTCATCCAATATAATTAGCTTGTCCCAAATCTTTATGAGAAACTATTGTAATAGTATCAAATAGCCTAATTAGTTATACCCTTAATGCACATGACAACGTAACAGAGATGCAACCATTGAAAGTAGTAATGAATAGTATTGAAGATAATGTTTGGAAAGTAAAATGGCCTGTCAAGAAAACACGGGAAAACTTATAAAACTTTGCATACTGCAAATGATCATATTGCTGAATATTTGCCACCAACCATTGGGGGGGGGAAGTGCATTCTTTCCAATTAGAGTAAGAGCTTTTGTCCAAATTTTATTCCTTGCCCATGATCTGTTGGTATGCCAGTTTCTCTCACCCGCTCACCCAATCAGCTCTAAACAAATGAAAGCATTACATTTTGAAAATGAATATGGAGATGACCTTTGCCAATGACAGGACCAAAATAATGGAACTTTTGAATCTTTAAAACCTTTAAACAATTTTCACAGCTGCTGATTACTGAATGCTTGGAAAGGCTGTTTGAACTACATGGGTAGTCTTGTGGTGAATCTTCTCATATTTGGATGTCTACCTCTAGAAGGACAACTCGCTAGGGCCAAGTCCTGTGGCCATCTTGCTGTGGCCAACTTGCCAGGTTTGCTATGGCCAACCTGCCATGGCCATCTCACTGTGACCAATTCACCACGAGACAACTCTCCGTGGACAATTCCACATGGAACACTGTAACTCAATGCAATAAACGTTACCCACCACTTTTTCTTTGACATTATTTCCATTGACAAAAATGGAAATAATGTCGAAGAAGCAGTGACAGATAACATCTATTGTGTTGAGTTATCCCGCATGGAATTGTCTGTGGTGAGTTGTCCCATAGCAATATGGTTGCGGTGAGATGGCTGTGGTGAGTTGGCCATGGCAAAATGGCCACGGCTGGTTGACCATGGCAAGATGGCCATGAAGAGATGGCTGTGGGAACTTGGCCATGGCAAATTATCCCATTCTGCTCTAGAAGATGGGGTTAGAAATTCCTTTCCATCCATGCTGTTTATTCTCTTCTAATTCTCTGTGTTTCTCTTCTATCTTGAAACCATTCTCATATTTAGAGTCCAGAGCTATCTGTGTTCAGATGCTTTATTATATTTATATAGGCTATATTAGAATTCATTTTATGCTGTCAGTTTAATCTTAGTTTTAAACAGTTTACATATTGTTTTTAAAATGTTTTATATTGAAACTGCCTTGGGGAAAATTTTAGTTTTGAAGGGTAATGTATAAATTCATACATAAAGAATAATTGAATAACTGTAAGGCATTCGTGGCATAGTGTTATGTCCATTGAGATTATCCATTTGTGATAATAAATAGTACCAAAAAGAATCTCTTCCTTCTCCTTATCATTACAGCAATCTTGCAAGGGCTGTGCTGGATACTGGTTTATAACTGAATGGGTTGGTGATGGCCTTTAAAATCTCCTCTCATAGTAGTCTGCCAAGTGGGAAAAAATGAAAAATCAAAGTCTCCTTTGAATCGGTTTCAGTTCCAGGTATTGATGGACATCAAGGAATAAAATGTGGAAGTGGCTTATTATTTCCTTTACAGGCTCATCAGTTGCTGCATAGGTTTAGGTTTAGTAGCAATCAACATATCAGTTTGATCTCTAGGTCAATGACTACCATACATTTTATGAGCAAATTGCATATAAGAGAAAAAGTGCACATTGTGAATTTAAGCAAACCAAGTTAGATTTCTAGGGAGGATCCAATAATAAGTAGAGTCTAAAACATGATTTTCAAGACAGAATTGTCCCTGCGGCTTTATTAATCTCAGATTGATTTCTAAAGGTCCATTCTGTGACTCAACTCAGCACAAATGGTCTTCATCAGGTGTAGCTTCCTCCCACAAGTTTCTCCTGGCTAGCCCAGTAACATAATTGAGCATTCTTCTGCCATTCTTCCTTTTTCTACTTTCTCATCAAATGCCAGTGCACTTGAGTGCTGAATGGAGAAGGCTCTAAATCTGGATCAAAGTCTTATGGATCTAGTGTACAGATTGCAAAGCTTTGTGACCTAGCAGAACATGAACTGTTTTGGATGTGCCACTTCCTGGTTCTCTTCCTTATCTGAGGAGGACTTTGGCATGTCACAAGACACCATTGCTGCCTTCAAGGTTTGGTGATGTCCCTGTCTAGTGCAACACTGGCCTTCCACCCAAGTACTAACCATATCTGACTGTGCTTTGTTTTTTGCAATCAGCCAGACTCAACCAAACCAGCGTCAGACAGCCAAAACAATTTTCTACCAGTAATTTCCATTCATTTCAGTGGTGGCAGGACGTTATACAAGCAATACCAAAATGAATGAAGTTTATGCAAGGGGTGCTGCTCATTTGTTCCTTTCTTTGAAGCAATGTTCTTTTAAGCTTCCAGGGGACTTCAATGTGAAGCTTTGTGCTTCATGAGCTGCTAACTTGTTGTCAGTTTGATATGTTATGACCTGCTTCCAGGTGCAGTTTCAAGGCTATAAAAATGCAAACAGATTTATTTCCCATTTGTTGCAGAAGGAAACAATATGCCTGTGAGTGTATTGGAGGGTGAATTGTCCATATGGCCTAGTTGACTGCACACACATTAGTTTCATTTGTTCTCTTTCTTATTTTTTCCCCAAGGCAAGGTGGGGGGGGGGGAAGCAACCAAGATAGGCATGGCTACCAGAAAAGTTCTCAAGAAATGTTCCTATTCCTTGATAAATACAGTTTTTATTTGTATTCCTGCAGAATATGGAATATGAATTGCTCAGAATATAAAGAAACCTTGGAAAAGGACATAATTACAATAGATTTTTTTTAAATGTGCTGGATTCCATGTTCTATAGTTATACGATTGATTACATTAAGAAGCTGACACACAAATAAAGATTTTTACATTTGCTACATCAAGTTAATCACTAAAATGCTGGTAAAGTGTTTAAAACAAATTCTTTTGCATCAAAAGAGCAACAGAAACAAAACTTAGAAATCCTTTTAGAAACTCTGTATTGGTCTGGCTTTTCCCTGGCAAGCCTGAGTGGAAACTATAAAAAGCTACTAATGAATCCAGGAACTGCTTATGAGTAATTTTACTACAGAAAGGTTAATAGCCAATATGAAATAATTCCAGTGATTGCTGTGACTAAAACACAGGTCCTTTATTTAATGATCTCAGTGTTCAATTTTTTCGGCCTCCTTTTCCTGCCTGCATTGTATGGCTAGCTGGCCAATCCTTTCTTCTGGGAGTGAGACCCAGTTTCTTTTTCTTTTTAAATAGTTTTTATTAAACATTTTCAACATTAAAAAACAAAACACAAATTTTTACTCATTGTAGCATTTCCATATCGGTATTATCCATAACATTTGTAAGTTCTATAATTTCTATATTTCTATAATTCACTATCCTATATTATACAATCATTTAGATTATACTAATATTTACATATCATCAATATTCTAAGATTCTTATACAGTTATTGTATTCCTATTCTCTAGCAAGGTATACCATCTACACCAAACTTGATAGTCCTCCGATTCTTCTCTCTCTTTCAACTCCATCTCTGTGCACTCAAGTACTGTATCTTTCTTATAATCATTGCCTCTGAAGGAATATCAGACTGTTTCCAATTATGCGCAAGAACGATTCTGGTTGCAGTTAGTATATGTAATATTATATATTGGGCTTTTTAAATCCATTTTCACCTCTAAAGTACCCAATAAAAATAGTTCTGGCTTCATTTCAATCTTTTGTTCAGTAATTTCTTTCAGCCAACCCTTATTTTATGCCAATACTTCCTAGCTTTAGGGCAGGTCCACCACATATGGTAGAAAGTACCCTGTTTATAACCACATCTCCAGCATTTGGGTGAACAGTTTGGGAACATTTTGGCCAATCTCGCTGGGGGCCCAGTTTCTGTTGTCATGGTTGACTCACTAAGCAGCATCGCTGCAACTAGACAACTGTAACAGAAGGGGAAAGGGAAGGCATTGGAATGTAACGTAGCTTTGGGAGGGAAATTTGGAATGCAAGTGTGCCGACTGGAAGCCTGAAACTGACCCAACACCTCAAGGTTGCCATCTGGGGAAGTCCAAGGCAGATAGATCATTCCCAAAACAAAGAGATGTCAAATGATCAGTGGACAATGGATAATGAAAGGTCCAGGGGAAAAAGGTTTTCCTATGCTGTTTCATGAGAAATCGTTAGAACTGGCATTTTCTATTTCTGTATCCATATGGAATCTTCAGTAAAGTTATACTCTTGGTAAAAAAAAAAAGTTCCAGGAGTTTCTTTTGCTGTCTAACCTAGTGGGATGGTTGATAATTTTCCTGTCTTCCATTTGTTTTGGCAATGGAAGTTCTGATATGAATTGTTTCCCTCTGAATTCAGTCACACCTTACTGATCAGGTAAAAAGTTGGAAATATACATTTCACTTATGCCGTTTATTTGTTTATTTGTTTATTTGTTTATTTGTTTATTTGTTTATTTGTTTATTTGTTTATTTGTTTATTTGTTTATTTGTTTATTTGTTTATTTGTTTATTTGTTTATTTGTTTATTTGTTTATTTGTTATTTGTTATTTGTTATTTGTTATTTATTTATTAAATTTAAATGTTGAGACACTGTTAATCTTCAAGATCTTTAAGATATATTGCCTTACATCTTGAAGAACCTGAAGATGAACAATGTCTCATAATCTCAGCTTCACAAAACTGAGATAGACAAATCTATCCTTTACCATAATACCATATTACCAGAAAACTATATTATATTGTTAGGTTGCAAACCTCTGGAGTGATCCAGCTGGACCCAACCCTTTTACCATTTCAGAAAACCATCAAGATCTGACTCTTTCCCCAGGCACTGGGTTGAGTAAGGATATCTGGAGTTGATTCTCCAAGTAGATGTACAACCAACTCCAGATATCCTTACTCAACCCAGTGCCTGGGGAAAAAGCCAGGTCTTGATAGTCCTTTAGTGAGGTTTTGTCTTGGTTTTAAAAATTGCTTTGAGTTTTATTGCTGTTGTGAGAGTTGTGTTTTAGGATGAGCAAGAACACAAATCCGATAGATAGATAGATAGATAGATAGATAGATAGATAGATAGATAGATAGATAGATAGATAGATAGATAGATAGATAGATAGATAGATAGATAGATAGATAGATAGATAGATAGGATAGATAGGATAGATAGATAGATAGATAGGATAGATAAATAACAGATAGATGATAGATGATAGATGATAGATAGATAGATAGATAGATAGATAGATAGATAGATAGATAGATAGATAGATAGATAGATAGATAGATAGATAGATAGATAGATAGATAGATAGATAGATACTGTATATAGATAGATACATAGATAGACCAGCCTTAACCTGACAGGCATGATGTTTCTAATATAAAAAGTAACATTTATTCTGGTGAGTGCTTTGATATGAATCTTGTGATACACAGGAATTGCCACCAACGTACTTTAAATTGTTCTACTTAGAGCTGTTTCCAAGTTATTTTTTCAAAGAAATGGGGTGTGAATTTAAAAAAAGGGAGATAACGTCTTGCTTTCCTGATCTCTACCATCATCGGAAATCATCTCTTGCATATAAGCTGCCGTGTGCATGCTTTTCATTTCAATGTTCCAGGCAGAGCAACATTTCTTTTCTTTTCCTTTTTTAATCTTTGACAAGTTTTGAAAAGTATATCTTATGTAGGTGCTTCTGCTCCCTGCAGTTTCTAAAACCCAAAAGTATGATTGACTTTATCCAGCACAGCAGGAATGCTAAAAGGTTCCAGTGATATATTTCTCAATTACTGATAAAGGACTATGGACAGCTTAAAACTTAAATACTTTTTATTTCAAAATTATCACCAACCAAACCACTGAGGGTATCTAAAGCAAAACTTTACAAAATTGATAACTTCCTCTTGCCTATCTTATAAACCTGGAAGATTTAAAATATACATTCTTTGCCCTTGTTTTAGCATCATTAAAGTTAGTTCAGCAAACAGAGGGTCAAATGTTTTATAATATTACCTTTCCAGAGAATTTTTAGTTCTGTAAATGATTTGTGGCTGTCAGTTATCAACAGGAACAATAACTATACATGAGATAAGTAAAAGTAGAGGGCTTAGTACAGTAGTTATTCCTATTAATTTCACTTTTTTGCTACCTTGAGGCACTTTTCCAGTCTAGTATGCAATCTTATTATAGCTTCTCGCTCTTTTCATTCAAAAATATTTCTTCTGATATTTTACAGCCTTTATATCATAGTTATATAAAACAAAAACTGAACAAAAACAATTGGAACATAAAACAGGATAGGATGAAAAGGCAAACAAGGAACAAGATGATGATGATGATGATGATGATGATGATGATGATGATGATGATGATGATGATGGTGGTGATGGTGATGATGGTGATGATGACAGCATTTATCCTTACAAGAGCCAACTGACATCATTACCAGTCTTGGCTTTTCTGTTCTCTGTGAAATAGGGATAGCATTAGATTTTCAAATTTCCTTTGTTCCTTCCTTCCTTCCTTCCTTCCTTCCTTCCTTCCTTCCTTCCTTCCTTCCTTCCTTCCTTCCTTTGTTCCTTCCTTCCTCCCTCCCTCCCACCTTCCTCACTCCCACTCTCCTCCCTCCCTCCTTCCCTCCCTCCCTCCCTTCCTTCCTTCCATCCTTCCTTTATAAAATGTATTGGATGCCCATTTCACCATAAGGTAATCCTGGGTGACTTACAGACATAAAAAAATATACATTAAAACAGGAGTAAATTAAACCAAGATTAAAATACATTGCAATAATATTTTTTTATTATTTTGAGAAAATCCCTATAATTTCCATTTAAAAACAAACAAACCCATAGAGAAACAAATAAAAATGTACAGAAGTTAACTGCTACTTGCCTTTCTTAGAACAACTTTAGAAAAGTTATCACTGGATTCTTTTCCAGCAAGACAGCCCTTCAAATTAGGATGTTGGGATTCTATCTCCACCATTCTTAGCTGATAATCTTGAAGGTTGATGACCATGAAAGGCTAATGATGATGAAAGTTCAAACACTCAAACATCGTGGTAAGGCATTAGGTAGTATATAGAGACCATGAACATGGATTGGAACCTAGAAATCAAATGATTCCATGAAGACTGAACAACTTCAAGACAGAGAACTATGGGACTCCACTACAGGGTCCGTTAATTTTTATACTATGAAATGTCTTACTTGAGTACATTTCATAAGGGGGCAGCGAATTGCCTATTAAAAATAAATGTATTGCACTAATTTGTAATGATAGACGAATGACATTATTTATTAGGGCTGTGCAAAACTTGAAAGGCGTACTTCATTTTGATCAAAGATTTGTCCATGTGCCTCTTTGAAGAAGCTGCAGAACATATGGTGCCCCATTTACAAAGGCGGGAGCGGAGTGGCAAGAGCCTTTGCTTCACCCATTTATGAATCAAAGCCACATTAACCCAACTCTGACGACCGACAGAGTCACATTGACTGCACTTTACAGAGGCAAAATATCTTTATGACAAGAGTGAAATGTGCTTCCTTGAGCAAATGTGATGCGATCCACACAGCCTATTATTTATTACATTTTTTGATGAATTACTTCCAAGGGACTCTTATTATTGATGGCATTTTCAGTGTTTGTTCTCCATTTCATTGCCTTTGTAGTTTCTCCTGAATGTCAAAAGCATTTTAAAGTTGATAATTTCCCCACAGCATCTAAACAAAGAACATTGCCTCTTACGAGCCTGATGGTTAAATCTCCCAATGGAGGTTCAGTCATGAATAGGCACAGCAGCTGCTTCTGGTAAGAAAATCAAGGACTGCGTGTTTACCCCCTAGATATC
Source organism: Diadophis punctatus similis (assembly GCA_023053685.1). Classification (NCBI taxonomy): domain Eukaryota; kingdom Metazoa; phylum Chordata; class Lepidosauria; order Squamata; family Dipsadidae; genus Diadophis; species Diadophis punctatus. The sequence continues at coordinate 149,630,521 of JALIGW010000003.1, forward strand.
TCTCGACTTATTTGCATGTGTATAACTTGCAAATCTACAAAAACCAGCAGAGGCATATCCTTGGACTATGAAGTACAAATTAGAAACAAACTGAAAGAGATAGCATGCATCCATTCATACCCAAAACTCACTCAGAAGGACTTTGTGGAACTTGCTTTAAATATGTTTCGTTTCGTTTTGTTTTCCGACAATAGACTCTGGTGTTTTGTTTCCATGTATCTACCTGCCGGTAAAATTATATCTAAGGTTTCATTTCTGCAGTTCAATTCAAAACGTATCAGGGCTTTCCAAATCTGTAATTAGGCTTTTACTTAGTATAACAGTATAACACATTTGCCCATGAATGCTGCCAAACTGGAACAAAATTGAAAACAAATCCATAGACCTGCACTTTAGAAAGCTTTTCTTCTGAAAAGCATAGCAGAAATGGAAGTGAAATCTACACTTTTCATTTTAGCTGCTTATAAGTGCTGATCTTGTTTCATAAAAAATCATGGTTCAGTTTGAGAGAATATTTCATTTGGAGGCATCCTTTTTAATGCAACGTTGTGTGGCTATTATTTGCTGTTGTGACAAAGGAAATTGAACTACATTTTTCAATAGTCTAAGAATTTCATTAGAGCACAAGCTTCATTGTTCTTAGTGTCACCGTTATTGCAGATTTAACTAAAATACGGTCAATATATTTTCACACTGCAAAACAGTCTTCAGATCCATTTATATCCTGCCTGCATTTCTAAGAGTAATATTATTATTTTTATCTGCAGAGATTATACTTTGCCAATGTTCACATCCCAGATGGGGCCTTCAAAACCATTTTGGATGAATGGAGATAGTTTCCCTGATGCTTTCAGATGTGATTATTCCCTAGGAATTCTTTTGGCTTCTAAAAGACAGACAATTTGTAAAATGGTGTTGAATATATCCAAGCACCAGCTTTTGAAGCTTGTTCTTGATGATAAAGAAGCTATAGATAGTCCTCAATTTACCACCATTCATTTAGAAAGCATTCAAAGTTACAATGGCCTCAAAACAAGTGACTTACAACTGGTCCTCGTACTTAGGACCATTGCACTTCCTCTCAATCAAGAGATTAAAGTTCTGATCCCTATTATGGTTCTAACTGGAAAAGCTCAATAGGGAAAATTCCCACAAGATGTTTTTCTCAGGGATTAAATTGAAAGCTAAGTACCCAAAGTATATTGTGCAATGAAAAATAGAGTTACCCACACATTGCCTATTTGTAACTCAGTAAGAATGAGACCACTACAATCCAGTGATAAGAATTAATCAAAATTAAGAACATAAACACATAAAGAACTTTGCTGGAACAAGCTATAGGCCCACAGCTAGTTGATCATTCTATGTCACAGTGGCTAACCAGAGGCATTTGGATAGCTCTCAAGCGTGGACCAGAAGGTAATATCCCTTTTTTGCTGTTATTTCTGCTACCAATAGACTGGGATTTAAGGTATGCTGCCTATGGACTCTGGCAATAGTATGGCAATTGAATGAATATATTCCATCACATTGGTGTTTTAGCAATCACAGATTTTCTCCAGCTGGATCTGTCACCATGCTGGTCCTTCAGCTGTTTCAAAGATGAACCCATTGCTACTGTAATAGAATCTATCCACCTTGCTGGTGTTTATCCTCTTCTCTTACCTCCTGTCTTTTCCAATGTCATAGACTTGTTTAAAGAGCTTCACATAATGTATCTGAAGGAGAGTCTGATCATATATGCCTAGACTGGAAATTCTGGGTTGATTAGCTTGATAATCCTTTTGTTGTTGTTGTTGTTGTTTTATTGGCTATCTAGAGTGTTCTTGGGAGTCTTCGCCTGCACCAAAATTCAAAAGTATCAATACTCTTTCTATTCTGCTTCTTCAAAGTCCAACTTTGGCTTCTGTAGAGTGTCCTGAAAAAAAAACATTATTTGTACAATTCTGATCTTGTAGATCTAGATCAAAGGTTTTCAAGACTTTAAGACTTGTGAACTTCAATTCCCAGAATTCTCCAGTATAGAATTTTTAGTATAGAATTTAGTATAGAATCACAGAAGCATAGCTGGCTGGAGAAATCTGGGGGTTAAAGTCCACAAGTCTTAAAGTTGCAAAGTTTGGGGACCCCTGATATAGATAGATCTATATCTCATTTTTCCCCAAGACCTTTATGACTATTCTAGTTATCTGTGGTGTATGCCTTGATTGCTGGTTTCTTTATTATTGAAAACTGATCCTAAAAGGCAGAAACTATATATAATTTTCAATATCTCCATGGTCATTTTTAGGGCTGGTTGCTGTATCTATTGTCATTAACTAGGTCTTCTTTATAATTAATATTAGATATTTTTTTCCCATTTTGCTCTTAATTTTCATTACTAGAATCTGCCAGCCATTTCCATTCTCAGCTATCATTCACATTCAAAATTTCTGGAGGTAAGTCGTTCCACTAATTAATTGTTCTAACTGTCAGGAAATTTCTCCTTAGTTCTAAGTTGCTTCTCTCCTTGATTAGTTTCCACCCATTGCTTCTTCTCCTGCCCTCAGATGCTTTGGAGAATAGCTTGAATCCCTCTTCTTTGTGGCAGCCCCTGAGATATTGGAACACTGCTATCATGTCACCCCTGGTCCTTCTTTTTATCAACCTAGACATACCCAGTTCCAGCAACCGTTCTTCATATGTTTTAGCCTCCAATCCCCTAATCATCTTTGTTGCTTTTCTCTGCACTCTTTCTAGAGTCTCAATGTCTTTTTGACATCGTGGTGACCAAAATTGGATGCAGTATTCCAAGTGTGGCCTTACCAAGGCATTATAAAGTGGTATTAATTTTGTCCCTCTGTTGATGCAGCCTAAAACTGTGTTGACTTTTTTGGCAGCTGCTGCACACTGCTGGCTCATATTTAAATAGTTGTCTACTAGGACTCCAATATCCCTCTCACAGTTACTACTATTGAGCAATATACCACATATATCCACACCTGTGCATTTTGTTTTTCTTGCCTAAATGTAGAACCTTACTTTTTTCACCATTGAATTTCATTTTGTTAGCAACGCCCAATGTTCAAGTCTGTCAAGATTCTTCTGTATCTTAAGCCTATCTTCCGGAGTATTGGCTATTCCTGTCAGCTTGGTGTCATCTGCAAATTTGATGAGTTCCCCATCTATCCCTTCAGCCAAATCATTGATGAAGATGTTGAAGAGTCCTGGGCCTAAAACAGAGCCTTGGGGTACCCCACTGCATACTTCCCTCCATGTAGATGCAGTTCCATTGAGGACTACACGTTGAGTGCGGTTGGTCAGCCAGTTATGAATCCATCTGGTGGTGATGCTGTCTAACCCACATTTTTCTATTTTTTTCCTATCAGAGTAACCAGCATATTAGAGGTTACTGATCTCTCTTCATACAATCTTATAACCAAGCATGTTTTTGCTAAAGCATCTTCCCTTAATATATATTCAGTATATAGATTGGATAAATAAGGGAAGAGTATAGAGACTTGTCTCATTCCTTTGCCAATCTGAAACCCATCTATTTTGTTCTGTCCCTGCCATCGCTTCCTGACCTGCATATGGGTTTTCCCTGATGATAATGAGATGTTTTGGGATTCCTGTTTTTCTAAGCGCATTCTACAGATTGGCATGATTTGCACAATAAAGACTTTTCTATAATCAATGAAGCACAGACTGCTATCTTTTGGTACTCTTTGACTTTTTCTCTTTTTTTCCTTAAATCAAATCAAAATCTTTATTTTACTCATTGATTAGCATAGCATTACACAAACAACCCAATAGTGTGTTTAGAATGAAATCAGAAACACTGGGCTTGAATATCAGTTCAGTCAGATAACATAAAAAGAGTTTGTTTGTTACCTTTTGATTGTTTAAAAAGATTAAAATGTTTACTTCTACCAATACCATCACTCTGAAGATGAAAATAAAAGTATTAGTACTCATACTATAGCTCCATAATTTCCATTATTTTGATGACCTAATAGTTTGAAAGCTTGCAAATGCAAGTAGATAAATGGGTATCACTTTGATGGGAAGGTAACACTTTTCTGTGTGGCTTGGCATATAGTCATGCCAGCCACGTGACTATGGAAGCATCTTCAGACAATGCTGGCTCTCTCAGCTAGAACACAGATGAGCACCGTCCCCTAAAATCAGAACACAACTGGACAGGGGAAAAATTTACCTTTAATTCCCATTTAAATCTCACATCCCATTAAGACAAAGTTGGGGTTTATATTCTGTGCATATGTACACGCATCAACATTTGACATTCATTTACATTTTGAAGTCCATTAATCCAGTTTGGGGAGATTCTCTTGGAATTCATCAAAATCCCGTTTTCATTTTGCCACCCCGAACAATGATAGTGTCAGGCTTCCAAATAGCATCCAAAACTAAATTAGAGTCTGAGGCAAAGTACTCCTCAAAGTTCCAATTTATTAAGAGAGCCAGGTTGGCACATCTGTGAGAAACCCAAATCTAAAGCTACGAGGGTTTCTCCACCCAGTTTAAAGTTCATTCCCTTGGCCCCACACCCACAAGTTCATCACGTTGACCAGTTGCTTTTTGCCAACATGTCCATTACTCCCATCAGCTTCCGGGCAGGTGCTGCACAAAGGATGACCTTGAGAATCTAGAAGGAATTTGTTTTGGCTACATCTCAACATCCCTCATGCGACAGCCCCTCCCAAGTTCCCACAGCAATAATACATTCTAAAGCATATAGTGTGGCAGGCCAAAGTCTCCAATCAAAGATGGCTTCGGCCTGACAGATATAATTGGCATTTCCATTCTCCTCATTATTCATTCCTTGATATACATGTTGAAAAGCTCTGAGGCCAATGCCTGTCTTTGGAGAGTTTATTCCACTTTTCAGAAGAGTGAGAATTGCCTGCTTGTTCTTAAGTGCTATGTCCCACTTGTTAAACAAATTGTTGTCAGTTCCTAAGGACACCTATCTTTTAATCTCATGCTGAATTTGTTCAGGGACTTTGTCTTTTTGAAAGACCTTGTGCAGAGGTGGCATTCATTTATTTTCCCTGCCAGTTCACAAATGTGAGTGCGCGCACACGTGCACCCTCGCTTTGCTCATGTGTGAGCCTTCAGCGCATGCGCATGGCCTTCTGTGCATGCGCTTTGCTCACATGCGTGGCTTGCATGCATACACATGGCTTCAAAATGCACCTAAATAGTACGGCTTAGCGCCGGGATGTGTGGGTGGCCCCACCCACAGGTTGCCACTACAGGTTCGCCCGAACCGGTCCGAACCGGCTGAATGCCACCTCTAACCCTATATACAATATTTGTTGGGTACCATCATGAATATGCTTATTGATTCTTTCAAAAATGTTATTGAGTCAAGACTTCTAATTGCTGAAAACATACTGTATTGGTTGTAGTTTTTTTCAGCAAGATGGCCTTCTGTTTACTTATTTTTTCCTTAATAAAACATTCGACCAACTTTCCAAAGACAGCTGTCAATTAGCCACACTTTCCTTTATATGTACATAGCATATAGCATGTAAGCTACAATAATGTCAAATGATATCATTTTCTACTTCTACCCCTCTGGATGCACAGAACAACCTCTCCACACATTCCCAGCTGTTGCAATTATTATCCTTGTTTATCTGTGGAAAATTCTATCTGTGAACTTGAAGGAATTGGGCATTTTTGGAGCTCACAGTGAAATGGGATTCAAATGTTAGTGAGACCTGGGCTTCATTGTAAGGAGCCATAAAAATGACCTTAGAGAAGACATCCTGAAAACATTTGGACATGCTCAGGTGCAAAATAAGCATGTGTTGAGCCCTAAGGAATGGGAACGTATTAGAAACTTAGACCTGATTCTCCACTTGACTTCTTGGGGTATAAAAATGAGGGAAGGGAAAACACTCAGACTAACAAGATTATGTTACTAAGGCGTCTCTGAAAAAGGTTTAGATGTAATCATCCTGTGGAGTTAGTTTCCTGGTGTGTCCACCTTTTAGAACTGAAGGTTGCTTCAGGAGCTTTCTCCACCAACACTATTCTCTGTAATATTTTTCATTTATTCGTTCATATTTTATATCTTTAAACATTTATGCATTTCATTTGTGCTTTTTGCACAATAGAATTCAAAGACTTATTATCCAAAGGGCTCTTCTGAAAATATCTGAAGTGTTTCAGCCCCTGTTGAGACGGAATTTATTTGCAAGGCAATAGTTTTCATTGTATGGTGCTGGGAGGATGGGTTTGCTTATTCCTAAAGAATTACATGGATGTTAAAGGCAGGTGCACCTGTAATAAATAAAAGGAAATGTTAATTAAATGATAAGTAATTTTGCCAGAATATAATATGACTTGCTGTAATGTCTATTTTTAAAAAGGGATTCAGTTTAATTAAAAGTACGTAGGATTATAAAACATTACTGTTGTATACTAGCCACAAAGCAATAAATATTGTGTGACAGCAAGGCAACAGTTTGTCAGAGGATGGGAAATAGGGACAGACACACCCATGCTTTTCTCCTCTAAGTTACAACATTTATTTTTATGTCGCTTTTTGATAGACAATTTGTGTACAATGGAAGGGTCTTGGCTTAACAAACTATACATACTCAGTTTCCCACAGACAATTTCACAAATAATTTCCAGAGTGTCTTACTAGTTTCATTTTCTCCCATCATGTGTCAAGCAACTGTTGTAAGTTCAGGTGGTCCCCAACTTACAATAGTTCATTTATCGACCGTTCAAAGTTATAACAGCACTGAAAAAAGTGAATTATGACCATTTTTCACACTTATGACCATCGCAGCATCCACAAGGTCATGTGATTTACAACTGACTCATATTTATGATGGTTGCAGTGTCACAGAGTCATGGGAGCCCCCTTTGCAACCTTCTGGCAAGCAAAGTCAATGGGGAAATCAGATTCACTTAACAACCGTGTTACTAATTTAAGAACTGCAGTGATTCACTTAACAAATGTGGAAAGAAAAGTCATAAGGTGAGGCAAAACTCACTTAACAATTTTTTCACTTAGCAACATGAATTCTGGGCTCAATTGTGGTTGTATGTTGAGGACTACCTTGTTGTGGCCTGCCAGCAGCCTGTGCAGCTGATAGCTGATTCCGACAGTGCAGAGGCTGATGTGGTGATGCGCCAGCGGTCTGTGCAGCTGGCACCCAAGTTGGACAGTGTGGAGGCTGGAGAGGACTCGGTGCCAGAGGTGGAGATTCAGCCAGGGCCTTCAGAACCTCCAGAAGCTCCCATCAGTGATGAGGAAGAAGAAGAGGAGCCTATTCTCAATGCATGGGCACGCAGAGCTGCCAAAAGGCAGGAATGGTTCCTCAGGAGGAGGTCTCCTCAGGAGTAAGGCTTGGGGCTAATTGGCCACTCCCCTAGCCTATTTAAGGGATGATGATGAAGGAAGCAATTTGCAGGAAACAATGTTCGTTCATATTCCTTCGTGTCTTGACTCTGATCGGCTCTTGTTCTCTCTCTTGGCTTTTTCCTGCAAATTGCTTCTGGGCATTTTGCCAACCACTGTAAGATTGCTGATACAGTGGTACCTCGAGATACGAGTTTAATCCGTTCTGTAACCTTGCTCGTATGTCAATTTGCTCGTATCTCAAAGCAATTTTCCCCATTGAAATTCATTGAAATGCCATTAATCTGTTCCAGCCCCCAGGCTGGCTGGCTGGGCTGGCTGGCTGGCTGCTAGGGGTCTGTGTGTGTGTGTGTGTGTGTGTGTGTGTGTGTGTGTGTGTGTGTGTGTGTGTGTGTGTGTGTGTGTGTGTGAGAGAGAGAGAGAGAGAGAGAGAGAGAGAGAGAGAGAGAGAGTGTTCCCCCCCTCTCTTCTCCCCTTTCTCTTCCTTTCAGGTCCATTCTTTTTCCCTTTCCTTCCTGCCTTTCCTTTCTCTCTGCCTCCCCTCCCCCCCAAGAGCCCTACAGACGCCACGATGGCTAAGCTAAAGGGGGAAAATTCTCTTTGATATTCAAATCTGGCTGAAGGTTTCCTCCCTTTCAGAATGTTGCGGAAATGAGTGGGTCGTGTGCAGCCGGCCGTTCCTCGTATCTCAAATTTTGCTCGTATTTCAAAGCAAAACTTCGCTCACTCGACAGCTCGTATCTCAAATATCTCGTATGTTAGGGCACTCGTATCTCGAGGTACCACTGTATCTACAAGACTGTTTACTCAGCATTATTTCGAGTTATTATTTCGTGGACTCGTGCTGGCTGTTAATGAAGTTGAATTAACAGCCAGTGTTCAGAAAAGATTGCTTTAAATCTTTGTATTTGTGGGTGACGACTACTAAGAAAGTTCATTAGTAGTCCTTAATTATTAAACTATGGTTTGTACAGACTTTGTGTGTGCTGTGTTCTTTGTGGTCTGTAGCTGGGGCACAACATACCTGTACTTTCAATCCCGGGTCCTCTAAATCTATTGGGAAGGGAACAGATAGGAAAAGGGATAAATAGGAGTTACCTTGTGTTAAGATGGGCGGCCATTAAATGTTATAAATAAATAAAATGAATATATCTTTCCTGGGATTTTGGGGTTCCAACACCTTTGCCAGGCTATTTCCATGGAAGTCTTCTAAAAGCTGCAGTCACTCTGTCCATTGAGACCTGGCATGGCCAGCAGTGACATTGTTGAAATGGCCATTTATATAAATAAGTACTATAGAGTAAAAATAAACGATACAAAAAATGTATTTATTTTATGTGCACTGAGAGTATATGCACCAAGACAAATTCCTTGTGTGTCGAATCACACTTGGCCAATAAAAATTCTATTCTATTCTATAAAGTAACAATAAAATGGGGGATTCACACATTAGGAAAAGGAAAACCAAGAAGCGAATAAAATAGATAATAATAATGTAGCTAGCAGAAGAGCAACCTGCAGACATCTCCAGTGTTAGATTCGACGATGGAAGAGGTGAGACACGCAGGAACTTGCTAACAAACAGCTCTTTATTGTATAACAGTTCAGTAACCCAACAAAAGTCCTGTCTGACAGCTAGCCCTTTTATAGGGAGCTGTAAGACTGTTTGACCAATCACATTCGAGCATTCTCCCGCCGTGATGGCAGACCCGAGTGAAGCCTATGTTCACTTGTGTTGAATACTTAACACCCAGTGTTAAACCTATAGCCTTCTTATGATGGAGCAAAAGTTGGTAAGTTTTGCAGATATTTCTATTGACCAATGCACTGGGAAGAATAAAGTTTTTCCTTCATGTTGTCCTCCCCAAATCAGAATATTTACAAAGATATTATTATTTCAGAATGCTATTGTGGATCCCAAAGAGCAACAGAACAGACAACCCTATCTCAATCACCTCATCCAAGCCGGACACATATGGTGAAACAATATTTAAATCTCTCCTTTAAAGATGAGGATTGTGAAACATTAAATGCTCTCCTACCATTTAAATTGTCAAATATGTCAAATTTGATACATTTCAAATGTTACCAAATCATGTGGTTTTAAATAGACAAGACAATAAATAGAAAGTCTCTAAAACCGTACTTTTGAAAAAAGGGAATAAAAAGAAATGCATATGCATAACTCTATGCCAATTAACTCTGGGACATTTGACCAGTTTTCTGGAAAATACTCTTTCCCCCATTTAAAAGCAATAACAATATATCATCATTTTTTTCCAAGCCATCTTTTCCCTTTACTATTACATAGTGATTCCCTGAACTCTTTTACCCCCATCCATCTCATAACTTTATGTTGATAAAACACAAATCTCGTCTCATCAGTATGCAAACATTTGAGCCTCTCTATATTAAAATTATGGGTGATTCAGCCAGGTGACCAATCTGGCAGTGATAGAAGGTCTGAAGCAGCCAAGGAGTGTGCTTAAAATTAGCACCCGAATCTGGTTCTCTGCTTTAGACCTGCTTTAGACCTTTTCCTCCAAGATACGTGTATAGCAGGATGGTTTAGCAGGTATGCCCTAGAGCAGGGATGTCAAACTCACTTTGTCACGGCGGCATCACGTGACGTATCTGGACTTTCCCCCCCTTTGCTAAACTGGGTGTGGGCATGACCAGGGTGTGACGCATCCGACCCGCGGGCCAGGAGTTTGACAGCCCTGCCTGTTCTGCCCCAGCTAAGAACATAGCACAGCACACAGTTTGTACAAACTTATTTAATCAAATAACCACTACTAATAACTATCTTAGCAGTGGATATGTACACACCAATCTAAAAGCAGTCTTTACTTGCAAACAACCAGCTGCTAATTAGTCTTCATTAACAGCTGGTATCAGTTCAAAAAATCTTAAAGCAAAGAAGAGCAATTAGGTCTTGATATCTTACGAAGCTTCAGAGAGTTGGCAAAATGCCTAGAAGTAATCCTTGATAACCAAACCAAAGCAGAGAAACAAAGCAGAGGTTTTTTCAGACACGAAGACACACCATGACCAGACGTATTTCCAAACGTTGTTTCCTGCAGCCTTTCAGCTGCCTCTAATGTCCTTAAGTAGACTAGGGGAGTGGCCAATTAGCCCCAAGTCTTACTCCCGAGGAGACCTCCTCTGAAGTAACCATTCCTGCCTTTTGGCAGCTCTGCGTGCCCTTGCATTCAGAAGAGGAGAAGCCTCTTCTCCCTCATCACTGCTATGAGGTGCTGGAGGTTCCGAAGGCCCTGGCTGAACCTCTGCTTCTGGCACTGAGTCCTCGCCAGCCTCCTCACTGTCCGACTCGGGTACCAGCTGCACAGGCTGCTGGCATAACACCAAGTCGGTCTCCTCTCGAACAGCATCCACTATCAGCTGCACGGGCTGCTAGCGGGCCACAACACTGCCCTAGAGATATTGAGATTGCAAGTGCAGCCTCTAATCAGATAAAGCATTAAAAGAAAGGAAATTGTGAAGGTCACATGATTCATAATTTTTCCAGTGATCTCTTTGGAAACTATTGATTGTTTCGCACAGTTTGCTTTTTGGGTATGGCTGGTGTTTCTCCAGTTTGCTAGTTGATTTCTGATATGCATAAGACTTTTGCTAGGAACTGTAGCTGGAGCTCACATACAGAGAGAGAGAGATTTATGAAAACCAGAAGATGCAGAACAGCAGAAGACTGTCTGAGACTTTGTAAGCAAGAGCTCATAAGATGTTATGCTGGATGTGAATGATACTAGGGCTTAGCAATGTTTTTGACTTGAGTTCAGAAATATGTTTTGGACATGCAGAAATGTATATAGCAGTGTGGACCCTGTATGCAACTCTTTAAAACATAATAAAAAACTGCTAAAAGATACCACATTTACACCATTGGATACTACAAAATATGGTCTTGGAAATGAATCTGAAATGCTTCACAGATTTAACAAATAAATAGGAAAAGTGAAGAGATTAGAGAAAAACTCTGATGAGGGTAAAATATAAAAGGATGCATCTAGAAAGCAGTAAAGTATTTAGCACAATGAAATTGTATTACAGCACGAAGTGTGAATGTATTGCCTTTTGCATATCTTAAAAATAATTATTTTTGGGGTATCACTTCAACATAATTTAACATGCTATCAGAAAAATAAATGCTTCAAAAGTGGTTAATTGGAATCTTTTTTTGGGGGGGGAAGAATTCTATTTTCTGTTTTTAGCTATTAATAGCTATGGTTTATTATTAAGCCGTTCTGTTAATGGAACACTATTTGATAGATCCATAAGGTCATTTCTACTTTTTACTTTTTCAACATCTAAGTGCTTTGATGATGAGCAATTTAAAAACTCAGTGTGATACAAAGGGATGGTTCTCCTTATTACTTTCATGATCACTTGAAATTTTAATAGTTGCATGAATTCATAAATTGTATAATTCAAAACAGTAACAAACTGAAAAGTAAACAGGAACATTAACAGCATTTGTAAGCAAAGCTCAGAATCACAATTAGGCACAAAGTTTAGTGCTGCCCAAAGCTATTGAGCAGATTTTTATTAGTTGACAGATAAGTACTTTTCATTTTGAACTTATCTGGGGCTGTTCCTCAATTAAGAGCGATAAATTAGATAGCATCAGGAATGCCTTTTCCTTGCCATTACCTAAGATGTATTCTGTATTTTTCGGAGTATAAGATGCACCTTTTTCCTCCCTAAAAGTGGCTGAAAATTTGGGTGCGTATTATACTCTGAATGTAGCTTTTTCGAAGCTTTTTTTTCAGCCCTAACTAGGTGCTAACGATCTTCCCAGCTCTTACCTTGCAGGCTTTTTCATTGTTACTCTCCGCAAATAATGTTTTTCCAGCCCTAAGTCTTTGCAGGGTTTTTTTAATTGCTCTTCTTGCTCCGAATAAGTTTTTTTCCAGCCCTAACGAGGTGCTAATGATCTTCCCAGCTCTTACCAGCTTGCAGGCTTTTTCATTGTTACTCTCTGCAAAGAATGTTTTTCCAGCCCTAAGTCTTTGCAGGGTTTTTTTAATTGCTCTTCTTGCTCCGAATAAGATTTTTCTAGCCCTAACCAGGTGCTAATGATCTTCACAGCAATTACCGGCTTGCAGGCTCTTTCATTGTTACTCTCTCAGAAGAATGTTTTTCCAGCCCTAAGTCTTTGCAGGTTTTTTTTTCATTGCTCTACTTGCTCTGAATAAGTTTTTTCTAGCCCTAACCATGTGCTAATGATCTTCCCAGCTCTTACCGGCTTGCTGGCTCTTTCATTGTTACTCTCTCCAAAGAAGGTTTTTTTAAGTCCTAACCAGGGTATAAAATAATGTGCTGAAGTTGACCAGACTAAGGACGCTAGCAGATGAATACCTGGTAGGCAGGTTTTCCCCCCTATTTTCCTCCCCAAAAACTAAGGTGCGTCTTATACTCCAGTGCGTCTTATACTCTGAAAAATACGGTAGTTGTCAAAACTTTCCGTTTTCTCATATAACACACAAACCATTTTTCCCCATAGAAATGTAGAGAATAACGAGATTTGTTGCTATTTATTCGGAACATTTCTGAGTGGTTCGATATCAAGAACTAATAATCCCATAATTAGTTCCCATGGAGACATATCACCTGAAAAATCAAGGGCTATTACCACTGCTCTGCCAAGTCCAAGACTTAAAGCAATCCACAGTAATAGTCTTATTACCAAAGCAAAACCTATTAACATATAAATTTCATTACAAGCCTATGCATTTGCAACCAAACTAATGTGCAACTCAGTATGACTTGCTGATACACTGTCATAAAAGTCAATATTTAATTGCCTAGCTCACTAACAATGAAACTTCTAAGAAAATCTATGTGGTGAAATGAAACTTACTTTGTGACCATAGAAAGCAGGGGTGGGTTCTAACTTACCTCGCTGCCGGTTTGCTTCCTCCCACACTGTGTGGGCATGCCGCGTGGGTATGCACACACTTTGCGCGCATGCATAAGCAATGCCAAAAAAATAAAAAAAAATTTAAAAGCCGAAAACAAGATGGTGATACACGCGCAGTGCCAGAAACTCAGCTTCTGCGCATGTGCAGAAGAAAAAAAAACCTGGGGGGAAATCCCCCCCCCATTTTTTTTCAAAAAAAAACCCCAAAATTTTTTTGTAAAAAAGTGGTGGTGCCAACGGACCGGCACTGACCGAACCAGTTCTGTGATATCATCGTGACATCACCAGCAGGTTGCTACCGGTTTGGGTGAACCAGTCCAAACCGGGAGGAACCCACCTATGATAGAAAGTGTTCTTTTTTTAGGTCTGCCCTATACAAATTGGAATCACTTTCTAGAGTAGAAGTGTCAGGTTCAATTTCATTGAGGGCTGCATCAGGGTTGTGTTTGACCTTGGGGGCCAGGGTGAAAATGTCCAGGGTTGGCGTGGCCAGTATGACATCACTTGTGTCGGGGACGCCTGTGGTGGCCCAAGTGTTCTGCCAGCGAAAACAGGCTCCCAAGCTCCATTTTAGGCTGCGACAGCATCCTACAACCCTCTGCCAGCAGAAATGGAGCTTGGGGGGGCTCCTGTGGCCCTCCCAAGCTCCATTTTCGCTGGCAGAGACACAGTGGGCTGGTCATTTGCTGTTTCCAGGGCAGCCCAGCAGGCCAGATCTAAGGACCCCATGGGCCAGATCTGGCCCCCGGGCCTTGAGTTTGACACCCCTGTTCTAGAGTAAAGGTGAAGAAAATTAGACCCTCAATTTTGATTTCACCCAAGGTTGATTAGATACTGCCATCTACTAAGACATTTCCTATTAAGGATGAACAAATTAAGGCCTGAAAACTACATTTGACTTCTAGTCTTTTTTATGGCTTCAGGACACCATTTTCCATCTAATCAAACTTCTGAATTTCACCTGCAGTGTACAACATTCACCATCTTTATGGGGTGTTGGGGAAGAATGCCTTTCAAATAGGTCCATCAACCCATCAAAATAAGTTCACTGATATATCTGTTTAGCTTATGATTTTTATCGCATAAGCTCATTGGGTAGATCAGTAAACCTATTTTCCTTGAAAACAAAAGTCTACCCCACACTTCTTTATGACATTGTCTCCCATTGTTTCTTAAAGAAAATAAATAAATAATAAAATAATAAATAAAATAAAAAATAAAAAAATAAAAAATAAAAAATAAAAAATAAAAAATAAAAAATAAAAAATAAAAAATAAAAAATAAAAAATAAAAAATAATAAATAATAAATAATAAATAATAAATAATAAATAATAAATAAAAATAAATAAAATAAATAAAATAAAATAATAAAATAATAATAAAATAAAATAAAATAAAATAAATAAAAAATAAAATAAAATAAAATAAAATAAATAAATAAATAAAATAAAATAAAATAAAATAAAATAAAATAAAATAAAATAAAATAAAATAAAATAAAATAAAATAAAATAATAAAATAAAATAAAATAAAATAAAATAAAATAAAATAAAATAAAATAAAATAAAATAAAATAAAATAAAATAAAATAAAATAATAAAATAAAATAAAATAAAATAAAATAAAATAAATAAAATAATAAAATAAAATAAAATAAAATAAATAAATAAAATAAAATAAAATAAAATAAAATAAAATAAAATAAATAAAAAATAAAATAAATAAAATAAAAAATAATAAAATAAAATAAAATAAAATAAAATAAAATAAAATAAATAAAATAAAATAAAATAAAATAAAATAAAATAAAATAAAATAAAATAAAATAAAATAAAATAAAATAAAATAAAATAAAATAAAATAAAATAAAATAAAATAAAATAAATAAAATAAAATAAAATAAAATAAAATAAAATAATAAAATAAAAAAATAAAAAATAAAATAAAATAAATAAAATAAAATAAAATAAAATAAAATAAATAAAATAAAATAAAATAAAATAAAATAAAATAAAATAAAATAAAATAAAATAAAATAAAATAAAATAAAATAAAATAAAATAAAATAAAATAAAATAAAATAAAATAAAATAAAATAAAATAATAAAATAAAATAAAATAAAATAAAATAATAAAATAAAATAATAAAATAAAATAATAAAATAAAATAAAATAAAATAAAATAAAATAAAATAAAATAAAAAATAAATAAAAATAAATAAAAATAAAAAAATAAATAAAATAAAATAAAATAAAATATTTCCGCTACCGGTTCTCCAGAACCTGTCTGAACATGCTGGATTTCACCCCTGCCATAGATGCTATAAAGAACTCCCTGTTGAAAAAAGTCAGGATGCAAACATATAAAATAAACAAGTAATTTTAAGCAATTCAAGTGCTATTCCAACGCCACTCATTCAAAGAGAGGCAATTCCTAACATTCCACTTATAGCATATAAAAGCAGTGTATCCCATAATTAAAATTAGGAACTTTACTAAAGTTAAATATTTGCAGATTAAAATTATAATTTAAAATATTTGTTTGTTTGTTTTGCTGTGCTTGGGATCCAGGACTGGGGTTGAGGTAGAGAATTCTGATTAACCTAGTTTCTGTTTTCCATCGTGACTGGAGACTAATTCTTTTTCTCTTTTTCTCTTTCTTTCATCTCCAGGAAGAAAAAAATACCTAACAATTGCCAAGAAAACTAGATGGATTCAATCACCATAAATCAAGCTCAAGAGTGCATTCAACTTTATAAAAACAGGATATTTAATTCAGAAGCAAGTCTTGTTTAGTTAAATCCTTTTTATTCCATAGTAAGTGATTTAAAAATACTGCCTGATTAAGTCTCACTGGAAGTAGCAGCTCCTTCATTCTCAGTTTTCCCCAGTTTTACTTGATTCTCTACGATGCATGAAGTGTAAAGTGCTAAAATTGCTGACTTCGATAAAGACGGCCAAAATAACGATTGCTGTCAAAGAAAGAATTCCTTTCATTCAAACACATGTGAAATATTGAAGTAAAGTCAACATTTAGATATTTCATGTCTTTAAATATTGGCCTTCTAATTATCGTATGAGTTAGATCCATTTTCTTTGCACAAAAGGGATCAAAAATATGTATGTATGTGTCACAATCCCATTTTCTGATGAAAGATCTCTCTTTGGTAGTGTGTAAAAAATAGTAATTGAATCAAGATTTTGCAGCGAAAGATGAAACATTACCAAGGCTTTGCATAAATGAGCACTGGCATAGTAATTGAAAATCTAGAAAGTAAGAAACGAAAGAAAGTCTAATGTAATATTAGCTGTTACTTGGGTTAGGAAGGAATTAGGAAGGTGCAGATTAGTGATTTAAAACTGAATAAACTCCTTTTTTCACTATATCATAATGAAGGGATAAAAACTATATACATCAAATGCATGGGGCGCAGCTGCCCTTGTGATTTTTCTTTATGCTATACTGAGTGTTCAGTGTCCCAATCTAAATTAAGATCACTGTGCATTGAAGTAGGAGCTCTATCTTTTCCTTCAAGTAACTGAATTAAAAAAAGTTGCACAGAAACATCCACACGAGCACTTGGTGATTTTAAAAAGAAAAAGAAAAAATATCTGGGTTCATGAAAGTGCGAATAAGAGGTTGAGAGAAAAGAATTAGTCTTTCTTTCATTATATGCAGTAGTCTCTATTTAAACTGGGCCAAAATACAATTATATAATGCTACATTTAACCCAAAGGAAGGAAAAGGTACAATTAGAACAAAGATTTCCTTCCTTCCTTCCTTCCTTCCTGCCTTCCTTCCTTCCTTCCTTCCTTCCTTCCTTCCTTCCTTCCTTCCTTCCTTCCTTCCTTCCTTCCACACATGAGTTATGCAATAGGTGTTGCAATCTTAGCTTTTGTGGTCATTTTGTGTATTTTTGCGCTTCTTTTTCTCATCAGTACAGGTACTGTAAAGTGAAGTTTTTATTATATTTAATCTAAGTATTCATTAAGTTTTAGGTTTATTTATCATGTAAAGTAATGATATCCAACCTTATCTTTTTACATATTGCTTTAAAATGTTTGGGAACACATTACATTTTCCTTATGGGAAAAGTTTGTTTGGTACTCATCATTTTTGGTGTTTGTCATGCCTCCCAGAACCAATTAACAACAAATACCGAGGTACCATGGTATACTCTTCTCACCCTATAATTTGTCTCTTAACCAAAAATAAAATCCAAAAGCTTCATCATTCATTCCTTATCAACAAAGGTACAATAAGGGATACTAGATACAACTCATTATCTGTTTTAACCTGGACCAAATAAGCCAACCCTGTATTCTTTCCCTATACTTTTAACAATCTTAATTTTAACTCCTTCAAATAAAGTAACAGAGCTTGATTTCTGTTCATTTTTTCCTCATTAATTTGAATAGGCCTTTTCTGTACATCCAGTAAGTAAAGTTTGTCTTTTTTTAACATGACTTCTAAAAAAAAAATCATTCAAGACTTTGAAAGACCTCTTTTATACATCCACATGAGTTATCCAAAACCCTTTTCTGATTTCTTCAACTGGTTTTGTTTGTAAATCCAGTACATTTTTCTCCATATACTTCTCATTACTTATCACATTTAAATCCACATTCTAATTAATTTCAAGCTTATCTGATGTAGCTTATGTTTCTTCTGCAACTTCATTAGCACACCACCTATTTATCATGTCAAATAATTTAAAAGATCAATCTTCAAAAATATCCATCAAAGTTTTTGCTCCATTCTTTATTAACGAGGCAAATTTATTATCCTCTTGCTCCTTCTAGTGTTAAACCTTCAAGATCCATATCATGATTCCTCTTAAAGAAACCCAAAGAATCACCATTTCCCATGGAAAGGATTCTTTTAATTAATTTAAAATCCACAGGAGGGATTCTTTTAATTAATTCAAAATTATAATTCCATCTGGACCCATATTTCTTTGTTAGATTTCCAAAATCAATAGTCTAAGCACTTTTTTGCTATTTAATCCCAAAAATAATGTTTTTCCAAACTTTAAAATTGTATTTGAAAATTCTTTATCCAAGGAGAAGGTGACACACTCAGTGAATACAATATAACTTGGTGTTGTAAAGGGTCTTTAATTTTTCAAAGGCAATTAAAAAAAACACAAACACAAAAAATGAGTCTTGGTCAAGCTTTAGAATAGAATAGAATAGAATTCTTTATTGACCAAGTGTGATTGGACACACAATCACACACACACAATCACACACACACACACAATGTCCTTAAGAAAGGCTGCATTCCCGATAAGAGCAAAGATTCTGCCCTTGACTCCCAACCACTCAACTCATAAGTCAATTGTAAAACACTAATTCCTGTGGATTACTCATGAGGAATGAGTGTCTGGAGTTATGTCAAGATCTTTCCTTTCTTTTAGGAGATTATGGATGCAAGGATCCTACATGCAGCTGCCACTCTCCATCATAAGCACCATCCTGCTGCAAGAAGGACATCAAACTCACCATGGCACTCTCACCAGAAGTCCTTATACATAGTTTAATGGATTGGGTCCAATGTCTACAACTGTAGAATTATTTTAATTCATCAATATAATAACACAGAAAAACTCTTAAGAGCCATCCTCTTGACAGAGACGAAGATGACTACCTGAGCACTCTATGAAAAAGAAACATTGTTTTGGGATATCTTTATGAAACAAGTCCTTTTGAAAGCTTGTTTTGCCATCTTCTAATCATCAGGATCTGATAACACAGGGTAAATGTCTATGGAGATTCTCAGTCATCCAGGTCACGGTTGTCCCAAAGGTGCTTTTTCAGGAGGCAACTGGACTTTCTTGTTTTTCTTTGTAGATGTTTTGCTTCTCATCCAAGAAGTTTCTTCAGCCCTGACTGAATGGTGGGGAATGGTAGGGAAATCAGTCAGAGTTGAAGAAACTTCTTGGATGAGAAGCGAAATGTCTTCAAGAAAAACAAGAAAATCCATTTGCTTCTTGAAAAAGCACAGGGTAGCACGCAGTGAAGTAAGCTATTGATTCAACAGGTTGACACCATTTACACTCTTTGCCTTTATGTACAGTTGCAGAATGAATTTGCTGTATAAGAAAAATATGATATATACAGTTATATATAGTTGTATAGTTATATATAAGTAAGAGGTGTATGTATGTATGTATGTATGTATATATGTATGTGTGTGTGTGTGTGTGTGTGTGTGTATATATATATATATATATATATATATATATATATATATATATATATATATATATATATATATATATATATATATATATGTACACATATGTACATATATTGTTTTGTTTAATGTTTGTTTGTCTTTTTTAATGTTTATATTTAAATAAAATTATTTTTTTAAAAAGAATTTGCTCTGGTTATTCATGAACAGTAACCTGGCTTCAATGGAAGCTATAAATTGTCTATTTTGCACGTTTGTCTTCACCTATGCCATGCAATTGATTTTTACTCACCGTTGTAATCATAAGCAGTCTGGTGGGACATTTATTTGCTATGCCATTTCTCAAGTTACATCTCAGGTGTCTGAGGTCTGAGATTAGATGACACAGGCAAATTAATTCAGGTAATGTTATTTCCATTTCAGTTGCACATAGCCATTTACTTTTACTTTGATAAGCAGAAAAAATGTAAACATTTTTGCATTTTTAAATATAATTTGCCTGAAGAATACTGTGCATTCTAAAATTGTTCATTGTTTCATTTGATTTTGTAAGCAATGCTTTTCTAACTAAAATATTCCTTGCCTTTTAAAAACCTATTATTCTGATAAAAATTCTATTAATTTTGGGGAAAATCCAATGAATTTCATTTATAATACATTATGTCTGAATTTCAATGTTTAAAAGCAAATTTCAGATAATTGCATTATTTTCCTTAGTGGGCATTTTCCTTTTTTTAGTCTCGTACTATCTTGTATATCTATTTGTTCTCAATAAAGTAAGAATATACCAGTGATGAAATTGTATGATAAATTGTACGGACTGCCCCGAGACAAGCTGAACTCTAGATATTCAAGTGGCTTGTCATTGCCTTCTTGCAGATTATTGTTCATTCAGTGTAGCCCAGTGGTGGGTTGCTTGCAGTTTGGCCCAGTTCAGAGAACCGGTAGAGGTGGCGGGAGGTTCTCTACCGCCCGGGATACTTCTGCACATGCGTGTGTGCACGAACCGATAGCGACGGGTTTTAGAACCCAGTACTGGTGTAGCCTGCACCCCTTGAATTTTCTGAGGATGCCCCTTCTAGGGATTTACTATATCTAAGCCTGCTTAATTTTTCCAAGATCAACCAAGGTCAATGAGATGCTAACATCGTTCAATATTGTGCTGATTCCTAGTGCTGTAGCAGATTTACAGGCACAACCATTGGATATTTCAATGTTTCTCAACCTCAGCATCTTTAATATGTGTGAACTTCAACTCTCAGGATTCCCCAATTAGCATGGGAGTTGACATCCACACACCTTAAAATTTCTTTTAAAAACAAAGTTTTTATTTTTTTTCACAGTCTCCATACAATATATACATCCATACATATACCATAAATCATATCAAGATATACATAGTTATACAGTTCTATCCAATATATCATAAACCAATATCCTAATTTTGCACCTATTATACTTCTATTGCCAGTTTGTTTTCCCTCATTTCATAACACTCTCCTCCCTCTGTCTCCCTCTCTTCCCTCTACCTTCTTTCTCCTTCTCTCCCTCTTCCTACTTCCCTCCTCCCCTTCTCTACTTCCTCTTCCTCTCTTTTGTCCATTCCCTGAGTAATTCTAATCATAATTCATCTTATGGTTAACAGACTGGTAACATATATCCCTACTTCATTTAATTATCAGTGCCCCTTTAGACTTATATATTTTCTATATCCATATCTATATATATATAATATAGTTTCTTTTTTTTCTAAGTATATACTACTATCCTAATGCTGCCTCCTTTACTACCTAATTTTGTCACCTGGATTTACCACCTTTAATTCTCCATTTTCCTCCAATTTAGTCAGTGTTACTTAACTTCTATACATATTCATTTTCTATCCAGTCATAAAATTTCACCCATACATTATAATATTCTAAATCTTCTTTATCTACCTTAAGGGGGAAAAAATCCTTAAAATTTCTAAGGTTGAGAAACACTAGTCTTTAGTCTGCCTTGCATTGTTTGGGAGGAATTAAGAGCAGTTTCTCGTGTATACACTTGAAAGCAAGTAGAAGTAGAAGACTGGAAAAATGGTGGGAAAGTTGTTACAAAGTTGGTATTGATTAAGAAGTGATAGTGTGTAGGCAGTTTGGTTAATTTCAACAGTGATTATACCTGCTCCTGCTCTGCAATCTAGCAGAGACTGCTAACCTAAAAGGAGACCATACACAGATGTTTTTCCTCCAACTAGGACCTGAATCCACAGCCAGAGGAAACAGAATCTTCTTCTCTTAACTGAATAATAATATTCCAGCCCTTCAGCATTGTAGGCAGATACAAGTCTGCGTAGCTCTAATTTTTTACCTGTTGAAAACCATGAGAGCAGGTTTCATTAAGATCTACATTTTATTGTATTCATATCCTGCCTTGATTTTATACAATTCAAAGTGGAGTCCATAAGACTTCTGCCTCCTGTTTTTGCCACAATAACCTTATGAAGTGAGTTGGACCAATAAAGAACCTCGGATCCTAAGTCACCTAGACAGCTTTCACGCCTAATGGAAGACTATAATTCCCATTCTTTTGATTTCTTGCCCATCACCCTAAATGCTACAATAAGCTGACTCCCTCTGTTTTAGTTGAATAGAATAGAATAGAATAGAATAGAATAGAATAGAATAGAATAGAATAGAATAGAATAGAATAGAATAGAATAGAACAGAACAGAACAGAATAGAATAGAATAGAATAGAATTCTTTATTGGCCAAGTGTGATTGGACACACAAGGAATTTGTCTTTGGTGCATATGCTCTCAGTGTACATAAAAGAAAAGATACATTTGTCAAGAATCATGAGGTACAACACTTAATGATTGTCATAGGGTACAATAAGCAATCAGGAACAAGCAATATTGATATAAATCGTAAGGATACAAGCAACAAGTTATAAGTTGGAGGAGATGGGTGATACTCCAAACTACTCTACTCTAAAATACTCTAAAATATATATCTATGTGGTCTGCTTTTCTTGCTTTCACTCATAATCCCTATTTTTTAATCAAATCCCAATTTTTCTTACCTTTTTTTTTAGTCAATTGCATTGTCATTTGGCTTTTTCCGATGGTTGTTCAGGCAATGCAGGTTCTCTGAAACTGACATGCCTTCCTCCCGCACCCCACCCCATTCTCTATCTTCCTAAAACTGGAACTCAAATCTTATTGTCTTCTTTCCTAGGAAGAATAAGTTATAGAGAAACCAACCTGTGGCAATCTAAGAATCCTACGTGGCCATATTGGAATGCATTTATTCCCCAACTCCTATAATGACCCACCTTTGAATCCAGTTAACCTGCTTTGATTTGCTGGTCACAACTGATGCTTCTCTTCTTTTTTTAAGAGTCACGGTGGCGAGTGGTTAGAATGCAGTATTGCAGGCTAATTCTGCTGACTGCTAGCAGTTTGATTCTCAGTGGCTCAAGGTTGACTCAGCCTTCCATCTTTCTGAGGTCGGTAAAATGAGGACCCAGATTGTTAGGGGCAATATGCTGACTCTGTAAACCACTTAGAGAGGGCTGTAAAGCAATGTGAAGCTGTATATAACTCTCAGTGCTATTGCTATGGCTATTTTGATTTTGCCTCAGCATATATTTGTCACCAAGATAAGTCCAACCCTTTTTCAAAATGTGACACACCAGAAAGCTAATATCTCTCCATAATGAGACCATGATATTTTTTTTCTCCCTTGTCTGTTCACCTGGCACCAAAACTGATGGTTTTTAGAAGCTGGTTAAAAACAGTTTTGTTTTTCAGATTTCTAACATAATTGGTGATTTATATGATTTATTGTCACTTTCATTTTCCTAGTAGTCATATTTGATTGTATTCATGAAGTATTTTACCCTTTTTTAATGCTGTTTGTGATAGATGTCTTAGTGTGTGGTGCTCTGTCTTGGAAATATAAAATTGAAAGCTAGATTAAAAATATTTTAATCACTAAAGATGTACTCCAGAGCTTTGTCTGAGATCATGCAGCTTGCTATAAATTCGATCATGACTGCCTACATTGGTCATTACTTTTAAATGCAAGAGTCAGAAATAGGAGTGATTTACACAGTTTATACTTCAAAATAGTGTATTTAAAATATTCCCAAATCTCCAAGTGCCTCTGTGTAGTGCTAAACATCTAATCTATGATTATAGCAATAGCAATAGCACTTAGACTTATATACTGCTTCATAGTGCTTTACAGCCCTCTCTAAGTAGTTTACAGAGTTCAGCATATTGCCCCCAACAATCTGGGTCCTCATTTTACTGACCTCAGAAGGATGGAAGGCTGAGTCAACCTTGAGCCGGTAAGATTTGAACAGCTGAACTGCAGCTAGCAGTTCATACACATACATACATATACATACACATAGTCACATACAACGAGAGCTGCATGTATACATGCATACATACATATGCAGGGCAGGGACGGGACGGGTTGCACTTACCTCACTACCGGTTTGCTGCCATGTTGCGTGCTCGCATGCGCTCGCTATGCACGCGTTGCAATTTTGTTTCCTGCACTTGCGCAGAAGCAAAATCTCACTGAAATCTTGCGCGCGCATGCGTCCCCTCGCGAGATTTTGCTTCCGCGCATGCACAGGAAGCAAAATCAGCCCCAAAATTTCCCCCCAAAAGATGGTGCTGCATGACAGACCAGGGAAGACGGCATCGGAGCAAATAGCGCCATCTGCTGGCCGCTACCAGAACGACAGAGTGGACCACCACTGATGCAGGGTTTCTCAAAAGTTGAAAAAAAAGTCTGTTGTTTCCCCAAAAGTCTTAGCTTATTACCGCAAAAGCTCAGCCATAATAGCCAATCTGCACACATATTTCAATACTGATTTCTTTCATTTAATCTTCATTGCATAATTCTACTGCAATATATGTTCAAAATCTGTTGCAGCTGCACCAAATTCTCTTGCAGCTACCTTGAATTCTCTGTAGACACATAGCAAAAAACAAAACAAAACAATGCAACATTACAAAGCAGTGGAACTCTACATCTTCTTTGGATAACTGGTTTCTTTTTTCCTCTTCCATTAACAGTTCTGAAAAAGTAACCCCTTTATCTTCATTTTGGGCAGTTGCACACATCCCAAATACATGTAATTAGTCTTTGTGGGCCCTAACCTGACAGTATGCAAGAAGAACTGATTTTCTGTTTAAATAAACCCTCTCTGAATTCAACCCTTTAAAGGTAGCCAAAATCTCCATTTACAACAGTCTTATAAATTTCACAGGAAGTTATGTTCTCTTTGCAAAGCTTGTAGAATCATAATAGTTTGATAGTGTATCTCTTGTAAAATGAGCTCTCTATTGTGAAACATTAGGCTCTGTTAATAACATATGTTAGACATTTTCTAAAAAGTTCAGAATGAAGGTTTTTTTTCTTTCCCTTTTGAGCCCCCAACCTCTAACATGGTTTTCATAGAATCTTCATTGTTGAACAGTAATACAGCAGTGATGAGCAATAATAAAATATTAAACAAAAACCTGCAATATGTAAGCAAAAAAAGTCAAGCCAAAAATACATTTATTTGTTGTGTGAGGTGAATAATTCGTTGAGGGGTGGTTTTTTTTTTTTTTGGACTGTAATCTCCTAGACTTCCACTGTTCATGTTTTATAATGCATTTGTCTATTTTTTTTCCCTTTAGAAATCTCAGTTCCTGAGAAAAGCCATCTTTTGTTACTCTATCTTGAAGACTGTAATTGTTTAAAAGAGAAAAGGGGCAAAATTACAGACAGAGCAGAATGAGCAATTTATCAATATTGTACTTGGGACTAAGCATCTTGAAGTAGAGTGTGAAGATTAGAAACCGAAATTATCTTTCAAAAATGATTCATTTTGCCATTTTTAATACTAGAGTTCTCCCCTTTACCAGTTGCAAATTCTAATCCTGCTATTACTTATGTCTTTTCTATTCTTGTATTTCCTTTTTTTAATAAAAAAGTCACCTGAAGTGACTTTTTTTCATTCAGTTCTAAACATGTTAAGCCCAAATAAGAACTAGCGTATAATCATCCAGTAATAAATAAGTGTTTTATCCCAATGTTTGATACTTCATGCTTGGACCAGTGAGGACATGTGTCAACAAACTGCACATGTGCTGGAAATCTGCATGTATGATTATCCCTTTACAGTATACATCACAGAACATGTGCTTTGATGGCATCATCTATTATGTTTTGCAATGCAGGTCCAACAACTGATTTGGTTTCTGTTTAAATGAACCACCCCAACATTCATTTTCAAAATTGGTACCATGTTTTCCCAAAAATAAGACCCTGTCTTATATTTTTTTGAACCCTGAAATAAGTGCTTGGCCTTATTGCCATGCACTCAAAAGCCCGATTGGGCTTATTATCAGGGGATGTCTTATTTTGGGGGAAACAGGGAAGCAACAACTGTGGGAAGCCACATACACACCCCTAGAAGAATGAAATATTTTGAGGAATATTTTAAAAAGGCAGGATAAAATATTTCCCATAAAAGAGAAATAAAAAATCTTAAGGGAGACAGAAACTCGGAGCTCCAGCCCTCTGCCCCCAAGCAGATACTGAGCTGGGGCAGCTTTTAGAAATGCAGATTTGGTAATCCATTACTCCCTGCAGCAAAGTCTGAATAAAGGTAGATTAGCCCTCGCCCAAGAGTCAACACAGGGCAAAGCCATTAAGCCATAATAGGAATTACTGCATCACCCTCCAAACTTCAACCTAAAATTTGTACTTTGCCTATAGAGCCAGCTATGATCCCTACATAACCCCTACATGGGACCATGGGAGTCTGACAACAGCCAATAGAATACATGTTCTTCAACAGGAACAGGAAGCTCAAGTGCAAAGGTATAAAAACCCCTCACTCTCAACTCCATGTGGTCAGCTGCACCAGAACCCATGTGGTTCTGCTTCATCTTTAAACCATCTTTCCAAGCAGCCTCCGTGTTTCCAGTATCTTTCTCCCAGTGTCTTCAGTCTGGAACTGAACCAGATCGATATTTCTTCCAACACAACAATAAAGAAATGCATACTTCCTCCTTAATTTTTATATAGCAGAATCAAATGATTCAGCCCATTTTTTAGACAGTAGTGGAGACTTGCTGCATTGTGACATATTATTCCTCAGCTCTATCATATGCCTCATTGCTTCAATGATGCCTAACCAAGGTAGGCACAGGAAAAGTATTTATCCACCCTGTATTCTACTTCGGATATTTTTCACAACTTAATACCTATGCAGAGTGAGGTTCCCAATAAATCTTCTGTGTTAGTGATTTGGTATCTGTACAATTTCAACTTTTTGTCTTTTCTCAGATGGTTTTACATCCATAGTTCCCCGTAATTCTTAGCTTTTTATTTTCATGCTGAAGACAGTCACAAGCATTTTATGTCATTAAACTACTGTTTAGAAAGCTATCTTGATCGAGCATCTGATAACGTCAAGATTAACGCTATGTTTTCCCATTCAACCATTCTGATATATGGATTTGCTTTCCAATAAATTTTGAAGAAAACATTTATCAATAAAATTTGCATGGATAGTTTCCATATATTTCACTTATGAAGATGAAAGATTTGTATGAGTACCCTGCCTTTCACTGTACAATAATTCATTCTCCATAGTGGGTGGAGCTAGCCGCCAAGATTGGGTATTGGCACAGCCTTCTAGCCAATTATGACTGAGTCTGGAAAAGTATAAAAGGTGGCTCTAGGCCTAGATTCCCCCTCTTTTGACTCAGTCACAGCCATTGACTAAGTGCCTTTTTCATCATCTATCTTCCATTAATAATTGTAAGTTTTTGGTTCTATTCAGAATTATTATTATTATTATTATTATTATTATTATTATTATTATTATTATTATTATTATTATTATTATTATTATTATTATTATTATTATTATTATTATTATTATTATTATTATTATTTATTCACAAAAAATGTAATACACAGCAAACGAGATTTATATGCTTGATTTCATATCACTATATCACAAGTCGAACACTTCCCAAGCGTCTAGGACTGTGTGATGTATTTTCGTATGATGCGCGCAGATCCAAGCACGGTGGCCTTTTGCAACTGACAGATCGTGATTTGGTCAATGTTTATTGTTTTCAAATGCCGGTTAAGGTCTTTTGGCACAGCACCCAGTGTGCCGATTACCACTGGGACCACCTGTACTGGTTTATGCCAGAGTCGTTGCAATTCGATTTTAAGGTCCTGATATCGGTTAAGTTTTTCTTGTTGTTTTTCATCAATTCGACTGTCACCTGGTATGGCGACATCAATGATCCACACTTTTTTATTTTCCACAATCGTGAGGTCTGGCGTATTATGTTCCAAAACCTTGTCAGTCTGAATTCGAAAGTCCCAAAGTATTTTGGCATGTTTGTTTTCAACTACTTTCTCAGGTTTATGATCCCACCAGTTCTTTACCACTGGTAGGTGGTAGTTGTGGCACAGGTTCCAATGAAGCATCTGGGCCACGTAGTTGTGCCTCTGTTTGTAGTCCGTCTGTGCGATTTTCTTGCAGCCGCTGAGGATATGATCAATTGTTTCATCAGCTTCCTTGCAAAGTCTGCATTTTGGGTCATCAGCTGATTTTTCAATCTTGGCTTTGATTGCATTTGTTCTAATTGCTTGCTCCTGGGCTGCAAGAATCAAGCTTTCTGTCTCCTTCTTCAGTGTTCCATTAGTGAGCCATAACCAGATCTTCTCCTTATCAACCTTTCCTTCAATCTTGTTGAGGAATTGCCCATGCAAGGCTTTATTGCACCAACTGTCGGCTCTAGTTTGCATTGCAGTTTTCCTATACTGATGCTTAGTCTGCTGCACTTTCAGAAGCTTCCGGTTGTTTACTTCAATCAATGCAGGTTCTTTACTTATTAAATCAAAACTCAAATTATTATTATACCCCCCCAATGGGTGCCACCTTGCCGTGGTGGGGGGGCTTAACTGCTCCAATGATGCTGAGAGCTGTGCTGACGGTAGTGTTACTACCAGAAGGTTCAACCAAGTCAGAGTGGTCTCAGCTGAGGAATAGAACTAAGAGCACCTAACCCATTAGTATTATGGAGAAACAAACAAAATCGAAGTCTATACTGGCTCGGCCGTCGCCCAGGATAAAAAGGTCCGCGGCGGATGCTGCTGATTCCGGGCATTCGCCGAAAAGTGGTTTACGGAATCAAAACTCAAATTATTATTATTATTATTATTATTATTATTATTATTATTATTATTATTATTATTATTATTATTATTATTATTATTATTATTATTATTATTATTATTATTATTATTATTATACAATTGTATCACAGCGGCCAGTTGTTTCGCCGGATTTGGCATTGATTACTAGTCGAGCCCCACCCAGGGGCCTAGGAAGTCGTAATGTATTTTCGAAGTATATGTGCGGAACCGAGCAGTGCGGCTTTCTGCATTTGACTGATGGTGATTTTGTCAATTTTGAGCTGTTTTAAATGTAATTCCAGTGCTTTTGGGATAGCACCCAGTGTTCCAATCACTACTGGAATTACCACTGCTGGTTTGTGCCATAATCGTTGGATTTCAATTTTTAAGTCCTGGTATTTTGCAATTTTTTCGTGTTCCTTTTCATCGACCTTGCTATCTCCTGGTATTGCAATGTCAATTATAGTCACCTTGTTGTTCTCGACCAACGTGATGTCTGGTGTATTATGCGCCAGTACCTTGTCTGTTTGTATACGAAAATCCCACAAGATCTTGACCATCTGATTTTCAGTGACTTTTTCAGGCTTGTGTTCCCACCAGTTTGTAGCAGTATGGATGTTATAATTTTTGCATAAATTCCAGTGGATCATTTGTGCAACAGAGTTGTGTCGTAATTTGTAATCAGTCTGTGCGATTTTCTTGCAGCAGCTGAGTACATGGGCTACAGTTTCATCAGCTTCCTTGCATAATCTGCATTTAGCATCATTTGAAGATTTATCAATTTTGGCCTTTATGGCATTTGTACGAATTGCCTGTTCTTGTGCGGCCAGGATCAATGATTCTGTTTCTTTCTTTAAAGTACCAGATGTTAACCATAACCAAGTTTTTTCACTGTCCACTTTGTCTTTTATTTTTTCCAGAAATTGGCCATGTAATGCTTTATTTTGCCAACTCTCCATTCTTGATTTTATCACATTTTTTCTGTATTCTTGTTTCGTCTGTTGGACCTTCAGTAGATTTTTGTTCTTTACTTCAATTAATAGATGTTCTTGACTTTCTTTTAAGTAATCCGCCAATGCATGCTTTTCTTCTTCAACTGTTTGCTTTACTTGTAGTAGTCCTCTGCCACCTGATTTTCTGGGCAGGTAAAGTCTATCAGTGTCACTACGTGGATGTAAACTGTAGTGCATTGTCATTAGTTTTCTGGTGTTTCGGTCCAAAATGTCCAAATCAGCTTGTGTCCAGTTAATTATACCAGCCGTGTATCTTATGACTGGTATTGCCCAGGTATTCATGGCCTTGATGGTGTTTCCACCATTTAATTTAGATTTCAAAATTTTCCTAACTCTGTTGGTGTACTCTCTTCTAATGATAGTTTTCACTTCTCCATGTCTGATGTTATCCAACTGCAGAATGCCCAGATATTTATAGGCTTCATTTTGATTGCATTTAATTAATTGGCCATTGGGCATTTCAATTCCGTCACATGTAGTGATTTTGCCCCTTTTCATAGATACAGTGGCACATTTTTCCATGCCAAACTGCATTGAGATATCTGTGCTGAATATTAGGACTGTGTTGGTCAGTTATTGGATTTCTATTTCTGACTTTCCATACAGTTTCAAATCATCCATATACAATAAATGTGAAATTTTTTCAGCGTCTTTGGCTATTTGGTATCCAAGTTTCATTTTTTTTAAGATTACTGATAGTGGGATCATTGCGATGATGAAGAGGAGGGGTGAAAGTGAATCTCCCTGAAAAATTCCTCTCTTGATATTAACCATTCCATAGTTCTCATTCCCTACTGCCAACACAGTTCTCCATTGTTTCATCGCTTTTTCAGTGAATGATGTAATATTTTTGCTGATGCCAATAGTTTCTAAGCATTTGATGATCCAGCTGTGTGGCAGTGAGTCGTACGCCTTTTTGTAATCAATCCAGACCATATTCAAGTTCGTTTTTCTGTTCTTACAGTTTTCTAGTATCATTTTGTCAATTAGGAGCTGATCTTTTGTGCCCCTGCTCCTTCTTTTGTTGCCTTTTTGCTCTACTGGCAAGATGTTATTTGTTTCCAAATAATCCATTATGTTATCTGCAATTATCCCGGTGAGTATTATTATTATTATTATTATTATTATTATTATTATTATTATTATTATTATTATTATTATTATTATTATTATTATTATTATTATTATTATTATTATTATTATTATTATTATTATTATTATTATTATTATTATTATTATTATTATTATTATTATTTTATCCTTTCCCTTTCGAGCTCCTCAGGCCCCCCTTTTCTATATGGCTATACCTGGGTGAAGCAGTTGGCCGCAAGTCTGACTGCTGCTCGCCCCTCCAGCCGAAGGCCCAGCAAGATTTTTGTTTTTTCTTTTTCTCCATACATTAATTTCCGGCTGTGGAGGGAGTGGGAAAGGGCCCCCTTATCACCACAGGGGCAGCGGTGACCTCACCGCACATCTGGGCGTGGAGCGAGGCTTATATTTTTCTTTTTCTGTCTCCTTGCCAGACACCAAGGGCCAACCTGACAGGTGAAGGCCTCTAACGTTGGTTTTCACAGCTGCTAGCCTGCCTGGGAGAGCCGAGGGGCCGAGGGGCAGAGCATGCTGCCAGATTAAATTTTTGGGTGCCTTGGCATCTGGCCGGTCCAGCGCAAGCGGTCCGAGCCACTAACGAGCCTTCCGATCCCCAGCTGACTCTCAAAGATAAAGAGAGTGGAAGCGCCGAAGACCTCGCTCGCAGCCAGGCCGGATTCGCGCAAGCCATCCGGACCGTTTTTGATGCTGCCTATAAACAGCTGTTTCGGCCTTGGCTGGGTTCGCGCAAGCCGCCCACGCCACATTTAACTCGCCTGCAGATCAGCCGGATTCGCGCAAGCCATCCGGACCGTTTTTGATGCTGCCGATAAACAGCTGATTGTAACCTTGGCAAGACTTGCGCAAGCGGTCAATGCCTCAAATAGCCTCTGAACACCAGCTGCTGTGCCCGAGAAGCTGACAGACAATTTGGCCAGACTTGCGCAAGCGGTCAGCGCCCAGCCAAGCCTCCAAACGTCACCTGGAGACCTTCAAAGAGCTGAAAGCAATATTTTTGCTGGTTCCTTTTTTGCTCCCTGTCTTGTGCCTGCTTGCAGAGGAAGCTGGCAATCTGGGTGCTGCTTGTTGAGGGCTTGTTCACTCTTTTTTTGCTTGAAACTTCAGAAATCAGTCAGTCTGCTCCAGGGGACTCAGAAACTGACAGTTAGTGGCTAGGCCTTAGCAGACTCCTTTCTCCTCGGCTGGAACTAATTGCCTCAGGAGACAGTCAGCCATTTTAGGAGTGCCTCGTGGGTGGCTGCCATTTTGAATTACACAGGACCACCCACTTCAAAAAATTTTCTCTTTTCTTTTGAGGCCTCCTTTATTTAACTTGCCTTCTGTGCAATGGCTGACAAGAGCCAGCAATCTGGCAAGGCTCCTTTGATCCAAGGCCCTGTCGGTACCTGTCTCTAGTGCCTGGGCCGTCTGCTTCCATTTGAGCTCCTCTGCATTGCTCGGCTTGTCTTCAGCCTGGTAAGTGTGCAGGCAGTCTTTGAGAGTGCCGGTGGCCATCTTGAAGTCTCCCACAGGGTGACAGCCATTTTGATTGCCCTCAGAATTGAAGGCACTAAGGACGTGGCCTTTTTGTTTCAAATACCAAAAGTGGGCAGAGACCATATTGAAGCCACATCAAGGGCGGTGGCCATTTTGGATGCCCTTTCTTGCCGGTGGTCATTTTTAAGGCCTAGTATGGGCATTGGCCATTTTGAAAGACCAACTAAGGGCAACTGCCATCTTGTTGACCTCA
Organism: Diadophis punctatus similis; assembly: GCA_023053685.1. Taxonomy (NCBI): domain Eukaryota; kingdom Metazoa; phylum Chordata; class Lepidosauria; order Squamata; family Dipsadidae; genus Diadophis; species Diadophis punctatus. The sequence goes on from JALIGW010000003.1 coordinate 149,663,121, forward strand.
TTTAAGGGTGGTGGCCATTTTAAGTGACTGTTTGGACCTACTAATTTACCCAGGCCTTTCTGAGGCCTACCTTGTTGACAGAGGCCTTAGATAAATATGGATACTGTTATTCTAATTGAGCTGACAAAAATTCAGACTAGCTGCCTGTAGGTCTGCCTCAGGAGTACCTGAAGATTCTATCTATATTTTAAAAATGGCTTGAACAAGGGCTTTCAGCAGAATTTAGAAGTAGTAAGCTACAGATCTCACATAAAAGGAACAAATGAGCCTAGTGAGTAACTCCAGTAACAGTTTAAAACCAAGCTTTTTTTTCTGGAGTCTGTGAGCCCAGCATAACTGGAACTATATACAATGTATATACTATATACAAACTATCAATTTTTTCCAGTATTTGAAAGTATCAGTTTTTCATGAACTGAACTTTAAGACAAAGAGACCATGATTTGTAAATTGGAGTTGATTTTAAAATGATGCCTTTTATAAAGGATATTGCCCCATCGAGAGTACTCTGCCCCACTCATTCCTACCTAGCATCCCCCAGGAAGGATGCCAGGGAATTCTCATTAGCTCCCTCTGGCATTTGGAACCAGACAGCCCCACACTCCAGACAGCTCCACCCACAAGCCAAAATCAACCTACTGCTCAATCAGCAGCAGCTCAAGCGGATGTCCAAGCTAGGTCAATGGAGTCCACGGTGGTGACGCGCCGGATGGCCTGGCTTTGCAGCTGGCCAATTGACATGTGTGTCAGAGTTACGCAATAAATCAGAAGCTTCAAAAGATAACTGCATTTTGCTGATTCAAATAACTTCTTTATAAGTAGAATAAAACATTAACAATACCACACTTTGTTTCAGATCACATGTTGAGATGTTTTCACAGCAAGCTTTAATGGTGGACAGAGTAAACCACACCCTTCTTCTTGCTAAGTTTCTGGACATGCTCAATTAACACTTCAGCCCGATTGGCTGACTCAATCACATGGCTCTCCCAGTCATGAATATTCCAACACTCCTCCCTTCATTACTGGGAGAGACATCAAACCTATTGGATTTAAACATTTCCTATAATGGACACCACCCAATGGTTTGGTCATCATGTCTGCTAAATTATCCTCTGAAGAACAATGATGTAAACTTATTAATTTTTCTTTTACAGCTTCCCTGACATTACAATACTTAATGTCCACATGTTTACTTCTGTTCTTCACTCTGTCACCTGTTGCCATTTTTATACAAGCAGCATTATCTTCATAAACAGTTACAGCTTCATTTACATTTACATTTAAATCTTGTAACAACTGTACATACCAAACTACTTCAGAACATAACTCAGACAATGCAATAAACTCTGCTTCAGCAGTTGAAATAGCAACCGTTGTTTGTTTTCTGGACTTCCAACCAATTAAAGCCCCTCCAAACATTATTACAATTCCAGAATTAGACTTTCTGGTTTTTACATCATTTGCATAATCACTATCAACATAACATTTCAATTTTAATTCTTCAGTGACCTGTATTTGAAGACCCAAATTCACAGTTCCCTTCAAATACCTGAAAATTCTTTTCACACCCATCCAATGCAACTTTGTAGGTGTAGCAGTAAAGCGACTTAAAATGCTCACTGCACAAGCTATGTCTGGTCTGGACCACTGTGACAGATATAACAGACTCCCTATTGCAGAGTGATATATCTCCTGATCACAGGCTTCACTTTTGTCCTCACCCAAACTATTGTAAAAATCTGTGCTCATAGGTGTAGGAGCAATATTACAATCTTTCATGTTATACTTCTCTAATAATTGTTCAATTTTTCTCCTTTGACTGAGAATATAACCCTTTTCAGTTTTTTGTATCTCTACACCGAGATAATTCTTTATTTCTCCCAAATTCTTTAATTCAAATTTCTTTTCTAACTTATTAGCAAATTCTTTAACTTGTGATGCATCCTTTGCAATGAAACAAAGATCATCCACAAATGCTAATAGTAGACAATTCCCATCTTGTAACTTTCCAGTGTATATGCAACCATCAGCTTTGCAACTCTTGAACCCAAGACCTTTCAATGCAGTATCAAGACAGATATTCCAATTTCTGGCTGACTGCTTCAGCCCATAAATGGCCTTGTTCAATTTATACACCATGTTAGGTTTTTTATTTTCATACCCTGGCGCTTGAACCATATAAATTTCTTCCTCTAATTCAGCATTGAGAAATGCAGTGGTTATATCAAAATGCCAAATTCTATGCCTGTATGCTGATGCTAATGCCAGTGCTAGTCTTATGCTCTCACCTTTTACAGTTGGCGCGAACACCTCATCATAGTGCACATTCTTTAATTGAGAAAAACCTTGTGCCACCAACCTTGCCTTATACTGTACTTCATTATTGGGTAATACCTTTTTCTTATATACCCACTTACATCCTACAGCTTTCGTACCCTGTGGCAAAGTCATAGATGTGAACACTTCATGATCTCCCATGGATTTCATCTCTTTATCCATGGCTTCCTTCCACTTTTCTTGTTCAACTTTTGGTAATGCCAATACTTCCTTATAGTTTCTTGGCTCATACCACACATTACACACTTTAACTTTACTGGCAGAATACCTGTCTGGCGGAACCCCTCTGTTCCTACGCTCTGACCTACGTGGCATTGCCTGTTCTTGTGTTTCAAGCTTTTCTGGCTTCATATCTTGTTCAGACTCTCCTCCCTGAACATAGACACCTTCAGTAAATGATTCACCATCATTAAATGAGTTATTGTCACTAAGTGGATCACCGTCACTAAGCGGATCACCGTCACTAAGTGAGACATTTTCAGAATTTGCATCAATTCTGTTCCAATTTTGTTCTGCAAAACTAGCAGACCTTGAAATCACTATCCTTTTACTTCCATCGCTAAAGCGATACCCTTTTGAGCCTGGCTCATAGCCCACAAATCTGAGCTTTCTAGCCTTTTGTTGTCCCTTTCTTCTGATTACCTTTGGAATATGTACCCATGCAGTACTTCCAAATATTTTTAAATGTGCTAAAGAAGGCTTTCTCCCATATAGCATTGCATATGGAGTATTATTGATGGATGAACTCCACAACCTATTTACTAAATAATTGGCAGTCAGTATGGCTTCACCCCAATATGACCTGCTCATACCAGAATCCTCCAGTAATGAGTCTTTCATTGTTTGCAAAACACCATTCCTCCTTTCAGCTATTCCGTTCTCCCCCGGTGTGTAAGGATTTGTGCGCCTGTGTCTTATTCCCAATTGTCTCAACCATTGTTGAAAATTTGTTGACATAAATTCAGAACCTCTGTCAGTTTGCAACTGACATACCTGTTGTTTGTACCTTCTCTCTACAAAACTTAACCATTGCTTAAATTGCTGTAGCACCTCTGTTTTACTCTTAAGTAAGTAGCAAAACCCAAACCTGCTGTAGTCATCCACAATGACCAGCGCATACTTTGCTCCTCCCAAACTGGCTTGCATAGGCCCAATTAAATCAGCATGCACCAGTTCTAGAGCTTTTGTGGTTTGTCTTGTGCTAAACTTGCTAACTGGGAATGCTTTGGATTTCGATGCTTTGCATACTGCACAATCCAAATATGCCTTACATCCCTTCAAATCTAATCCTTCTGCAAATTCTTTCATTTGTTGAACAACCTTAAAATTAGCATGACCAAGTCGTCTGTGCAGAAGATGAACACACGAATTGTGTTCTGCTACATTTTTAAATATCTGGGAACAATGTGGGACCTTTTGTCCCTGCAATACATAAAGATTATCCTCTTTTATGCCCTGTGCACAAACATTCCCATTTCTTTGGATGATACACTTCCCATTAACAAATATGGTTTCATAAACTTGCTTGTCTAAACTAGACACACTTAACAAATTATGCTCCATTTCAGGTACACATAACACATCAGTAAACCTGGATTCCAAATATGGAATTTGCACATCGCCTCTTCCAATGATTTTAGCCTTTTGACCATTGGCTAAGGCCACTTCTTCATGGTTTCCTGGGAAAAATCTGGAAAATAAGTCAGAATTATTAACAATTGTTTGACTAGCCCCACTGTCAATCAACCATTTGTCTCTATTGTTATTATAACAAACTTTTGCAACTGCAATCTGTCCTTGCAAATAATGTCTCTTGTCTTGCATATTTCTTCTCTGTGCACAGCTTTTCTGCAGATGATTTGTCTCTCCACAAATGAAACATGCTTTTTTAACTTGCTTGAAGAATTGTTGCTGTGTAACTTGATCTCTCCTGCCTCTGCTTTCCTCTTGTCTGCAGACACCTCGGCTGTTGCTAGAGATAGGCAGCCTGTGGAAAATTTTGCTGGAGACTTGCTGTAAGTTTCCACTGTACTCCTTGTTGGGCCCCCGCCTGTGGAATTTTCCATCAGCATGGCTGAAAAGCCTTTTCTCATATTCATTCAATAAACACGATTTCAAAGCCTCCAAATTCAAATCTGCTTCTGGCTTACTTTCAAAAATAGCTGATACAGTCTCCCAGCTCTGATCCAAACTATTTAACACTAATAAAATTTTCTGGGACTCTGGAAACTTTACTCCACGTTGCTCCAATTCTAGAAAATTAGACTGCATTTTCATTAAATGATCTTCCATAGAATCTCCTGTCTGCAAACTCATTCTGAAAAGCTTTCTTGAAAGTTGGACCACATTACACGCAGAAACATTGACATGTACTGCTTTCAATTTCTGCCATATTTCTTTTGCAGACTTTAATTCAGCTACATTTAAGAATTGATCATCCCCCAGACTTAAGAGAAGATAAGCCATAGCTTTGTCATGAGCCTTTTGATCTGCTGCTCCAAGCACTTGTGGGGGGTCTGCTACGATGTCCCATAATTCTTTTGCTTTCAAAAAACATTCAATTTTTTGCAGCCCACATTAAATAATTTTTCTTCCCCAATTTAGGTATTGGACTGTCTTTAAATTCCATAGCAGCAGCCATCCTGCTTTATTTTTCTTGTCTGCCTGTTCCTTTAACAACACAGACAGCTTCTTATCAGCTTTAAATTACAATGCAGTTTTAACTTTACTTCTTGAGCGATTTCTGGGCCCATAACCTGTGAGAGTTACGCAATAAATCAGAAGCTTCAAAAGATAACTGCATTTTGCTGATTCAAATAACTTCTTTATAAGTAGAATAAAACATTAACAATACCACACTTTGTTTCAGATCACATGTTGAGATGTTTTCACAGCAAGCTTTAATGGTGGACAGAGTAAACCACACCCTTCTTCTTGCTAAGTTTCTGGACATGCTCAATTAACACTTCAGCCCGATTGGCTGACTCAATCACATGGCTCTCCCAGTCATGAATATTCCAACAATGTGGTACAGGTGGAAATTAGCCTCTGCCCCGATCACCGGGCAGTCCTTGTTTGGTGAGGCCCTGAATCCCATCCTGCTTGAGACTAAGGACAAGAGCAAGGTCCTTCCCTCAGCCACCCGGAAAGCCCCTTTCCGTGCCACCCCCTTACCAAGGAGGGCTTCCAGGGGGGCCTTCCAGTCTTCCAATAGACATCAGGGTAACTACTAGGGACAGTATCAGGGGCATAGCCAAGGGCAATGCAGTTCCCATCAGAGATTCTCTTCGGGCCAACCCTTCAGGGGTAACCAATTCATACGGCCCTTTAGAGGGGCCGGTGGTCGCCCTTTCCACCAGAACAAGTAACCTCCGGCCGATCCTCCCACAGGGGGTCGCCTGGCTCCCTATGCCAGTGGATGGGAGGAAATCACCAATGATGCATGGGTTTGTGAGACCCTGGCTTCAGCGCTCTCACTTGAATTCATTTCCACCCCCACCCCCCGAGGTTCTTCTCTGCTGCCCCTTGTCATCAAATTCTGCAAAACGGGTCCTCATGAATCAGGCCATCCAGCACATCCTGGACATTCGAGTCATCCACCAGGTGCCTGAGGACCAACAGGGGCAGGGCTTCTACTCCATGTTGTTTGTAGTGCCCAAATCCTCGGGAGGATGGAGAGCCATTTTGGACCTCAAGTGTCTCAACAGGTATGTCATCCATTAAAAAAAAAATTCAAAATGCACACCCTGAAATCAACTCTGGCAAGTGCTCGGAAGGGAATCTACTCACATCCATAGATCTCTTGGAGGATTACCTCCACATCCCAATTCAGCCATCTCACCGCCAATACTTACAGTTTTGCTATGCAGGGGTGCATTATGAATATGGGGCGCTCCACTTTGGCCTGTCCTCAGCGCCAAGGGTCTTCACCAAGGTCCTGGCAGCCTTGACCGCTCACTCAGATCCATTTCCATCAGGATCCAGTGCTATCTGGACGATATTCTCATCTCCTCAGCCTCCCCTTCTCAGGCTGAGAGAGATGTCCAGGTAGTGCTTAACACGCTGGAACTCCATGGCTTCTTGGTCAACCGATCCAAGAGTCAGCTTGTCCCCGCCACCAGAATTGTCCATCTGGGTGCAATCATTGATTCCCTGGGGTGTAAGGTGTACCTGTCCCAGGATCGGAGAGACAGTCTATTGGCTTTAACCCAGCAAGTTCTGAGGCAAAACTCAGCTCCACTGAATTTGCTGTCCTCCCTCCTGAGCAAGATGATTTCGGCCATTCACATTGTCCCATGGGCTCACTTACACTCCAGAGACCTCCAATGGCTCCTTCCCTATCAGCGTCAGGGAAGGGCCCATTCCCCAGTCAAAGTGAGACTCCAGCCCTCAGTCAGGAAGTCTCTGATTTGGTGGACCACCTCTGCTGTCCACAGGGGCACCTGCTTCCTTCCCCCAAGACAAATCTTAGTCACCACCGATGACAGCCTATCGGGTTGGGGGGCACACGTGGAAGCACAGGTGGCACAGGGCACATGGTCGTTAACTGAGACAACTCTAAGCATAAACGTTTTGGAGCTACGGGCTGTGTTCCTTGCTCTGCAGCAGTTCAGACCTCTTGTGGAGAACTCTCATGTCATGATACTTACTGACAATGTGGCCACCAAGGTCCACATAAACAGACAGGGTGGGACCATGTCAGGACAGCTCATGTCAGAGGCCATGTGGTTGGGGCTATGGGCAGAACAATACCTATTGTCTCTTTCTGCTGAACACATCTCTGGGGTAAGCAACGTCAGGGCAGACTGGCTCAGCCGGAACCAGATAGACCACTCAGAGTGGAGCTTACACCCAGACCTTTTCCACCAACTTGTGGGTCAATTCGGTCAACCTGTGATGGACCTTTTTGCCACCCCGGGGAATGCCAAGCTGCCCAGGTTTCTGTCCCAGTATCAAACTCGGGGCGGAAGGGGTGGACGCCCTCTGCTGCACCTGGCCTCAGGGGTTGCTTTACGCTTTTCCCCCCATCCCCATCATTCCGCAGGTCATCCGGAAACTCCTGGAAGAAAGAGCCGAGGTGGTACTTCTGGCACCCGACTGGCCAAGGAGAACCTGGTATGCCGACCTGGTCTCCTTGTCGGTCTCACCCCCTTGGAGGATCCCTCCGACAGAGTGGTCGCTGCTCCAGGGGTCAGTGCAGCATCCAGAGCCGCACTGGTTGCAACTGACCGCCTGGCACTTGAGCGGCTCACTCTGAGGAGCCGCCAAATCCCTGAGGACGTTATGGAGGTCTTGCTTGACTCTCGCAGACCGTCCACGCATCGTATTTATGCAGCCTCTTGGAAGGCTTTCTGCTCATGGTGTGCTAGGGAGGGAGATCCCCACTGGATCTTTCGGTCATAAATGTCCTTTAATTCCTACGCCAGGGGCTAGCTAACGGTCTTTCCCCGAGTACCCTCAACCGCCAGATTGCTGCCCTGTCCATGGTGCTGTCTTGTCCCTCTCTGGGGAAACTCTCTGCTCACCCCTTAGTCTCACTACCCCTCCTGTAGTGCATAGGTATCCCACCTGGGACTTGTCCAAAGTGTTATTAGCACTCATGGGGGGCGCCTTTGAGCCTTTGCACTCCGTCTCTCTGGCCCACCTAACATACAAGGTGGTTTTCCTGGTGGCTGTCACCTCTGCCCGTCACATTTCCGAACTGGCAGCCCTTTCCATCAGGAGTGACCTCTGTGTGTTCCACCAGGACAGGGTGGTTTTGCGGTTGGATCCCACCTTTCTGCCAAAGGTAAACTCTTACTTTCATTGGGCTCAGGAGGTGGTATTACCTTCCTTTTACCCTTCTCCATCCTCAGACATTGAAACACAGTGGCACCTCCTGGATGGGAGGCGCGCACTGGACACTTACATACAAAGGACCTCTGCCTTTCGCAAGACTGAGGCCTTGTTTGTATCTTTCCACCACACTTCCTTGGGGAGGAAAGCATCCTCTGTCATGGTGGGTCGGTGGATTTGTAATGTCATTAACACTGCATATGAACAAATGTCCTTGCCACGACCCACCAGGATTATGGCCCATTCCACATGCAGTGCAGCCACCACTGCGGCTTGGAACACGAGGGCTTCCATTGAGGAGATCTGCCGGACTGCCACTTGGGCATCTCCAACGCCATTTGTCCGGCACTACAGACTGGACACTTTCGCCTCTCAGGAGGCTGACCTTGGGCGCAGAGTGCTGAAACAAGTAACATTGGAGGGCGGTGGTCCCAGCCAGAATCAGGAGGCCCTCCCTGGGGACTAAATTACTTTGGTATGTCCCAATCTTGGCGGCTAGCTCCACCCACTATGGAGAATGAGACGTTGTACTTACCTGAGACGTCCATTCTCGTAGGGTGGAGCTAGCCACCAAGTCCCTCCCTTCTAACGTGTTCTGGCTGGACGAGGAGCCTATTACTCGTATAGTCATTAGGTATCTAGGTGTATTAGTGTACATAGTTATCTTCTCTCTGTAGGTAGTTAGGTTAGGTAGTTAGGTCTCTCACATATCAACTCATGTGTAATTTTCTGTGATTGGACAGTTAATAAACTTGTTAGATTGATGGCACTTGAGTCTGGCATTTATCCCTCGTCAAAAGAGGGGGAATCTAGGCCTAGAGCCACCTTTTATACTTTTCCAGACTCAGTCATAATTGGCTAGAAGGCTGTGCCAATACCCAATCTTGGTGGCTAGCTCCACCCTACGAGAATGGACGTCTCAGGTAAGTACAACGTCTCATTCTATGATCCGTAGTTTTCCATATCTCAGTTAAATCCCAAATGAAGACTTTATGAGGGGCTTTCTCTCAGGGGGCTTTTGTCTCCTGGGATTAAAAGCAGTTTATGGGCATTGAGGAAGGGGTGTAAAACTCACTCTAGATAGCTGATGAAACATAGGAGGAAAATACTTGGCACAGCTTTCTTGGTTACTACAAAGGAGATATTTAGGTGTAGCATAAGCCAAGATCCAAACAAAGTACACAACAGCATCCCTGCTACCAAAAACACTGTTCAAGAATTTTTAATTAACACTAAGAAAGAAACACAGAAGGTCATTTTTAAAAGAAGAAAACAATTGAAACACTGAAGGATAATTCAGTATTAGTCGAGATACCTCTTTATATTGCTGTATATTCAGAGATGTGGATGCCTGTTGCTAAGGCTCTGAAAAGAGAAGAATTTGCAAGGACATTAGTAAGGCTAGTTGAAAAAAAGGAATGGACCTGAATCCAGAGCAATACAACTGAAACAATATAGAAAGAAAGGAGGAAATACATGTGATTGTTCTTATAATTGCTTGTATGAAAATAGCTTGGATAGTTTGGATAGTTCTTGACTATCCAAGACTTAAAGGCTGACTTGTACAATCCTAAACCTATCAGCAAATTGTAAAACAGAAAAGTGGTAAATTAATAAAATACTATATTGCTGCTATAATATTTATTAATAATTACTACATCATTTGCTTCTAAATATTGTTAACTGCGTAACAAATTTAAGTTCAGTACTTTTATGTGAGCGAATAAAATGTAAATGGGTCTATAAGCACTGTCAAGAAGATTAGAAGCTGCTTCTTTAGTATTTTTCCTTTTTTTCCTTTTTTTCTTTCCTTTGTTTCTCTTTCTATGTTTCTTATTCAACTTCTTACTTTTCTTTACTCTTTAATTCAAATTTTGTATTACTTCTTCAGTAAAAAATATTTTGTTATAAAATGTTCATTGCATTTAAGTTTATGTTTACATTGAATGGAATTTATTTTCCTTTTGTCAGCCCCTCCTTCCCGCCCAAAGGTGCACAGATTCATTTGCTGACTTTGTGTAGTTGCTTACAATGTTGGTTTTTCTGCAGTCCCAGTTGTCATCTCCTACTTTGGGAAAATAGCATCATAGGGAAAACTAATCAATATTTCTAGGATCGAACAACAGCTTCTTCATTTTCTTTCCAATATGAAAGAAAATGACCGTGCTTATATACCAGATGGTTACATAGATTTGACATAATGTGATACTAATCATTTCACTCAGATTTGCACGATCAAAATTCAGCCCCACGTTTGGAATTACCTCAGTATAGATGTAATGATCTATTCAGTAGTGTTATATGTAGTAATTCTATATGCACTTGCTAAACATTGTTACATTGTCCAATCAAAAACAAAATATAAACATTAGGTGCCATATGATTTCAGTCTACTCACTAATTTGTGTGAGACATATGACAAGCTCTAAAAGTATATAAATGTAACAATGCTTAATTCAGTCATATGGAAGTTGCCATTATACTAATGAAATGAATGAATGGAAATACAATTACAGCCTTAGTTCATTAGCATTTTCCCCAAAAATGTTTTTGAATCTCTCTACCGAAGTAGTTTTCCATGTGGTACATGGAACAAGAAAGATGTTCTTTTTGAGGATCTCAATCCTAAACTACCTAGGCATGAAACAAAATGTGATGCTCAAAGCTGTTAAATGGAAAGCAAGTTCACCAGCTACACCAGAGTGAAATAATACAAAAGCACACCAAAGAAACGCCTCTCTACACCCTACTGCCCTTTGTGGTTACTAAGTTGTGAGGTGCAAAAGGATTAGTGCACCTGAAATCACATTTCCAATAGCCCCAAATTTACAAATAGCAATTTAGGGATTAATGTTGAATAAGCCAAAGTCTTTCAGCAGAAAGAAGGTACAGTCTGTTGTCATGGTAAACCCTCTTTTCTTCCCATTTTGACAGCTGAAATAATTTTGCCCTGTTTACTTAGCACTGTTTAGGATATACTTCAATTTTTCTCTCCCTCTAATAAAACAGAAGCAAAAAACAGAACAGAAAAAACCCCAGGATGGGGCAAAAGAACACCATCATATCACACTGTTCGATTTAGATAGTGCCTCCCAGTATATAGTATAACAAAAATGTGTACATGTGTATACCTACATATATACACATGTATATATGTGTATATATATTACAAAAATATCAAGATAAATCTATCCATATGGTCAATGTTTGAATAAATAAACAATATTTGCCTTTTGCTAAAAGGATATATGATTTTGCAGAAGATAAGCCCTCTCTTGGAGATCATTTGATAAATGTTATGTTGGTGCATTGTTTACAGAACCTGTGAAATATTTGGAGCAGAGAAAGGTATCTGATAAATGACTGAGTTAAAGTGCAGTTTGGTAGTTCGAGTCTCACCATGTGTGGGGGGGTACAGCTCCAGCCCCCTCCCTGTCACAGGTTTTATTCGTTTGATATGTGTCTTGGTAGCGTTTTTGTTTAATTTTCCTTTTATATCTCCCTGACCAAGGGTTGCACCCCCTGCTTCACTTTTCTCTCACTTTAGAGGCTTGCTTCTTCTTTTGGAATATCTCTAAGCTCTGCAGGATTGTTTAAGATTAGCTTTATGTGAGGAATAGACAGACGTTGACACGTTTCTTGAACAAACTATTAAACAGTTTATTTAAATACAACTTCTCAGTAATTGTCAAGTGAATTTGTTACAGACACCAGCTCTTCAATCCTTTCTTTAACTTTTCTTCACTCTCTGAGACTTTTTTTTTGCTTTCCTGGCTAAATCTAAGCAAATCTCATTCTTCTTTGTTTCTAGACCTATAGATAAGAGCACGTTTCACCGTTTATCTCTATCCACAGATTATTCAATATATATCAATCACTCTTGTTCCCTGACCCTGGCTTCTGCTTCCCACAGAACTGCCTAAGGCCTAACTTCTCTATAAATCTTCCCTCTTTTGGAAGTCACACAGAGCTCCTCAGCTCTTCTCACTAATACAGACAGAGAGCTTTCTTCTAGCTCTTCTTACTAAATCCTTCCCTACTGGAAGTTACCACATATCAGAGAGAGCTCTTCTTCTAGTTCTTCTCACTAGCTCTTTCTTCTATTGGAAGTTACCTCATAACATAACAGAGCTTTTCTCCTTTGACAATTACTTCATAACATTACAGAGAGCTCTACTTCTCTCTCAGCCAGGCCTTTTATAGTTCCTGGCCCTGCTGTCTATGCTCCTATTGGCTGTCTCTTATGATGTCATCTATCCCCCCTCCCTTCTGGAGCACTGGGATAAACACCTCCCCCTTTCTACTTACCATGTATTTTCTGTCTGGCTCTATACTTACCTGCTTAAACAGTTCCTTTTAACAACATTATAACTTTATACAATAACTTACTATTTTACACTCAGTACCTGTATGTGGGCACCACACACCAGCTCAAGGTTGATTCAGCCTTCTATGAGCTGAAGTGGTGCAGTGGTTAAATGCAGCCATTGCAGGCTGACTGCTAGTTCAACAGTTCAGCTGTTCAAATCTCACTAGGCTCAAGGTTGACTCAGCCTTCCATCCTTCCGAGGTCGGTAAAATGAGGACCCAGATTGTTGGGGGCAATATGCTAATTCTGTAAACTACTTAGAGAGAGCTGTATATAAGTCTAAGTGCCATTGCTATTATCCACCAGCCCTTGAGGTGATAGAAAGGTATGTTGACACAAACTGCTTTGCTCCCATTACCAATCCTCCTTCTGCTACAGTAACACAACTGTCCAATTATGTCATCCTTACCTGTTTTCTATGGGCCACAACAGAAGAGAATTCATAAAACAGCCTTGGATATACTGTACAAAATGGAATTGTATAACATGTAATATATAAATGTTTTAAACATATAAGTCAAAAGAGAAAGATGGTGTTTAAAAACAAAGAATTTCTAAAGCCAGAGATTCCTGACTGGAAGTAGAAGTAAAATAAGTAAATAAAAATAAGTAAAAGGAAAGTCACATACAAATCCTTCATTATAGCCTTATGGACAAGTAAGATAAATGAGGGAGTTCTATCAAGTTCTGCTCTTTGTGGATTTTCAACCGATTGAAAAAAAAATGTACCCAAAGCTGGGCCCATAAACTGTTATTCATTGTCTTGAAAGAAGTATCATTTGATATGACAGGGCTCCTTCCTTGACCCACTAAAATTCAACATCTTTTAAAATAATAGCATGTAAGGGAATGTATGTATGTGTATGTGTGTATGCATACACACATAGAGTGGGAATATAATATTATTCAGGATGCAATTATCATCAATTGGTTGACTCAGACTTCCATCCTTCTCAGGTCAGTATAATGAGGACCCAGATTTTGGGGGGCAGCATGCTGACTCTGTAAACCGCTTAGAGAGGGTTGTAAAGCACTAATAGTCTAAGACTATTGCTAGTGCTATCAAGAATGATGGAATTGGATGATGCTTTAGAAGAAGAAGAAAATCACAGCCTTTGTCAACCTTTCACATTGCACTAAGTTCAACAAGGTAATGTTGAATTTTAATAAGTGTAAGGTCCTGCTTCTGGAAAAGATGAATCAGATGCACAAGCACAGCACCTGGTTTAATGGTAATTAGCTAAAGAAATACCTGGATCTTTTTATAGACCATTAGCTGAACTTCACCACACAGTTTGATGAAACAACTTTTATAGAAATTAATACTCATTAAGAAAAGCATTCCATCCAGATCACTGGAAGTGAGAGTCACATTCCACCCTCTAATGGTTAGAGCAATGGCCCCCAACAGTGGTGGGTTGCTACCGATTTGCCCCAATTTGGGCAAACCGGTGATGGCGGGAGGTTCCGCCCACCCACCCAGACGTCATCAAGGACGATCTGCGCATGCGCAGAAGCAAAGGTAAGTGAAACCCATTACTGGCCCCCCAACCTTTTGGGCACCAGTGGTTTTTCTGCGGATCGGAGGGGGCATGGTTTTGCATGCTGCCTGCATACTGCAGATAGGGCTTCCCTTGTTTGCGCACCCTGGTTGTTGGCATGCCACAGATCAGTAAAGGTCCACAAACCAGGGGTGGGTGACTCCTGGGTTAGAGTACAATTGGTGCATTTCCAAGCACTCTGTTTTAAGAGAGAAATGGAGAGGTTGGAGCTGGTTTTTAAATAGGACTGAATGGGTGCCTGTCAGGAATGGTTTAGTAGATTTCTGCACTGAACAGGATATTGATTATAATTTAAATGTGCATAAACATTTCACTGTACAATATTTGCTTTCAAAATGGCAACTGCACAGAGAGAACTTAGCCTGATTCTTGACAAATGTATCTTTTCTTTTATGTACACTGAGAGCCTATGCACCAAAGACAAATTCCTTAGGTGTCCAATCACACTTGGCCAATAAAGTATTCTATTCTATTCTAATTCTATTCTGATCAGAATATGTAATTTGTTTGTTTTTATATACCGTATTTTTCTGAGTATAAGACGCACCGTTTTCCTCCCTAAAAGTGGCTGAAAATTTGAGTGCGTCTTATACTTTGAATGTAGCTTTTTTTTCCAGCCCTAACTAGGTGCTAACAGATCTTCCCAGCTCTTACCTTGCAGGCTTTTTCATTGTTACTCTCTCCAAAGAATGTTTTTCCAGCCCTAAGTCTTTGCAGAATTTTTTTTCATTGCTCTACTTGCTCCGAATAAGTTTTTTTCTAGCCCTAACCAGGTGCTAACTATCTTCCCAGCTCTTCCCGGCTTGCAGGTTCTTTCATTGTTACTCTCTCAGAAGAAGATTTTTTTAAGTCCTAACCAGGAGATAAAATAATGTGCTGAAGCTGCTCTGAATAAGTTTTTTTCTAGCCCTAACCAGGTGCTAACTATCTTCCCAGCTCTTACTGGCTTGCATGCTCTTTCATTGTTATTCTCTCAGAAGAAGGTTTTTCCAGCCCTAAGTCTTTGCAGGGTTTTTTTCATTGCTCTACTTGCTCTGAATAAGTTTTTTTCTAGCCCTAACTAGGTGCTAACGATCTTCCCAGCTCTTACTGGCTTGCATGCTCTTTCATTGTTACTCTCTCAGAAGAAGGTTTTTTTAAGTCCTAACCAGGGGATAAAATAATGTGCTGAAGCTGACCAGACTAAGGATGCTAGCCAGATGAATACCTGGTAGGCAGATTGTTTTCCCCTATTTTCTTCCCCAAAAACCAAGGTACGTCTTATACTCCGAAAAATACGGTATTTATTTAAACAATTTATAAGGCTGCCTATCAATCAGGAATGACTCTAGGCTGCAAACAGAAGTTTAAACTAAAAGACAACCCAACACAATTTGTTAAAATAAACAGTTAAAAACTTTCTATATATCACATGTCTAAAAACATTTGAGATTCAGTAAAGAAACCACAATCAAAAGCAGCAGGGTTTGTTTAACATACTGGCCCAAATGACCAAGGGGCATTTGGGAAAATGTTGTTTCACAGGGAAGGCACTGTAACAGAGAAGGCATAAATTTTCAGTCCCACAATATGACATTGCTTCAGAGAAGGGACCTATGTTAAGATATTCATGAACTGGGAGAGCCAATGGTAACAAAGTCAGCCAATAAATAGGCATAGCAACTAAGTCAGCCAATGGGAGCTAACCGCGTCTGAGTCTGTGCAGAGAATAGAAACTGAAAACTTAAGCTTAAGGCTGGGCGTGGTCCAGCCCACTCTGTTATGCTTGTCCACTCTGTGCTCTCTGTCCACTCAGATTCAAGTTAATGAATCCAGATGAATCAGTCATCTGTGTGTGCTTCTGGTTTTGATTTTTATGCAACAAACTCTGATAACCTAGAGCAGGGGTTTCCAACCTAGGCAACTTTAAGACTTGCTGGCTGAGGAGTTGCACAGTCCACAAGTCTTAAAGTTGCCAAGATTGGAGACCCCTGACCTAGAGGATGCTCACCCTTTTGATTCTGATGGGGTATGCAGGGACCCCAATAGGGTCAGGTGGCCCCACAAATAACTCATGCCAGATAGGGCTTTATAATGATAACCAGCACCTTGACTTGCATCCAGAAGCTTACTGAAAGTCGTATGAGATTGTTGTGGAACACTCAGAACTGCCCACATCACTGCATTTTAGACTAGTTGCAATTGCCAAATGTTCTTCAAGAGCAGCCTCAATAGAGAGCATGTTAACTATGGTTAACTTCACAACAAGAGAGCCTCACAACCAACTACTTGTGGAACAGAGCAGAGGTGGGTTCCTCCCAGTTTGGACCAGTTCGCCCAAACTGGTAGCAACCCGCCAATGATGTCACAATGATGTCACGGAACCGGTTCGGTCGGTGCCGGTCCGTGGGCATTCCCATCTTTTTTAAAAAAAAAATTTGGAATTTTTTGGGGGGGATTTTTTTGGGGGGGATTTTTTCTGGTTTTTCTTCTTCTGTGCATAAGCCGAGTTTCCGGCACTGTGCATGCATCACCATCTTGTTTTCATCTTTTTTTTTTTGAATTTTATTTTTCTTTTTTGCCACTGTATATGCATGCACGCTTTGCGGCCACGCAGCACAGGAGGAAACGGACCAGCAGCAAGGTAAGTTAGAACCCACCCCTGGAACAGAATCTGTGAAAGCCATCAGGGTTTTTCAGATAACAATAGCTATTAGGCTATCCTGTCCCTGAAGTAGTGGTTGCTTCCAGACAGAAAATTTAGGAGGGCACATCTCTAAGAGGGAATCACCTATCTTCCATGGGAGAACTTTCTCTCTGTTTGCTCAGCTCCATTAAAATTGATTACAAAGCTCCTAGTTGTCTCATAAAATTTGCAAATGAATGGAAAAGTGCCCAGTGAAATTAACTTCAAAACTGCCACATTTTATTCAGTTTCATAAATATATTTTGTGGATTGAATTCTAAAATGAATATGTGCATTTGTATGACTATGAGTATGCTTATGTGTATCTGTAACAGAGGTGGGTTCCTGCCTGTTTTTGCCGGTACGGTTAATAGCTGTTGTTCGGCGCAGAGCTGAAGACGCTGCTGCCGTTCGCGGTGCGGGAGCTTTCCCCGGGCGCTTTCTCCACCCGCATGGATGCCGCCGATTGCATTCTTTTGCCCTCTGCGCATGCAGAATGCTTTGCGCATGCGCAGAGGGCAAAAGAATGCAATTGGCGGCATCCATGCGGGCAGCGCCAGCGCCCGGGGAAAGCCCCCGTGCTGCGAACCGCAGCAGCGTCTTTGGCTCTGCGCCGAGCAACAGCTATTAACCATACCGGCAGGAACCCACCTCTGATCTGTAAATGTATAAAATCTAGAATCCATGTTCCAGACTCCAGGTTTCCAGATTATTTCCATTCTATTTGTTTCCAACAGTGATCAGATTCCATTGATGGGTAACGAACTGTTAACCAATTGGTAACTGGTAACCAACTGTTGTTGTTGTTTTTGCCCAAATTACTTTTGCAATCATTCATACAAAAATTCTAAATGCTAAATCAGATACATCAGTAAGATCCTCTCAAAATCGCATTTTTAAACATTTAATACGTTCCTGCCATTTCTCTTATTGAAAATAAGCCTCCTGGATTAAAACAGCATTTCTATGGAAACATAGTCACTGATCCAGCACTGCTTTTCCCTTTTCTGAACGCTCATAATAATGACAACAACAGAAGCCCCACATTTTGTGCATAATAGTTTAGGACAAGTTGAGGTCAGGCATAGGATTGCTGACAGAAATAAGCAGGATTATTAAACAGATAAAACAAATGCATACTCTGATCAATTCTTAATTGCCTTAAAATTTAAATCCCAGCCCCAACGGAAGTCTCAGGTGCTGTAGTCAAAATCTGCATTAAAATGCAAATAGGCCATTACCTTGTTGGAATTATTTGAACTAGAATGTAAGATTTCCTGCAGCCTAATTTGTCTAACCCAGAGACTGTATCAGTTTGGATGATTCAGATGTATCAGAAGAATGAGAACAGATTGTTTGTGTTTTAAAATGTGAAGAAAGCAAAGCAGCAAAATAATTGGAAGCAATGGGGAATAAATAAATAAAAATAAGTTGGGATCCATGTCACATATCCTGGGATGCAATAAATTACCTCTGTTTTTCAATTCTCGGTACGGCCATTGCATCGTGGCAAAACTGGATAAATGATCCATATTCAAATAAAAATTTAATGGAAAACAGTGCAGATCTGCAAAAGTAATTTGCCGTGCAGAACATTACACAATTAAGCAATTTTTCACAATACGGAAGTCCGGTGTTCTGAACAATAGTTTGGGATCAAACACAGTAGCAATTAAGAATTCTATGTATAAGAAGTTATGACAATTGTCTCCTTTCTGCAAAAGTAGGCAGAGAAGTGCTTTTCAGAGGAGCAAGGACATGAGATGGAGTTTTTAATTCTTGTTATCCAGATTGCTGTTTGTATTTGGATCTGCTATTTGCAGATTTGGATATCAGTTCATCAAAAGCTGGGATAATCTTCAAAAGGAGCAAACAGCAAATAGGCGAACAGTGCTCTGAAACAATTTGTAAAAACAATGACAAAGATTTAACATTAAAAAGCAATCCAATGATGGCAATGGCATGACTGAATGAAGAACGTCCTAGAAGCAAAACATTCCTCTTGTTGCTTGTACAGGTAAATGTATATCCATGAATACAATCAACATCTAAACAGGAATCAGGTTAGAAATATAGTATTACAGTGGTTCTCAATCTGTGGTCCGTGGACCCTGGGGGCCACAATGTGCATAAGGGGCGTGCATAAGTGCACCAGCGTGCCTACCGTCCCTGTCCTAATGTTCCCGCTTATCAGTACCCAGCTTATGTATACAAACAATGTTTTATCTATGTATATTACCAACATGTACTTGACAAAAATAAATAAATAAAAATAAATAAATAAATGTTGTCACAGGGAGGCTGTGAAGGCTTGAAAAAAATGTTATGATTAAATCTTGAGTTATGTTTTGGGGGTCCATGGACACAAAATATATTTAAAGGGGGTCATGATGAAGAAACGAATGAGAATCACTGAGGTCAGTAAGGGGCGTGCATAAGTGCACCAGCGTGCCTACCGTCCCTGTCCTAATGTTCCCTCTTATCAGTACCCATCTTATGTATATAAACAATGTTATATCTATGTATACTACCAACACGTACTTGACAAAAATAAATAAATAAATAAAATAAATAAATAAATAAATAGTATTACATTCTAAAATATCTAATATATGAATTCATGGCTCATGAAGTCTTAAGAGAAATATTTCCTTCCTTCCTTCCTTCCTTCCTTCCTTCCTTCCTTCCTTCCTTCCTCCCTCCCTCCCTCCCTCCCAATAATTTTTATTTCTGCACAAAGCTGCAATAATGTGGACTTTGCACTTCACACTCACCATGGTATTTGAGGAAAAAAGATTGCACAAAATTGAGCTGCTACAAATACACTGCAGGAGAAGGGAACTTATTTTTTTGTGCCTGTATAAAGCAAAGTTTTCTGTTTAAAAAAAGTTGTGACTATAGATTATGTAGAGTAGTTGAAATATTAATTCCATCAAAAGTATCTTAAGGAAACTCCTTCTCCCTGCTGTGGTTTTGTAGTTAATATTTCAAGCATGCCAGCTATTTATTTAATACAGAAAACCACAAGGGCTCTGTTGGCAGAGCTGTAGTCATTCATTATAAAGCTTGAACAGAAACTCCCTTGGTGAGGGCTGAGGGATAGCATCACTTCAGACCATGTAGCTAACCTCCGCTGAGAAGCTCCTTTAAAAGGAATCCAATTGCTACCACATATCTCTGCCCTGAGAACAAATTCAGAATTTAGCCACCGAAGCACAGACGTTTATAGTGGAAGTTCCATCCGATGTTCTTTCACTTAATGGACAAATAACGCTGGACCTAATCTTCGAAGCTTTGAGCATTTTTATTATCACTATTACCATTATTACCATTATTACCATTGATCCGCAGGTCAGCGGTTCAAATATCACCGGCTCAAGGTTGACTCAGCCTTCCATCCTTCCGAGGTAGGTAAAATGAGGACCCAGATTGTTGGGGGCAATATAAATATACATTGCTTACTGGTGTAAACCGCTTAGAGAGTGCTTGCACTGTGAGGTGGTATATAAATCTCACAAAATAAATAAATAAATAAATAAATAAATAAATAAATAAATAAATAAATTATTATAAAGCCTTTTTGCCCATAAGCAGCTGAATATACTGTTTATATCTTATATTCAAAGCAATAAGTACAATATCCAAATTACAATTTAATGACCATGTATCTGCATGGTCATTAAATTTGTCTGCCAGTTCATTAAGAATTCGATATGTTTTTAACTTAAAGATTTTGAATACTTGCCTCAGTGAATATTACCAATTGGACCGTGCTAGACCTCAAGATGTTGGTGATAGATCCTTATAAAGCTTTATACACATCTAACCTGATAGCACTCTTTATGAGAGTCAATACAGACATAAGTTATTTTTGGATTTCAGCCCTCTGTAAGTATTAGATGTTCTGGGAACACTTAAGATTTCAAATTTAATTTAATGTTTAATAAGTAGCTTTTCTTATCCCCTGTGGATAATAGGTGCATGAAAGTTCAAGACACTTATTATAGTTATTTGATATATTTTTTTGAGAACTTGGGTATGAACAGTTTTGAGATGTGATGGTCATTTTTGCTAAGTACTGAGCAAGTGAGAACAAGAGTTACGATATTGAAAGAAGTAGGCACTTAAAATATTTTTTAAAATTAGAAATTAATGAATAGACATTTACTGGATTTGACTAATACTTGTCTGAGCTTATCAGGCATGCAATTTGCATCAGAATAACAGAATGATAGAGTTGTAAGGGAGGTCTTCTAGTCCAACCCCCTGCTTAGGAAGGAAGCCCTATTCCATTTCCAGAACAATCGTTGTCCAATCTCTTCTTAAAAACTTCCAGTGTTGGAGCATTGACAACTTCTGGAGGCAAGTTGTTCCACTGATTAATTGTTCTAACTGTCAGGAAATTTCTCTTTATTCCTAAGTTGCAATCAATGTGCACACACACACACACATACACACACAAACACTAGTTGATTGATTGATTGACTGTTGTACCATAAAGTTGCAGATAAATCTTCTCCATGACAATCTGTCCCTAATCTCTGTGTTGAAGTTTGCCAACAGTGCACTCATTGTCACTGTAAATGAGTCCACTGACCTTGCTGCTGGTTGTCCTCTTATTTTTCCTTCCACCCTTTCCAGTATTAGAACCTTTTCCAGAGAACTAGATCTTGGAATAATGTGTCTGAAGAAGGGTCATTTAACCCACCCCTCTCTGTGTGTGTGTGTGTTTGTGTGTGTGTGTGTGTGTGTGTGTGTGTGTATTACCATCACAGAAACAAATTACTTCTCTGCCCTGAACTTTGCATAGTCTAAACTCATATAAAGATTTAACCTAATAATAATAAGGTAGCCATATTTATACATATTCGAAATATCAATAGTTCTTAAACATACATACCACTTTATAGTGCTTTACAGCCCTCTCTAAGCAGTTTACAGAATTAGCATATTTATTTATTTATTTTATTTATTTATTTTATTTATTTATTTGTCAAACATGTATAGGATAGTAGTAATTTGTATAAACATAAGTAAAAAGTAATGATAAAAGAGGATAATAGGACAGTAGGACAGGGACGGTAGGCACAGTGGTGCGCTTATGCACGCCCCTTACAGACCTCTTAGAAACGAGGAGAGGTCGACTGTAGACAGTCTAAGGTTAAAGTTTTTGGGGTTTGGGGAAGAAACCACAGAGTCAGGTAGTGCATTCCAGGCATTGATCACTCTGTTGCTGAAGTCGTATTTTCTGCAGTCGAGTT
Organism: Diadophis punctatus similis; assembly: GCA_023053685.1. Classification (NCBI taxonomy): domain Eukaryota; kingdom Metazoa; phylum Chordata; class Lepidosauria; order Squamata; family Dipsadidae; genus Diadophis; species Diadophis punctatus. The sequence goes on from JALIGW010000003.1 coordinate 149,685,153, forward strand.
TGGAGCGCTTTACATTTAGTTTGAATCTATTACGTGCTCGTGCATTGTTGCGGTTGAAGCTGAAGTAGTCATTAACAGGAAGGACATTTTGGTATATGATTTTATGAACTACATTTAGATCAGATCGGAGGCAACGTAGTTGTAAATTGTCTAATCCCAGTATTTCAAGTCTGGTGGAATAAGGTATTTTGTTGTGAGAGGAAGAGTGAAGGACTCTTCTTGTGAAATATTTCTGGACTTTCTCGATTGTATTTATGTCTGATATGCAGTGCGTGTTCCAGACAGGTGAGCTGTATTCCAGAATTGGTCTAACAAATGTTTTGTATGCTCTGGTTAGTAATGTAATATTGCCCCCAACAATCTGGGTCCTCATTTTACCCTCAGAAGGATGGAAGGCTGAGTCAACCTTGAGCCAGAGAGAATCGAACTGATGACATTCAGTAGAATTAGCCTACGGTACTGCATTCTAACCATATATGAGCAAAATGTCTTAGTCAACTTAATAGTAACTTCAGGCTACGTAATATATAGGACTGCAGCATTAGGACAAAACTAACACTATCTTGAAATACGTTTAGCAACACTGTCTTGTGCCCCCCCCCCTAGTTTGAGGAACTAAGGAAAGTTTTAAATTTTTGACATTTATTCCAGCATTATTAGAATGATTTCGGTGAACCTGTCAATTACAATGCAGTGATGCACAGAAGTATTCATCTAAAGTCTTTTGATTATGTCACTGCATGAATGCAAGAGAGATATTTCTGAGATCTGAGCCCAATGCAACCATTATTCAAATTTACAAAATTCACCCCGGTAACAGTGAACGGTACCAACAAGAAATCATGATTGTCACATCACTTAAAGCAAGAGTCTGTGAGCTCAGTGAGAATGTCTGCCTTTGTGTGTAGTGTTGTACCACATTGATTTCCATGCGATCCAAAAAGCCGGCTTTGCTTCAAAGCTGGTATTTGTACAGCTATGCAAACAAAGGCCTTCTCACTGAAGACATCTACATCACGTATGCATTCATCTTATTTCAACCAGCATCATAAACTTTTCATCATAAGGCTGAGATGTACTACTTTTTAAAAAAATATCTAGAAGCAACTTTTGAACATTTCAGTCTGGAGTGGGTTGTCAAAAATGGCAAGATGCTGGGTGTGATGTCTGATCAAAACTGTGTTGCCTCTGTAAGGAAATTGTGTAAGGAAATGGTGATAAGTTATCAAAATTGTTTGTACTTGTCATGATGAAATTACCTCTTTACATTTTTTTCTATTTTTCTTTTTCTTTCTTTTTATTCTGTTCTGAACTTTCTATTTTTCTTTTGTATTAGTTTGCATTTTCTCCAAATATCATCTTTAATAAGATTGTTTTTTAAAAAATAGAAAACGTGGCATGAAAATACTACAACAAGATTAAAAGTATATTGAAATTAAAAGCAGATGCAATTTTGGTTCACTGCAGAAATTTACAATTTTGCTGTGGAAAATTTATTTGCAAATGTTTTTAACTTCTATGTTGCATCCTGTGTTACTTCTTGAATCTATAGGATTTTTTAAAAGTAAGCACTCAGCTTCATTTTCAGAAAAATCCAGATCCTCAGGTTGGAGAGTTGCAAATTACATGGTGGCTACATCATTTTCACTTTCACACAATAGCTAGTAACAGTTCCAGAAAGAAAACAAATAGTTTAGTTGAAGAGGCCTTGAGAGAAAGATTTTTTTTTAATATAAGCCTATTGAGTTTGCGTCCCTAATTCATTTTTAATAAAGGGAATTGTGCTTTAAATTGGCTTTTATAAGTCAATTAAAATTCCATTTAAACTTCTACTAAAACTCATCTCAAACATTTTCACCCATGAAAAAAATTGGATGCTTCTGAATAATCCCTTTGATTTATGCTTTCAGAAATTAGCTGAGCAGGCATGTTTGTACACAAATGTACAGTTGATTTACATTAAAGATGAATATTTGATACTCATCAAAAGAAAACTCATGAGAAAACACATACTATTCTGTTTTACCTGGATTATTCTATTTAAGGGTTTAAAGTAGATGTAAACAGATTTAATTTAAAATGTTTTTAAGGCTTCATTTTTTAAAATAACTAATTGGCCAATGATCTTTTAAGACTGATTACAGCATGAAGTCAAATTGTTGATTCTCTTCAGCCTAAATATGTCAATGTACAGTATACAGTGCATAATGGACTCAGAAAGGAATTATGAAGGGCTACAGCAATGTTACACCACCGTATGTGTTAGGAGTATAGAATCATGTACTATGAGGTGGCAGATAGATATATTAAATCTATAGGTCTGTTAGAAGAAAGCACACAGCATACAGACTCCTGTAAAGATGCATTTCTGATTTCTTCATAGTTCTTAGAAATTTTACAGCAGTTTCTCAGTTTGTCAAATTCTACCTTGTGCTTTGTTTGAAGCTAGAGTTTCTAAGAATTTATTCCTGGTCTTTTTCAATCTTTCTCTCTATTTCTCAGACAATTTGAACTCATCATATTTCCTAATGTTTAGCTGAATTGCAGGATCTATTCTGATCAAAACAGGTGTTGGTATAATCTAAATTTATGAAGGGAAAATACTAGGAAAAACATATACTCTGCTGTTTTGTTGATGAATAGTTGTCTCTCCTTGGAGTCAAATGTTCTGGTATGAATACACTCCAAAATGAAGGGGGGGGAATCCATTGGCTGTGGAGAAACCAAAAATGGAAAAAGACATCTTCAGTAAATTCCAAACATGTTTCAAATGTTATTGAATGCTAAATCATGAAACTGATTCAGATGACTACAAGATATATCTAAACTGAAGTCTGTTTTCTCCACAGCTGAATAGATCTGAATCTGGACCTTTCTGAACTTTCGTGAATAATTCAGAAGTTAATGGGAAAGTAAAGAATAGAGATGGACCAATTGGAGCTAACTGTCTGCATTGCAACTAATTGGGGGGAAAAATGGTCAAGCAGGACACCAACTAAATCAAAGAATGAAGAAATATGAACCTGCAACAAAACCCCAAGATTATAAATATCCAAGAGCCACTCGATATCAAGAATTCGTAGATCGTTCTTAAATAAATGGGCATTATCAGATCCACTGAGCTGGATACTATCAATCGCCAAGTTAAGTACCTGGTCCAAAACACCTACAACAGACAGACAAGGAGGACTAATCAAAATGGTGACTAGAATCAATCGATTGATACCTCACAGAAAATTTCCAATCCCTAACCAACCTCCTTCAATTCAAATCCAGTGCAGATTGCAAATACCATTAGGCAAACCTTCCCTCCCCCCCATTCTGAATTGTTGTATTGAAAAAGCCTTGCAGAGATATAGGGTAAAATATCCGCAAAAAACAACAACAACCCTTTTTAATACTTCAGTAATTTATTCCCTGAAGAAGTACTTTAGTATTATGCATTGAGGAATCACAGAGGTTCCAATAATACATGGAACCCCTCCCTATATCCACACACATACTTGCTGCACACTCCAGCTCCTTCAATCAATGGTATCATTCCAGGAAGTTCGTACACAAGTTGCTGCATTGAGGCAGAAACGTGTTTCATTTCTTCTCCTGAATCTCTGAATCTTTCGCTTCTCCAATAACGAGGTTGATGCACTAATCACTTGCATGCATGATAATGCCATAATGTTCATGTCATCCTTTTTGTGTCATTACAATTTTCTGTGGATGCTGCTCTTCAAAGTTCCAGTTTTGGTGAGGATGGAACAGGACAAACTAATCGTCCATTGACAATGGCATGCCTAGCCAAGAGAGGATAATACAGCTAGTGCTGGACGTACAATGACCATTGAGCCCGAAATTTCCAATTCCTAAGTGAGGCAGTTGTTAAGTGAGTTGTGACTCGTGTTACGATCTTTTTGCCGCAGTCGTTAAGTGAATCACTGCAGTTAAGTCAGCCATGCGGTCATTAAGTGAATCTGATTTCTCTCCCATTGATTTTGCTTTTCAGAAGCCAGTTGGGAATGTTACTAATGGTGATCACATGACTCTGGGACAGTGCAGCCATCGTAAATACATGCCAGTTGCCAAGCACCTGAATTGTGATCATGTGATTCTGGGAATGCTGCAAAAGTCATAACAGAGATGGGTTCCTCCCAGTTCGGACCGGTTCACCCAAACCGGTAGCAACCCGCTGGTGACATTCATGGTGATGTCACGGAACCGGTTCGGTCTGTGCCGATCCATAGGCACCACCATCTTTTAGGGGGATTTTTTTTTTGAATTTTTTGGGAGGGATTTTTTCCGGATTTTTTCCTTCTGCACATGTGCAGAAGCCGAGTTTCCAGCACTGCACATGCGTTGCCATCTTGTTTTCAGCTGGGTTTTTTTTTTGAATTTTTTGGGATCTTTCAGCACTGCGCATGCACGCGTGAAGTGCGCTCACGCCCACGAGGCGCAGCCACGTGGCAAGGAAGGAAGCAAACCGGCAGTGAGGTAAGTTAGAACCCACACCTGAGTCATGTGTGAAAAGCAATCATAAGTCACTTTTTTTCATTGCTGCTTTAACTTCTGATGGTCACTAAATATGGTTGTAATTTGAACAAACATATAATGCAGCACCTCTTAAAAAATTTTAGAATTCCAATACCACACTCATGATCAAGAATTCAAATCCCACATAAAAAGATATATTTGTCTTTTTTGTTTGTTCCTTAACTATCCTATTTCAATGGACATTTTTGTTCTCATTTGCAGGAGAAATTGACTGTCTCCTTTTGGCAACAATTACCCTGAACTCTGCAGTGTGTGTGTGTGTGTGTGTGTGTGTGTTTCACAACAATGACTCTGTTGTTGCCAATGACTGATAAACATAGAGTACTTGGGTAGGCAAGAATTAGAGAAATCTGAAAATCTGAAAATTCTCAGGAGCTTTGGACTTTGAAAATGAATATAACATTGCTTTGTTGGTGTGCTACAACAAAGAGTTAAAAGTTTTATCCTAAGAAAAAGACTTGCCAACTATGATTAATTTGTGGTTAAAAAACTCAGCTTATGTAATTATATGTACTACACAAATGCACTCATACACCCATACACTCACATTAAAGGAAAATTTGCCATATATATGTCAATGTTATGTGAATGTTCTACATGGAAAGAAGATAACGTGGTCATTATATAGATTTATATTAGTAATTTTACTTTTAGTAATTGTGTTGTTTGTAAAGAGACATGCTTTGCCATTTAACCAAGTTTCTTTCTATCAAAGCAGATTTATACAGAAATTCAATCTTAAAAATCATTTCAGGGGAGTAGTTCTTATAATAGAGATGTCACTCACTCTAGCTTAGGACTTTGTAGGCAAAAAGCAAGACTGATTTTTGTCTAATGATTACAAGAATATACAGATACATTTAAATAAGAAAAATCTATCAAGATGTTATTTATCTCTGTATTCATTTGTTAGGTTTTTGTTGGAAGAGAATGGTTCACAGAGAGGGACATTTATCATTTCCTGTGCTGTAACTTCTTGAACTATCATTGTGTATGCAAGCATTTTCCCATCAGTAAATTTGTTTTTTTTACTTAGACCTCAAATCATAAGAAAATGCTTTGGATGAAAATTAGTCTGAAAGAACATTGTGTGTGTCAGACTTAAGGTGGAAAAAATAGGCTTTAAATAAATGTTTTATGTATTTTCCTGGGGAGAAAAATGTAATAGCTGCAATTTTACATAGTTGGCGATGCTTTCTACTAGGTGAGTGAGTCCTAGCTAAACCACATCACCAGAACAATCATTTAGTAATAATAATAAAAAGTTAAATAATAATAATAAAAAGCTTGCTATTTACAATGATGATCAAGACATATTTTTTCCCAATCTATCCCAATTTTCTGGAACTTCATTTTTAGTCTTCTCCATGAAAGAGATTTACCCGACACATCCTTATTATCAATGTATTTGTTAAAGAGTTATTGTGCTGTTAAGCATATACACAGCGAAATGTGTTGAAGTAATGGTGTTGCAGTTTGATATGAATGCTATTCAGTCAATAAACAGAATATTTTTAGTATGTATAAAATAGATTTACTTGAATAGTAGCAAAGTTAAATAGGAAGTCCAAGTCATACACAGTTATTCAGTCAATGCAAAGTTTCTTCTTCTTGCCTATCTTTGTTTTAACTCACAAAGATTACAGCTATCTCTCAATTCTATACTATCACAGATAATTACTCTTCTCTTCACAGCAATTCCACACAGTCATAAAGTAATCTACTCATCAGTAAATCAGCAGAGAGTCTTCAATCCGGAACACACCATCAAACACCACTCACCACACTAAATCACACTAAACCACCAACCACATTGAGCATGCTCTCTTGCTTGCTTATATAGTAATCATCCACAATGCATTTAAAGCAATATACACATAACAATGATTTGTGGCTTAATCATATATTAACACACCCAATCGTTTGAACAGGGTTCTAACAGTATTTCCTTGACTTCAGCTACCACTAGTGAAGTCCAAAAAGCATACTTTGCTAGCAACAAATGAACTAAAAACACATTTTCATAAAAATACTAATAATATAGTAACAGCGGCCACACATTAATAGGACTCAACTCTCATCAGATTGTTTGACTAACAATGCGTTTGAGCCATCTGGTATTGTGGAACCCTCTTTCTATGAGAAATGTGGTAACACTTGCTAGCTGAACTTCTTTATTATATGGTTGTTCCAAAGTAGAAGATTAAATAATCAAGTAGGTCCAACTTACAGTATTTGATAATGATAATGAAGATAAAGGTTTTCCAATTTTTTCTTAAGCTGGACTGATCCATCCTATTTAATTATGGAAGGAATTGGAGATGCCATTTAGAGAAGATGAATGGATAAATGAGTCTAGCTATTTCCAGTCACATCAGCTTCATCTCAATCAGTTGAAGTTATAATAAATAAGGACATAATGCTCAGATATATTACACATCCTGTTTTTATATATATATCATTAAATTAATATATAATAATTTATTATTATTTTTTCACTGAATAACGACATTACAAATTTTAAGTTAAAGATCAGAGAACTAGAGAAAAATAACAGAAAAAGATAAAAAAAGATAAAATATCAGGAAAAAGAAGAAAAGGAATAATAAAGAAGTGCTTCCAAACTTCTGAGCAACAATTGTAAGTACATTTATATTTCTTTAAGGTTATATCAAAATATCATTCTTTCTTTCCATAATCTACACATTCTAATCATCAAGCCCATAAAACATCATTACATTTGCGTTTGCTTTTTTCAGCAAAAATACATAAGGAGTTTCTAGTCACTAATAAATGGAGTTCCAGAATGTCAGACCACAAATCCAGGTCGCGCTTAGATGGGTTGTTTTCTAATGTTGTTTTTCTAATGATGAACTGAAAGTTGGTATCATAAGGAGCAAGATCATGAAATAAATGTATCACAGTCCCTTCAACTGAATTATCTTCTCATTAGCATTACAAAGTCATCTCTTGATTAGGAACAGGAAAACCTCCAATTTCCTATTTCACTCATTTTGTTGTTTTTCCTGAGCATAAATTCATTTTGGGTCATTTCTCTATCAGTTTACAAACTGAACAAAAGAATTCATTACAAAATTCATATGATTTCTCTGTGCATTTCTTCTATTATAAGCACTTTTGTATTTTCTTGTCTTGTCCCAAAGGTGCTTTTTTGAAGAGGCAACTGGACTTTCTTGTTTTTCTTTGAAGACATTTTGCTTCTCATCCAAGCTCTGGATGGAATGGAAGGATTTATACTCCTTGCAGACAGCTGATCATTTGCATTCTTTTAGAGAGTATATAAATCCTTCCATTGCCCACCATCCAGAGCTGAAGAAGCTTCTTGGATGAGAAGTGAAATGTTTTCAAAGAAAAACAAGAAAGTCCAGTTTCCTCTTGAAAAAAACATCTTTGGGACAACCATGACTAGATGATTGAAAAACTCCATAGACATTTTCCTTGCTTTGTCTTGTCTTTTTTTTTTTTACATTTTCCACACGTTTTCTAGAATTAGTATAATCTGATATTTTTTCTTGTCTCCAAGTACTTAATGTGGTTTTATACTTAATACGCAGGGATCCCTCCCTTCATTTTATCTACACAACAACAGACTTGTGACGGAGGTTGGACTAAGAGAATGTGACTGACTCAGTGTTATCCAATTAGTTTTGAAGGCCTAGGGTGGACCTGAAGCTAATCAGTGATCATACATGGACATTATGTGTGCTTACTCTCAATATGACCCTGCCGTTTTGTAGAATGTAGCTTTCCAATTTGTGTATAAACTTGGGAGGTATGAAATGAGAAACTTCTATAAAAATTCAAACCAAATAAATTTGCAAGTCTTTCTTACTGTACAAGGCATTCTTCAGTTCCTTCCCCTGATAAATTACCCTTGTTAACAAACAAATACAGTAGTCCTTGATTTACAACAGTTCACTTGGTGACCTGTTTGAAGTTACAATGGCACTGAAAAAAGTGACTTATGACCATTTTCACACTTTCACACTTTTGCAACATCCCCATGATCACATGATTTACATTTGGATGCTTGGCAACTGTCTTACATGTATGACATTATGTCCTGGGGTCAAGTGATCCGCTTTTGCAACCTTCTGACAAGCAAAGTTAATGGAGAATCCGGATTCACTTAATAACCTTGTTACTAATTTAACAACTGCACTGATTCACTTAACAACGGTGTCAAGAAAAGTCATAAAATGGGGTGAAACTTGCTTAACAAATTTCTCACTTAGCAACATAAATGTTGGGTTCAATTGTGGTTGTAAGTTGAGGACTACCTGTACAAATCCTAATTCTATTTTTAGTATCTAAGATCAAGATATCTAATACTTGATTTTTCATAAATGATGCAAGGTAATAATGCTTTCATAACTATTTTGGACAAAGTTTTTCGAATAATAGTGGCTGTAATCCTGCCTACTTAGCCTACATGGAAAGTAATGGGCTTTATCTGGAGAGCATTAAAGGTGATTTTATCATGTTTAATGAACTTGTAAAAAAAGCCAGAAATTTTGAGTTCATATGTACAAGAATTTTAAAAACTATTGCTGAAACCAATCCTTTTTTCATTGGGATTAATGGATAGACCACTTCCACCATGGAAGATTATTTTTATATACTGTATGATCACTGTTGTGAGCCAATTATAGCACAAAAAGGGGAAAGATTCTGAAATACCCACAGTGAAAGAATGGTTAGCGAATATGATGGAATTAGCAGATATGTTGAAGATAGAGTTAAAACCCGAACTTTTTCTATTGGGTATCACTACAAATAAATATGATAAGGGAACATTATACTTAATGTTACATATTCTGACTTCTGCTAGATTGGCCTTTGCACAAAAATGGAAGAACAAAGAAACCCCCTCTGAGGAAGAGATATTGCATAAAATACTGTCTTGTGCTGAAATGGACAGACTTACGATGGAATTGAAAGATAAGAATGAATCAGAATACTTTGAAATCTGGGATAAATTGTACTACTGGTGGGAATCGAGGAGGACTGTTGGGATTATGAATTAGCGACAAGTAGGAAATGTATATACTTTTATATTAGCGAATAGGAAAATATGGATTTAGCATTCTATATAAAATTGAGATAAACTTATAATAGAGATAAATAAAGAATTGTATTTAGGAGGAGAAACAACTCGATGGAAATGTTTAAACTGGAATGTTACGTCATGTCCATGTTTTTAATTGTATTATAAATAAAAAAATTATTTAAAAAAAGAATTAGCAGATATGGCAAAATTAACTTATAGACAGAATTTTGCCAAATTAAAGCACTCTCCTATCTGCATCTATCATGTACTATGACAACTATTTAGGGAAGGACTGACTTCACTCTCTTTCCATCACGCAAACTAACTGGACTGAGTTGCCCCTTCTTCTTGTAGAATGCACCCTCCCTCTTGGGAATCCAGGCTACTACATTCCAACACACACCATCAGTTTCACATTGTCCTATTAATAACCTGCTGTACTACCTTTCAGAGATAGAGGGATATGCAAGAGTCCTCTGTTTATGAATGTAATTGAACCCGGAATTATGGTTGCAAGTCACTGTGATCTTTAAGCAGGACCCTGTGGCTGTGCATAATTTGATGACCTTTTCTATTACGGTTGTTAAGTGAACATGGCAGTCATGAAGCAAATCTGTTATAGCCAATAGGCATCTTTTGCTGGAAACTGGAAGCAAATACTGGAAATCATGCTCACATGATGGCAAGATGTTGCAAATGGTCAAAATTTGTGAGTCAGTGGCCACCCAAAATAGCAATAGCAATAACACTTAGACTTATAAGTGATTCACAGCATTCTCTGGGTAGTTTACAGAATCAGCATTTCCCCCCCCCCCCAGGTTACCTCCGGGACCGCATTTTGCCTCATACTTCCCTCCGACCGGTTAGGTCCCACAGAGTGGGTCTCCTCCAGGTCCCGTCAGCCAAACAATGCCGAATGGCGGGCCCTAGGGGGAGGCCCTTCTCTGTGGGGGGGCCCGCTCTCTGGAACCAACTTCCCCCAGAGATCCGAATTATCCCCACCCTGCTGGCCTTCCGAAAAGCCAATAAGATATGGCTCTTCCTGCAGGCAGGGGTCTGAGAAAATCTTATATCCGAGATCTCCCCTGGTATGTATGTTGTTGGATGTCTTTTTTAACTTTTTAAAACTGTTTTTATAATAAGTTTATTGTTTAGTGTTCTCTTAAAATGTTGTACGCCGCCCTGAGTCCTTAGGGAGTAGGGCGGCATAGAAGAACCTAATAATAAATAAATAAATAATAATAAATAAATCTGGGTCCTTGTTTTACTGACCTCAGAAGGCTGAAAGGCTGAGTCAACCTTGAGCCAGTCAAAATCAAACTCCTTGCAGTGAGCAGTGTTAGCCTGCAATACTGTATTCTAACCACTGCACCATGTGATCACATGGCCATGGAGTGTGGGTACAGCCATCAGAACTTCAAAATCAAGTCATAAATGCCTTTTGGAGAATCCATTGTAACTTAATTGGTCATTAAGCAAGGACTACCTATATTGGTAATATATGCAGCAGAACCCATAACATTATACTATTAAAATAAAATTTATTTTTATTAAATACATAACCAAAGCCTTCACAGAGAGACCCATATATGAACAACAATATTCACTGCTGCTTCAAATATGTAAAGGGGAAAATATTTTGAAATCTGGATTATTATTATTTTTTGCCTATGGAATTAAACTTAATCAATGATGCATTTTTACTTCTTATGAAGAGGGACACTTAGATAAAGAAAACCCTTTCCATTTCTTACTGTGAAATATGCTGGCTCAAATGTTAACTTTATATTAATTCAAACACAGGCCCTTCCACTCTGTAATGTCCTGTGACAACAATGCATGTGATGCTTAAGCTAAATTTAGCAATATTGTGACTTCATCTGTGTTTCTTCCTAATTAATATGCAGTTATTTTTTACATGGTGTAGAAGGCATTGGGTGATTTCGCTGCAGTAAGCAAATATGAGGAGCCTAAATACAGTCATGTAAAACATTTATATGTAGTACATTAGTAACAAAATAGACATGGATATTGCTTCATGGATATTGAATGCAAGTTCCTGAGCTAGCATGTTCAGTCACCTCAAATGCTGTGGAATTTCAGCTGTTGAGACCAGCAAGTCTTATAGATGTGTCATTCTAATCCTTGGCTATGTTTTGATTATGAGTGTTTTGTTCCTTTTAAAGGAAACATTTTTAGAGTTTCTATGTTATTAAACCTACTTGCTTGGAAATCAAGCAATTGGAACATTTTTTGCTACCAAAATCAATAAATGTTGTTTCTGTGTAGCATCTAGCAGTTTTTGGTGCTTTTGCTTTTTAAGGGCCAATTTTTCAAATGTTTTTATAAAGAGTACTCCAAGTCAATAGCACTCTTTGACTTGAGATCTGTTCAACTACAGATTCCTTTAAGTAATGCTGAAAATGCAGAACTTATACATAAGCCTTGGATAGAAATAAAGCAGTGCAATAGATCTTCATGAATTAGTAGGCTGAACAAAATGGGAGGGGGATATGTTTGGTGTTTAAAATTATCTCTGGTGTTAGACATGGAACATTAAAATGTACAAAGATATATCTGTACCAGAAATCATAATGCTTCAATAAAAGTTTGCTTTCTAAGCTGTTGCAAATAGTAAAAATGCTACTACCCTGACTTAGATAATTCTGCTTTGTGTTTATAACAACAAAGCTTTGATATGAATTAACAGATGTTACCCGTATTTTCTCAATAGTCCCTACGTGCTACTGAATGCCAGGGTGATTCAAGAAGATTAAATCTACTGGAAATGCTACTCTTGTTAACCAAACTAGAACTCTGTTTCTATTCAATGAAAAAGCATGATGATTAAGAATGAACGCTGATATTAAAGATCTTTAAAAGGAAAAAGGAAAAAAAAGAAAAAAAAGAAAACCCTTTCCATTTAACAAACATCAGTTAAAATTATGCTACCTAAATTTTCTGTGAAGCATGGTTACAGAGTTAGGAAAAACAAATTTATCTTAAGTGATTTAGTGAGAGAATATTTATACCAGGAGAAGTATGCTATATATTCCTCTGACCAGAGATTCCTCTGACCTGGGAAATTCTCCATTTTTGAAGTTTAGTGAACATTTCTTAGAATACTGGTAGTTGGATTACATTAAGATTTACTTGTAAAGTATAACATAAAAGAGAGGTAGCATTTATTAGATTATTCTTGTCTGACACAGAATGTCATCCTTTAGCTCTTGTCATTGATCAATTCATTCTCAGCAGCAAATTAAAATAACTTTCTCTGACCTGCCACATTTCTTTTGAAAGTCATTTGACATTTTAGAGAATGTCTGATCTTACTTTTCATTTCACCTCTGTCTAACTCTGAGACAATCCAAATGTTATTTGCAAATAGATTTGTACTTGGATTTTTCCCTTTGCTCAAAAGTTTACATGCTAAAAGCAATAGACATAATGAGAGTTTCATGAAACCTGAAGAAACTTTACAGGAAAAAAAACCTAGGTATATCATTTGGTGAGGCCACCAGGTTAGAACAGAAGGACTAAGGAGACTCTAGAAATAGATAGTTAAAATTGTACAGGAAATGATGATGATCCCCACTAAATTTGGAACTCAGACATGTTTAAATTAATGACTTATCTTTCTGTTCCCATCTATCTACCTTGCGGGGAAAAATCTTAATTGTGCTGTATAAATGCAATGTAATAAAAGTTGATTTCTCTTTTTGGTTAGGGATCATGAGCACCTATCATAAGCTTGTGAATATGTCAGACATTATAAAAGACATAGGAGTGTATGGGGTGTTGAAGGAAGGGTAGCATCTCTGGTGGAGTGGTCTACCCTGCCCTTTTTAGAGCTTGTTCCCCACCAGTACTTAGATCTCTTCCATAATGGTTATCCATTCCATTGAGTTAAGATTTTTTCTCCTGGTAGGTAGAGTAGGACTGGTCCAGTGCAATGCAGTTCCACTTAAAACTACATCAAGCAAAGGTTTCTGTTGTGCAATTGGAATACTGCATCCAGTTTTGATTGCCACGATGTAAAAAAGACATTGAGACTCTAGAAAGAGTGCAGAGAAGAGCAACAAAGATGATTAGGGGACTTGAGGCTAAAACATATAAAGAATGGTTGCTGGAACTGGATAGGTCTAGTTTGATGAAAAGAAGGACTAGGGGTTCCAATATCTCAGGGGTTGCCACAAAGAAGAGGGAGTCAAGCTATTCTCCAAAGCACCTGAGGTTAGGACAAGAAGCAATGGGTGGAAACTAATCAAGGAGAGAAGCAACTTAGAACTAAGGAGAAATTTCCTGACAGTTAGAACAATTAATCAGTGGAACAACTTGCCTCCAGAAGTTGTAAATGCTCCAACATTTGAAGTATTTAAGAAGAGATTGGATAACATTTGTCTGAAGTGGTGTAGGGTTTCCTGCCTAAGCAATGGGTTGGACTAGGTCCCTTCCCCACTCTGTTATTCTATTCTATTCTATTCTATTCTATTCTATTCTATTCTATTCTATTCTATTCTATTCTATTCTATTCTATTCTATTCTATTCTATTCTATTCTATTCTATTCATCTTCATCTACAGCTCATTTGCATATTCTTTCAGTTGAAGCCTAATTTGGTCGGAATAATAGAACAAAAGTCACTATTGATGACACCCAACCGAGAAATGTAAAGAGCTTCAAATACTTGAGGAGCATAATTTCAAGTGAAGGGTCTTTGGATAAAAAAAAATGATTCCTGAAATCAGCAAAGTCCTATGTGTTAGATAAGAATTACACTCATCAGAGGCAAAATAAATCTTTTCCCTGGAACTCTGACATTATAAAAAGAAACCGCAGTTTAAAATACTAAAGTAGAAAATATTTATTTCGGTACAAAAACAAATAAATCACATCTTGGCTATAAAGCAGGTCTTGCTCCTTACAGAAGCTGAAGAAGAAGGAAGGAACAAAGAAAGGAATGTACACATGCGTACTAGGAACATATTAATCACGTGCTCAGGAATAAACCATTATATTTGATAGGGATGCAGCTCCCCTGCATATACATGTAACAGGCAATATAAAATCACTGCCTGACACTATGCTATGAAACCTCCACTGGCTTTGAAGACAGGCACCATCAAACTGGTAGAAAAGCATGAGTGGCTACATCTTCATTTGCCATAAATGAATGAGTTAAAACTAGTGATAGTAAATGTTAAGAGTGGACCAGATGATTGAGGGTATGAAAGGGAATCAATTTGTGAAAAACTGTGTTTTATACTGACTAGAACCACCTTACCTTGTTAACCAATGTCACTATTTACTTTGTTCCATTGTCATATTTCACAAGATCTACATTAGGTCTATGTGTCTATGGAAATTCTCAGTCATCTAGGTCATAGGTCTCCCAAAGGTGCATTTTCAAAAGACAACTGGACTTTGTTTTTCTCCTACATTAGACCCCTGACACAACAGACATATTTTCATCCATCTTTGGTCACAGTACCAAACAATATACGTACAGGTACTGAAGCAGTATTAAGACCAATGCATTGAACTAAATGACTGAATAATTTTGAAAACAATGCCTTAAGGAAAAATCAGCTTGGTTCTGAGAAGACCTGGTTGGAAGTCTTCATATCTTTTGATAATCACAGTTCTATCTAAATGGGTAGCATATACTATATTCAAGATATGAGCAGTCACTTATGCACACATTTCAACATAATGATAGAGCATATATTAATGATTATGTTTTAATATATGATAAAATCTTTAAATCACAGCAGTTAAGTCAAAGAAATTGAAAGCAGTATAAGCTTTGTGAAATACCATTTACATAATCACATTAACCAAATATGTATGTAGGTATGTACAGTAGATAGATAGATAGATAGATAGATAGATAGATAGATAGATAGATAGATAGATAGATAGATAGATAGATAGATAGATAGATAGATAGATAGATAGATAGATAGATAGATAGATAGATAGATAGATGTAGATAGGTATGTATATCACATTAATTCTTGAATCAACTATCTTCATACAATCTCTTATTACATGAATCCCAGTTTGGCTTTCCAAACACATTGCATAATTTCAAATTTGTAAGTGAATATTGTTAGATTATTGTTAGGCAACATCCCTGCCTATATCTATTTCAAACTTCTATTCAAGGATTTGCCATTTTTATGTTATTCTTTTTCCAGCAACTTCCAGCAACATAAGTCTCTGTTATTATTGTTTGTTAAATATTTACCACAAGCACATTCTTTACACAAACCAGAATTAAGTAAATCAACAATTAAAAATATACATCTAACACATGTAATGATCCACTAATTGTGCTTATATTTCTACACCTATAAGTAATCAGGCTAATTCTCAGCAGTAAATATTGATTATAAAGAATCCAAAATATTGATAGTACAGAAAGCATTTCAGGCAATAAAAGGGAATCTCTTGTAGGAAAAATTATGTGTGATTTTCTTCCCTATGCTTTTTTAAAATTAATACAATCAGCCTAGTATTGAATCATCAGTCAATTCCTACATTGTCTATACAGTTTTAACTGTCAGAGATTTGGCTCCCAGGATCAATAACTAGAAAATAAAGAATGACATGTGAGGGGGGTTTTTTGGTTCTGTTCATTTAGACTGGATATCTTGAGGGTCTATCCAATTGGGAAAAATAATATAAAAACTCCTTTTAATAGGGATCCCACAAAAATGATCCACCCCGTATTGCATAAAAATATACATTCAAACATAAAAAACCCCTCTCTTACTGAAAGCCAAAATATATAGAGATTTAGAGCAGATTTAAATTGAACATCTGGATGGTAGAACTAAACCTCTCCAGGTTTGTCGCATTATCCTCAAAATCTTCCATTATAGGAAAGTCAGGAACTTGCTTCCATGAGAATCATCATATGCACTTTTATTCTGATTCACTCTATTATGTTTGTTGTTGTTCCAAAGCCAACAGTGCACATAATACAACACTAATTTATGTCTTCAGGTTTATCTTCTGATATACAGTATCTGTTCAACACTATTTTGAATATGATCTGTGAACATAAATAGTATTTAGTCCTCACCTACCCTATGAATCAAAGTTTTATAATGTAAACTCAGCATCTAATACTATACTATCCATACATATATATTTTTAATGTTCTTACCCTTCTCTATGCTTAGCTAATTTCTTCTTCTTCTTCTTCTTCTTCTTCTTCTTCTTCTTCTTCTTCTTCTTCTTCTTCTTCTTCTTCTTCTTCTTCTTCTTCTTCTTCTTCTTCTTCTTCTTCTTCTTCTTCTTCTTCTCCTCCTCCTTCTTCTTCTTCTTCTTCTTCTTCTTCTTCTTCTTCTTCTTCTTCTTCTTCTTCTTCTTCTTCTTCCCTCTTCTAATTTAAAAAAAAAAGATGGAAAGGAAGAACTTTCCCCTATTTGTAACTCCTTTGTATGTCATAATAGCACAATTAAATATTTTGTACCGACACTAACTGGGTCTTTATTAACTTGGCATGCTCATGTTTAAAAGTGGTATTTTAAGCCAAAATAGAAATGTATTGTACCACACATATTTATTAACACCAGAATGCTAATTTGTCTAACTTTACTATTTTTAATGCATTGCTTTTGAGCCTCCTTGATCAGATAAAAAATTGTAAGATATCTATTTGTGTTGTATTTTTACATCCTCTTCTCTGAATTTTCTTTGACCTTAATAAGTATTAATAAAATCCCTCATTTTGGGCAAGATACTATTTAGCTGATTAACAAGTAAAATGAGTTTTTCCCAGACTACAAAACTATTTCTATATACCATAATAATTCTATTGAACAACTCAGTTATGGTATTTATCAGACTATAAATAAAATATACAATCTGTAGGAATGTATTAGGCAAAAAGATTAATTATAGAGATGTTCTTCAGTATTTGTGGCATTTAACAGATATTACAGTCAAAGAAATGTTAAGACTTAAGATATTACAATAGTTTCAATGGATTATAGACCAATTAAAGTTTTCAAAATTAGGAAATGAATACCCTGAAGTTGTACACTATCAACTTATTAACATATGAAGACTATGCCATGTGAAATGTTAGACTATATGAAATAGAAATTGGCATTGCAACTGCTGAGAAAAATATTAGCCAGATTTGTTACTAACATCATTTGTTACTAACATCATTTCCAAGATATGAAATACAGTACATTCAGAAAGTATTCAGACCCCCTTAACTTTTGTCAATTTTGTTATGTTGCAGCCTGATTGTATAGTTGTTGAAATTCAATTTTTTTCTCATTAATCTAAACTCAGTATCCCATAATGACAAAGTAAAAACATAATTTTAGAAATGTCTGTAAATTTATTAAAAATAAATAAAACCCTGAAATATCACATTGGCATAAGTGTTCAGATCCTGTGCAACCACACTTGAAATTTAGCTCCAATTTCTCTTGATCATTGCTGACATGTTTCTACACCTTGTTTGGGATCTACCTATGGTAAATTAAATTGATTGGACATAATTTGGAAAGACACACCCCTCTCTACAGAAGGCCTCACAGGTGACAAAGCATACTGTAGCGGAGCAAAAGCCATGCAGTCAAAGGAACCAAAGAAACTTAATTCTTGGGGTGGGGGTAGGGAATCAAAAGCAATCCAAAAAGAGGACAATAGAAGATAAGATGGTTGGATACTCTAACTGAATATACAAGCATGGGTTTTTGAAAACCCCAAATACATGTTACTAACAAACAATCCAAATATGAAGAGTCAAAAGCAATTGCATGACCGAATATGTTAAAATATAGCCTACTGATTTTAATTTAAGATATATATGTTGGGATGAGAATAAAATCTCATAGAGACGATGTTGGATCTTTTACTTGGAATTCAGACAGTTAGAAATAAAACCGAGATTAAAAGTCTAATAGAAAATATTTATTTCAGTACAAAAACAATAAATCCTGAATAATTACATCTTTGCTAAGAAGAGCCAAGTCAGAAGAAAAAATTAATGGTGGCTTAGGAATGTAGACATGCGCAAAACATCATATCACGTGTTTTGCTTCTGTTGGAATATACCATAGTATTAGATAGGGGTGCATCACCCTGCATAGACATACAACTGACAATATTCACTACGTGACAATATATGTACCACAAAGTGCTCAGTTACAACATTTTATTCAAAAATAAATTTAAATTATGCCATGGAACTTACTCTGAGATATATTTTATGATTACAGTCTAATTTGCTGTTATTAAGATAATTGAACCCTAAAAGCTAAGGCTCTGAAAGCCATTTACTGAGCATTTGCCATATGTAAGCAGCAGTGTTTGTTCCTTTTTCATAATATGAGACTTTAGCTGCAAATATATGCCTAATATCTTATTAAAACATTTAATATTAATTCCAAACTATTTTAGTTATAAATATGAAAGTCATAGAGAAACAATCTAATATACATACGATATAATTATCTGCCCTTAAAGTTTTTACTTAAAATCTTTACGTAAGAGGAAAAATGTGGTACAAGTTTTCAACTACTTAGAATGGGAATAACCCAGGACCAAGATATCCATGAAGACCTGATTTTGGCTTTGTTGCATAACATACACATTATTATTCTTGATTTGACATAGTCAGTGTTATCTGAAATGTTCGTGCAACAGATTTATTTATTTAGTTAGTGTATGGCATACCATGTCAGGAAAATCTACACATGCTAGACAAAATTGCTAGTTCATTCTGTTCGGCACTTGCATGCCTATCCCTGGTGCACTGCAGCGGGTGAACTAGCTTTACACCAATTAGCTAGCGGCGCTCAGGTTGCTGGCTCTTCCCTGCTCCACCGCCGGTCTCACCTCATCTCACTTCATGTCTGGCCAGGTCCAGCACTAGCTTTCTGGTCCCAAGGTGGTACCCATTTATCTACTTGCAATATTGTATGCTTTTGAGTTGCTGGGTGGGCAGGAGCTAGAGATTGAGTGATGGGAGCTCGCCTCATCTCATGGAGCTGGGTTCAAACTGTCAGAGTGCAGACCATTTCTGACCAGCAGATCCAACATCATTAAGCCACCGTGCCACCGCATCCCCTCATGCAACAAAAGTGATAAGAATTTCTTATACTAACATTCTTACTCCTGGTTGGGCAAGGCCAGCATATATAACAGAAAGCATGACAAGTTTCTTTAAAAGTTGGTCTATGAAATATTATAAGATATGAATGTAAATGAACAAAACTGGTTATCAAAAATATAGAAAACAATTTCAAGTATTGCAGGCAATATCCTTGGAAGAATCATTCAAGATTGGACTGATAGAAAATAGAGAAATGTGCTCTGACATGTTTTATATAAATTTTAATGTAGGTTTTTGATTCATTATTTTAATGACTGATTTACCGATGCTTTCCATCACAAACTCATCCTAGAATCCTATACTCAATGTCAGTATCATATTTTGATGCTGTCATCTATAATCCCATCAGTTTTTTATGAATTATTTTTGATGTTCTTTTCCAAAACTAGCTCCATACAGTTGTGAGCTTTTTAAAGGACATCACAGAGACTGTATTTCCTCAGGGAAATGATGTGTGAGGCCTTATATGTCTATCACAATGTGTATAACAAAGATGATGTAAAAAAGATTTCATTCATGTTTGGAAAGCACTTTAAAATAATCCAGTAAAATGCCTCTGTTTATTAAAAAAAAAGAAATAAACAAAATTGTCATTTTTATTAAAGTTAAGGCTCTCGATCAAGATGTAGCTTATATTCCTTGGTTAGAATCCCTGATTCAGCTGAAATCTCCATTATTTGTTTGCATTGCTCTCTTGGGAAGGCATTAAGCTGTGTGCAAGTTAATATGGCATTGTATAGAATTGGTATGGCATATCAATTCAAGACTGGATTTTTCAATTGTTAATGTTTGCAGCTTTCAAAGTGTAGGTCATTGATACTGTCTTGGTTTTGGTATAGCTTTTGTAGCCGCCTTCTGATATCCCCAAACTTTGGCAATATTGCTATGACAGTGATGGCGAACCTTTTTTCCCTCGGGTGCCGAAAGCACGTGAGCTCGCACTATCGCGCATGCGTGAGTGCCCACACCCATAATTCAATTTCTGTGGAGAGCGAAAATGGGCTCCCCTGCCCCCCCTGGAGGCCCTCTGGAGGCCGGAAATGGCCCATTTCCCAACTGCTGGTGGGTCTGGTAGGCCCATTTCTTGCCCTCCCCAGGCTCCAGAGGCTTCCCTGGAGCCTGGGGAGGGTGAAAACAACCTCCCCCACCCCCCCGGAGGCCCTCCGGAAGCCAAAAACACCCTCCCAGAGCCTCCGTGCGAGCCGAAAATCAGCTGGCCGGCTTGCACATGCACGCTGGAGCTGAGGTAGGGCAACGGCTTGCGTGCCGGCAGATATGGCTTCGCGTGCCACCTGTGGCACGCGTGCCATAGGTTCGCCATCACTGTGCTATGATATTACTGTACGTTCTTGTACATGATAACTCAGAGGATCTTGCTTTGTATTATGTTTGTAATAATGAAAGGCAAATAACTAGTTTTTATAAACACAGAATTATTTATATAACGCACACTGCAATTTGCTGGATGTCAATAGTGCATTGATATCGCCTTGGTTCCTTTAAAAAAAAAGTCACTAAAAACTTTTAGGGGGAGTTGAATATTGTATGATACTCTACAAATATGAACAGTAAGTATCAAGGGTGTCCTTAGGGACCAGGCATAAAAATGTCAAGATGGTAGCAGTAACAATGCAATCAAACCCCTCTCAGATGTAACACATATAAAAAAGGGGTGAGATTTCAATATGCAATTGTAGTCATCATCCTGACTTTTTGGAGACTCCTCCACAGATATCCCTATGTAAAATTTCCATCTGATGTATATCGTAGCATTCAGCAACCCATGGCATTCCTAGAGCCAGCTCAGTGCCCTGCTTATTCTGTGCCTTCCTTTTATTCTTCCTTTTTATTCTGGGGTGTTTTTTATTGAAGGGGGTACTTTCTTTACATAGCTTGTGATAAAGTTGAAGAAAGAGAAATGGGACATGATAGATAGATGATAGATAGATGATAGATAATGATAATGATAATGATAATGATAATGATAATGATAATGATAATGATAATGATAATGATAATGATAATGATAATGATAATGACAGACAGACAGACAGACAGACAGACAGACAGACAGACAGACAGACAGACAGACAGACAGACAGACAGACAGACAGACGATAGATTGTTAGATAGACAGGTAGTCCATACAGACATTTCTTAAGGATTTAGATGTGACTGAGAGCTTGCCTATTTAGGAATTAAATAAGAAATCAGATCTGCACAAGAAACCCTCTTACGGATCTTCATAAATTCAAAGAACTGTTTTTCACTATTGAGAAGAGTGATTTCTCTTGGGTCATCTTAAAGCTATGGAATACATTTGGTGTTCTTCTTAGCTTCCGTTTTCCACCTTCGGAAAAGTTATCAGCATTTTCTTGTTCGATCCTTGCATTAGACCAAGAATGTAGGAATTTTTTTTCATTTTGCTAGACTTTGAATATGTTACTATTTCTTTAGCATTTCTCTTAGCTGCCTTTATCCCATTGGTTTAATGTGAGGTGCTAAATCAATAAAAAGCATGTAAAATGGTTCTTCCTTGTTTCTAACTGTCTTCTGAGCCATCAGCTACAATAAATTATAACTTACATTTTAACATAGAACCTGTACTAGGTAATTTTATTTTTCCTGAAATATAGAGATTTTACTGATTTGCTTTATAGGGAGCCTATAGCCATAGAAATTACAGTAACAGGGATGTCAAACTGGTGGCCTGCAGGCTGGATGCGTCACATGCAGGCCACACCCACCCCAGCTCCGCGAAGGGAAAAACTGTTGCAATACGTCAAGTGAGTAAGAGAAATCAAGAACTTCCTGTTCTTCTACTTAATGGTGGGAATTAAATAAGAGCAACAAAGAATTGATCATAGCTTACTATTTTGTTACATTAGACTACTCAAACATGAAAAAATAATATAGTGATGTCTAATTTATAAAAAAAATAGCATGCTTATGATGTCACAAACCGTGTGAAATATCTTTGCGTTCCCAATTGATTTAATTAGTCAATTGTGCCAGGTGCCAGAAGCCAGAGTGACCATGAGTTGATCAGAGTTTCTTCTTTATTATTGCCTGCCTATGTACAAGTCTCTCACCCGACTGACTACATTCTCTTGAGAATAGCCAGATAAAGGCTTCAGAAAAGCCTCTGTTGCTTTCTTCCTCTCAAGGATCCAAGTTCACCAACCTCTTCATTTCTCCTCTCACTTTAGCAGGAGATTCCTCCACAATTAGGAAGCTTGGGTTGAGCCAATCTGCAGGATAGCACCAATTTTGTTCTTCATGTGCAAATGTTCATAAGCTGTTTCTTTTTTAAAAAATAGAGAGGCTTTACACTCAGGCAGAAGGGTGTGTGAGAGAGGGGGGAAGGAGGGAGGGAGGTTTGGTGAATGGTCACCATTATAAAGAAAAAAGTAGAATAAAAGGAGGTGTACAAATATGGTATATTTAAACAGAATGAAATAAATGATACACCGTTAAAGCCATTTAATAAACTTGGGCATTGTTATAAAATGGACAATGTACCGTATTTTTGGAGTATAAGACGCACCGGAGTATAAGACGCACCTTAGTTTTTGGGGAGGAAAATAGGGGAAAACAATCTGCCTACCAGGTATTCATCTGGTTAGTGTCCTTAGTCTGGTCAGCTTCAGCACATTATTTTATCCCCTGGTTAGGACTTTAAAAAACCTTCTTCTGAGAGAGTAACAATGAAAGAGCATGCAAGCCAGTAAGAGCTGGGAAGATAGTTAGCACCTGGTTAGGGCTGGAAAAAAAAGCTACATTCGAAGTATAAGACGCACCCAAATTTTCAGCCACTTTTAGGGAGGAAAAAGGTGCGTCTTATACTCCGAAAAATACGGTAACAACACTTG
Organism: Diadophis punctatus similis; assembly: GCA_023053685.1. NCBI lineage: Eukaryota > Metazoa > Chordata > Lepidosauria > Squamata > Dipsadidae > Diadophis > Diadophis punctatus. The sequence goes on from JALIGW010000003.1 coordinate 149,708,791, forward strand.
AAGAATGGATCCAATTGAATTGTCACCATAAAGGCGGATTCATCTAGCTATAGAAACCTTATTACCGGTACATTTCCCATATGAAAGTATTGAGGGAAGCCTCAATCTGGCCTTAAAGTAAATCTTAATGAATTGTTATAATTAGTTAGATTTTCATCTAGGATATTTAAACTATGCTGATATAGGGCTAAGACTTCTTCCATTCTGATAATGTTCAGGAACTGTAATCTAATGATTCACTTAGTGTCCCTGTTTTCAAGACACAATCTTGCAGCCGTGAAGATTGAAATTTACCCAATAGAGTGGATGGACTCAATCCAGCTGGTGAAATAATAGTAGCTCTGTTGTATTAGGGCAGGAATTGTACATTGCAATCAACTGTGTGTAGCTTTTTTTAATTTCCACCATCATATGGAAAGGTGCCACACCAACAGAAGGTTTTTCTGCTGCTCTCTAGCAGCAGCTATGGGAGGAACTCATCTCTTGGCAAGAGATCATGAACATATGCTCCAGAATACATTTTCTATTAACAGAACATAAAAATGTGTCATGTTTAGTCAGCCCCTGTCATATTTTTTGAATATATATGAGAATCTCAATTGATTTGAAATCCCATATGCATACTTGAGCATGAAACGGGCTAAGCAAGCACTGTTCAAAATCCATACATTAATAGGAAGTACCGACAGTTTCTTTAATTATTGAATGCATCTGTCAACCTTTTTTCAAGGTTCTGATATTCCCAAGGCAGCTTACAATACTGACGGAGGAAGAAAAAAAAAGTCGGTATCAAATTATAAAAGCACTTTAACTTGTTTCCTCAAATTGGTGCAACTGAAGCTGGAGAAGGATGGGAGTCAGAATGAGGTTGGCCCCAACACTCCTATATTTTCATAAGGGTCTAAAGACATGGCTGTGCCAGTTGGCTTAGGGCCCCATTGGGGAACAGAGCAATGGGGGTGGTTGATTTACTAATAACATATCCCACCTTCCTCCCCCCACTCCACCCCCACACTCCTCATGTATCGTTGGTTTTAAGATTTGATTTTCACATTTTTGTTTTAACCAAGATGTATCTATAAGCCACCCAGATGGGCGGCCAATAAATTTTATGAAGAATAAATAAATAAATCAATTATAAATTTGTAACAAATAATACTTTTTTTAAAAGAAATATCAGAAAAAACAAATAAGTGTTTAAATCAGCCACAAACATGAAGAACAACCAAGGCCTTGGAGAACAGCTAAGTTTTTAGTGATTTCTTGAATGTAATTAGGGTGGAAGCTGGTTGAATCTCTGGGAAGATATCATTACAGACGGCAGACATTACCACAGAGAAAGTGTGCTTATTGGGTCCTGGAAGATACCATTGTTTAATAAATGGGATCTGGAGTACACCCATCCTACTTGATCATACTGGATGGGCAGAAACAGTTCGAGATAAGAGGTCATTCAGATTCGTCAGGCCATATTCAGTGAAATCCTCAAAGGTAATAACCAGCAGCTTAAATTGCACTTGGAAGCCAATAGGTAACCACTGCAGTTCATGAAGCAGTTGGGTCACATGACCATAATGCAATACCCCCATTGCCAGGGGTGGGATTCAGCCAGTTCGGACCGGTTCAGGCGAACTGGATGCTAATTTTACATCTGGTTCATCAAACCGGTAGTTGCAAGGACTGGCTGGCCCCACCCACCCTGCCCCACCCCTCCCAGGAGTCTCCACGCGGCCCATTTTGGATGCTTACCTGCGCGGAGGCCTCTGGGAGGGTGAAAAATGGGCCTCCCGGAAGTTCCAGAAGTCTGGAAACAAGCCTGTTTCTGGCTTCTGGAAGGGCCTCTGGAGCCTTGGAGAGGCTGTTTTCGCCCTCCCGGAGGCTCGAAAAAAGCCTCCGGAGCCTGGGGAGTGTGAAAAATGGGCCTCCCGGAAGTTCTGGAAGTCCGGAAATGGGCCCATTTCTTGGAAGCCTCTGGAGGGCCTCTGGAGCCCGGGGGAGGCTGTTTTTGCCCTCCCAGAGGCTCGAGGAAAGCCTCCAGAGCTTGGGGAGGGTGAAAATGCCCCCCCTGCCCTGGTGCAGGAGGACGAGTAGGCCAAGCTCACCATGGCCACACCCACCCAGCAACCGGGCAGAGAACCGGTTGCTAAAATTTTTAATCCTACCCCTGCCCATCGCTGTCTGTGCCACTGCATTCTATAACTATAATCCAAACCAATGGATTACCTCACCCAGCATTTTTATACAGATGTTAAAGGGAAGAGAAACCATAAGAGAACAGTGGTGGGTGAATTCTTACCACCTATCAGCATCAGCTAAATCTGGTCACGGAGAGAAAAGAACCATTGTAAACAATGCCGCTAACCTCCAATTCCCAAAGTGAGTCTAAAAAATATTGTAGTTGACAGTAGTTGACAGTATTGAAAATGGCTAAAAAATCAAGGAATACCAGGATTGTTGGGACAAAAAATAGTTCCTCAGCCTCCCCCTTCTAGAGAAGCCGTAAATCAGAGGAGAATAGACCGAGCTTCTCCATGACTGCTAACTCAAATAAAATAAACCGAAACTTAAATGCTAATAAATGCTTTTATTATAAAAGAAACAAAAATATATATCTGACTATATGCTCACCAGTAGAAATACAGCCGACCAGACAGAATGAAAGCAAAGAGAAGAAAAGAACAGAAACTACACATGCGCAGTAAATCAGCACATCACAAGACAGTTAGAGATAAGGATTCTCTGGTTACTAATATACAGAGTGGAAACTCATCTGATAAACAGAAAAAACACAGTGACATGCTTTTAGAAGCTGAGATAGCGCAGTGGTTAAAAGCAGCATTGCGACCTTCAGCTGATTGCTAGTTCAGCAGTCCAGCTGTTCGAATCTCACTAGGCTCAAGGTTGACTCAGCCTTTCATCCTTCCGAGGTGGGTAAAATGAGGACCCAGATTGTTGGGGGCAATATGCTGAACTCTGTAAACCGCTTAGAGAGGGCTGGAAAGCACTATGAAGCGGTATATAAGTCTAAGTGCTATTGCTATTGCTATCCCCAATCTGGCTCCACTACATGACACAAATAGATTAGAAACACAAAGAAATTATCAGTAGAATGAAGGCTTAAACAGTCTGAGTGACTGCTCCAGGGGTGGGTTCTGGATTCTCCCTCTGCCGGTTCACTCAGTGATGTGCTGTGCGGGGGCGTGCACATGCGCAGTACTTTAAAAAAGCTTATGCGCATGTACAGAAGCAAAAAACAAGAACCGGCTCAGGGGCATGGCAGGCCTGGGTCGCTGCTGGTTTTAGCGACCCAGGCCACCAAGTTACTACCAGTTCCATAGAACCTGTCCGAACTGTGAGGAACCCACCTCTGGACTGCTCATACCACAGCAAGAATGCACAACTTTGTATATCTATGAACCAGGCTTTTACCTCCTGCCTTTTAAAGACAATAGAAACTTGGCTAGTCTCATCATGACCCTGGAAAGATGTTGGGAATTGTTTTCAAAATGGTTTTCCATAGCCTGGGGGTTCCTTTATTTAGCTTCAGCAGTTTCAGGCCTTACAGTTGCTATCTTTAAAGCAGGCTTCAATGTGGACTGTGTTATCAATTTAGCACAGATTATTTGACGTTTATTCCTCCAGTTTTAAAACAAAACTAAATGTTTTCCAATTCCACTTCCTTCAATATATATTCAGCATATAGATTGAATAAATAAGGAGAAAATATTTAGCCTTGTCTGTCTTCTTTGCCAACCTGGAGTCAATTTGTTTCACCATGTTTTGTCCTGCGGTTTCCTGACTTGGGTACAGGTTTTGCATGGGGACAATGCCATGTTCTGGGATTCTCCTTTTCCACAACTTGACATAGTCATCAAAATCAAAGACATGTTTGTAATCAGCAAAGCACATACTGACAACTTTTTGGCATTCTTTGGATTCTCCAGGATGCATTGGCAATGATGTCTTATGGTCCCTGGCTTTTCTAAAGCTAGATTGAACAGCTGGCAATCTGGTACCGAATGACTCTAAGCCAGTGGTGGCGAACCTACGGCACGCGTGCCATAGGTGGCACGCGGAGCTGTATCGGAGGGCACACGAGGCGTTGCCCTATGTCAGCTCCTCGGGCAAACCGTAAGTTTGGAAAAACGCACTTCTGGTTTGCCGTTGGGCTGTTTTTCGCACTCTGTAGGGTTCAAGGAAGCTTCCTGAATCCCCGGAATGCAAAAAATGGCAAAACGGGGAAACCGGAAGTGCGTTTTTCCAAACTTACGGTTTGCCCGTTTTGCCGTTTTTCACCGTCCCAGGCTTCAGTAAGGCCTTTGCGCAGGGTGTTTGTGTGTGTGTGCATGCGCAGGGGCAGCGTGGGGGGGGTTTGTGTGCATGCGTGGGGGGAGGGAATGGGTGTGGGCACGTGTGCGCACGCTAGCGCGCACACACACACGCCCTTTTGGCACGTGAACCAAAAAAGGTTCACCATCACTGCCCTAAGCGTTGTTTTGCTAGCATATGCAATAAAGGATACTGTACAGTACTCTGCCCTCTTTGTTAAGTCTCCTTGTTTGGTATTAATATGTAGATTGATGTTTTTCAGTTTGTAGGCTCCTTGTCATTCAGATTTATCTAGATTTTCTGGCATAGTTTGGTTAGAACTGTTACTGATTCTTCTTCTGTTGACTGACATATTTCTGTAGACATTCCAACAATTCCCCTAGCCTTCCAATTGAATAATCACCACAATTCAAAACTAACTTCGTCTTCTAGTACTAGATGTTTTTGTAAGTACAGAGTATCCTAGATGTTGAAAACTTTACTGTACAGATACTTAGTCTATTCCTCCTAACTTTGATTTTCTTGGAATAAATTACTACCTCTCCATTGGCATTCTTTACCATACCAATTTGAGTTGGCACACTCTTCTGAGTGCAGAGATCTTTTGGAAGACTTTCCTTGTTTCTTTGTGTATTTTTGATTTAAATTATTTACAGATGTTTTTGTAATACTGCTTCTTGTCTTTTCTAACAGCTTTCTGAAACACGCTGCTAAGTTCTTTTCTTTGTCTTTCATACTTTTGGCTTCTCTACTCTTGGCAATTTCCATCATTTGTTCTGACATCAGTTTGCCTTCTGTTTCTTGGTCTTTGGCAGGCTCTTTTCACAGTTACCCTTAACAACTTCTTTAAGTTCATTCCACAGTTCCTCTGCCTCCATATCATGATGCTCCAGAATTTAAATTGATTCCTGATATTCTCCTAAAAATGATAAATATACATTGAGAATCATATTGTAAAAACAGGTTGGCTTTCTTCTTCCATCTGACCTTATCTTGCAAATGAGCAGTTTGTGATCTGTTCCACATGCAGGCTCCAGCCCTGTCTTTGCTATTATAACTGAACTCTTCCATCTCCTTCTACCAATAATATAGTCAAATTGATTTTTATCTGATGATGTCCATATATATAGACATCATTTGCATTTTGAAATCTGTGTTAGAAATGGGATTGGCAGAAATGGATAAACCATCATTTGGCTTTGTTTCAGTTTCTGAGTCTGTACAGCCAAAGTATATATATTTCTCCTTAATATTTCCAATTTTGGTATTCCAGTCCTCAATCATAAGCAGTAGATCTTGCTTTCATATTTTGCTAACCTCAAATTAAACTTGACCATAAAACTCCTACATACACGCCCACAGACCTTTTGTTCTACCTCAGTGGTTGGAACATAAACTTTGATAATTGCCATATTAAAGGGTTGAACACAAAGTAATTGATATGATTCGGTCATTAATTGCATTGTACCTAAATACTATTCTTGATATATGCTTCCTAACAATGCAAGCAACACCATTTCTTCTTTGTTTATTATATACTGACTGGAAATGTCCAATTGCAGTCCATTTCAATTCATTGATATATAATTCATTTATTTCTTTAGCATATGGCAAATACATAGACTTATAGTGGTTCAAATGTTAATGTCCAGTCCACCCACCCATTCAAGGACAGAGTGGTCTATGTTGAAAAAATCAGACATTGGGCCAGTGTAAGCTCTTGATGGTCATTCGGACACAATAAGACGGATATTTTGTTGAGGAGCACCACAGTCACACTGAGGGGTAGAGGCAAGATATATATAATGTTAATTGATGTAGTCAAATAATTACATCTTTCATCATGATGAGAATTTTAATGTTCATAATTCTTATAATCCATGTTCCCATTTCAATCTATTCTTGCATGTTTTGATTTTTTTTTCATACATGGCAGGCAACATCCGCAACAAGATATTCCAAAGTTTGTAAGCTACATTATAAAGACCATTGCTGTTCCAAAAGATACCCACCTATTCCTTTTCAGCATGTTGGGTACCATCTGACTATCTATCTATCTATCTGTCTATCTATCTATCTATCTATCTATCTATCTATCTATCTATCTATCTATCTATCTATCTATCTATCTATCTATCTATCATCATCTATCTCTCATCCATCCATCCATCCATCCATCCATCTATCTATCTATCTATCTATCTATCTATCTATCTATCTATCTATCTATCTATCTATCTATCTATCTATCTATCTATCTATCTATCTATCTATCTATCATCTATCTATCTATCTATCTATCTATCTAACATCATCTATTGACAAAATACAGGATGGGTATATCAATGTATTATCCACTGTAGATTCTATCGTTGCTACTAAAATGATTATCTGATTCTAGATGATTTGCCTATATTGCTACTACCCAATATACTGTATATACCTGTTTATTTTAGCTGAACAGCTGGGATGAATTTCAAATCTTGGGTGAAACTACTGGTATATATTTTTGCCATGCAATCCCAATATTATTTACTCATCTCTCTCAGGAACACTGCCTCTATCACCATCATAACAATGAAGCAACATATTAGGAGTTTTCTGTGGGGAATGAAATTTAGAGACAGGATAGCTATTATTACCGTGTAATTTCATTTGAATATTGTATCCAAATTGACACCTCCTTTCTTTTAAAAGACTAAGAAATAGCATTCAGGTCCTTACAGAAGTGAAAGACCAAAATCTTGAAGAACAGAGATTATGGAATTATTCTCTCAAAGAGGACAAAAAGGAAATTTATCTTAGTTGGTCACTATTTACTATAACAACAAAATGAATATGAGCTAGCTGAAGCTGGGTACATGAAATTTGTTTTCTCCAAGGAATGCAGATCAGAGAACTAATAGGAAAATGCAAGATTTGGAAACCCACTGATGGGAACTGTCATATGTATGTAATGATTGCATTATCTTATTTATCTTATATTTTCTTTCTCTCAATACCTTTTCATATTTAGAAATTTGGTATGTTTTTATAAAGAAATTTCTCTTTGAATTCTACTTTGTATGTACGTTTGTACACATACCCACCTATCCCTTATGTTTCTGGATTTTGGCCACAATAAGCATTTTACTTTCCATTTTCCTAGAACGGGCCTGTAAGAAAAAGTCCTGAGTATGGAAGGTAAGAACAGTGTAGGACATGTTAGGAGGTCCAGAGTGACTAGTAGAAGCATATTGTAATTAATTCTTACTAGGGAATTCTTGAAAAAAGGAGTCCACCATGAAAGTTTTAAATTATACTCCCATACAGCTTATAACACCAGAAAACACAGACTAATCTGTATGATATTAATAAATGGGAATCTAATAAACTAGATAACAAAATAATGCATTTGTATAGACCTTGCAAACAATGTAGTTATTACTAAAATGGATTTGTTAAAAACATGTTTCATCAGACTAATTTTATTACATTGTTAATTTAATAGCTTTGTCAATAGACTGTGGAATATTGTAGATGTAGATGTAGTATACTTTGATTTCAACAAACTACTTGAAAAATACCCCCATGACATTTTATGGCCAAGCTAAATAAATATAGACTCAACAGCATATATCTTAGGTGGAGCAACAGCCAGTTTGACAACTGTACTTAAACAGTTCTCTTCTATTGTTGTTCATCAAACTGGAGGATGGTTCACATGGGATGGAATTAAATTTAGAGGTCACCTTGGAGAATGTATAAGCAAGCTGTTAAGAGACACTGAGACAAGAGATTATATAGTCCAAAGATATAAGGAAGCATGCATGGCAAAGAAACTTAAAATAAACCCACCTTGATTTTGTTTAATGCAAGATGGGACAGACAGAAACTTGGGACAGAGTAAAGGAGCATTTCAGAAATCCTTATAGTGTCTGTTTTTTTAACTGAACTAACTCAAATGTCTGACATGGAAATCTACCATGTTTGGACCCGGAATCTAGAACATTTTCATTAATTATTGGGATTAATAGATAAAGGAAATATTTTCCAAATGCATAACAATGCAAAACTGTGTGGTATAACTAATATTCAATTTTTTAAACCAAAAATAAAATTCAAAATGATTTTGAGAAATGGTCTAGACTTAACAGGAAAAGAGCAAATAGCGACAGCACTTCACTTAGAAAACGTTTACAATTGCACGAATATAAGATGACATGGTAATAGCAACTTTGAAAAGATTCCTGCAATTAACGGATACTGGATGTGAATTAACAAGGGAATAACGCTGCTAAAACATGCACAATTTTAGGCTTCTTCAGTAAAAATATAATTTCCAAATCACAGGGAGAACATTCTGAAGTTATTATACCTCACCTCAGACACTCTGAATCTTTCTGGTCAATACTTTAATGGCTGAAGTAGGTACAGATAACAATTAGTATTATCAAGGAACTGGTGTGCTAATCTGAGAACAGATTAGTGGAGCTACTTATATTTACTTTTGAGAAAAAGACAAGTTTTGTAACAGTACTTGAAGGTTGTCTTCCCAAAAGTCAAGACTTGTTTTCTATTGTTTCATAAAGCAAAACACAAAATTATAATTGTAACTTATAGAAAGTTGAGTTCTGGTTGAATGTGAGGAAAAGATTTATAGTACTCTGAGTAATTTGAACTGATTAAAAAGGAAATGGTAGGGGTATTTTACTAGCAAATGTACATAAGGCATCTCAGACTCCTAACCATACCCATGGGCTCCGAATCCATTGGTGATGTCCATTTTCCTCTCTGAATTCATAGAGACCTAACCCTAACCCTAAGTGCATTTTCCGCAAATGGGATTTTTCCCTGTATTCTCACATGAAATGTAGAAAACACAAAAGGTTTCATGATGATCTGTTATGGTGTTCAACCACATTTTCTGCAAGGTTATCTACCTCTTGATGTTTAATTATTTACTCAATCTTTTTCTACCCTCCAATTTCTCCAAATACTCAACAGCTGACCCAGAAAGATAATTTGGTAATTTGATCAGGATTGTTATGAAAGAAAGTCATTATTAGTGAAAACTAAGCTCTTTCACCATTCCTTCCTTTAAAAGCAGGGGTTAATTAATTGATTTTTTTTTAACAAAAACTTGCAGCATTTGCCATTTGGTGCAAAACTCAGATAATCATACATTTATATTGCTCTACTTGTTTTACTTCAACATTTTCTGTTTCAGTGCACCTCTATGAAAAGTTATTGTTTTAAACATTAAGAAAAAGAGTTCCAAGCCTAAAAATGGTGACATGCATATTTAACAAGCTGTTGTGTTGCATAGTAGGTATAAGAATATTCACATCCCTACAGTTTGTATGTGGATCATGAGACTTTATGTTCTTTAGAAGATTCCTTGTTCAAAAGATCAAAAACTCCACAGAGGTTAAGTTTGTTCAGGAAAATCTTCGACTTTTCTGAGGCAACAAATTAAGCAAAGTGGGACACATGTGATACCTTACGTCTGTATAACCATAGGGCAGCTATTACAACTTTAGGTCAAGCTGTGATCAAATAGTAGATCCAACCTTCAGTTGAAGACCAAGGGCTAAGTATAGCAGAACAATATACTGCTCAGTGGTTACATTACATTTCTTTTTTTAGGTCATCCAATCCCACTGAGAGCAATGCAATAGTGCTGAATGATGTTTATCTGATGGAGTAGAACACACTGTAAAATCTGATCTATGCAGAAAAGAAATCCATCTGCACATGAATATGAGTGCCCAAATATTAAGATACAAGGATTGGGTTTATATTATAAAAGTTACAAATAAAAATGTTGTGACAACCGTTTGACATACCATTGTTCCATGTCTATATTTTGGCCGACAAGATCTTTTAATATATTTTAAACATTGTACATGTGTGCATGTATATGTGTTGGATTTAATAGCAGTGACCCACAGTTGTCTAATGAAAACAACAAAAAGTGAAACGATCACCAACTATTTTTTTTATCAAAAACAAGATCCTTATTCATGTCTTCCCATAATGTGCTTGTATGTTTTACATTTTCTCCTAAAATTCCTCAAAAGAATTAAGGAATCCTCTTCCTGCTTTTCTTTTCATTTTCTTTTCCAAACCAATTTAGGGTAAATTGGGATACATCTTCCTGGAGTGTATTATGTTGATTGTTTATGGTGTATGTCTCTTCCCCTCAGTACATTTGTCTTTTAATTCACTTGGCTTAATGCATCGTGGTAGTGTTTTTAATTCGTACATTGTCCAGCGTCACCACTGAGTTATTAGAAATCCAATAAACAAGCAAACAAATAAATCTCAGGCCAAAGATAAAACTAGCTTAAAAGCAACAGAATCTTGCATTTATATACTTGTCAGCTTCATTGTCTCAAATATGACGTACCTTCATATTACCATGTTTAAATCAGCTTATTTCTCACCAAGAGATCCATGTTTATCTCAAAACAAAATTGTTCCATCTGAGACTTTTCTGCTACTAAATAGTTGGTAATCACCCCAACTATTTGGACTACTGTAATGTGCTCTACATGGGGCTACCCTTGAAGAGTATCCAGAGACTTCAACTGGTGCAAAATGCGGCTGCGCATGTTGTGGTGGGTGTCTCAAGATACACCCACATAACAGCCATACTCCGCCAGCTGCACTGGTTGCCCATTGGTCTCCGGGTGCAATTCAAGGTGTTGATTATCATCTTTAAAGCCCTACATGGCTTAGGACCAGGTTACCTCCGGGACCGGGAGCCGAGGTGGCACAGTGGTTAAAGTGCAATTCAGCAGTTCAGCAGTTCAGCTGTTCAAATCTCACCGGCTCAAGGTTGACTCAGCCTTCCATCCTTCTGAGGTCAGTAAAATGAGGACCCAGATTGTTGGGGGCAATATGCTGAACTCTGTAAACCGCTTAGAGAGGGCTGTAAAGCACTATGAAGCAGTATATAAGTCTAAGTGCTATTGCTATTGCTATTGCTATCCTACCTCATACTTCCCTTCGACCGGTCAGGTCCCACAGAGTGGGTCTCCTCCAGGTCACGTCAACCAAACAATGCCGGCTGGCGGGGCCTAGGGAGAGGGCCTTCTCTGTGGGGGCCCCTGTTCTCTGGAACCAACTACCCCCAGAGATCCGAATTATTCCCACCTTGCTGGCCTTCCGAAAAGCCATTAAGACATGGCTCTTCCTGCAGGCGGGGTGATTTGAGACAATTTCACATCTTAGGTCTCCCCCACGTGTGTATGGTTTTGTATGTTTTTTAAAAATTCTTTTTAAAATTGTTCTTTTTAAAATTATTATATTGTTTAGTTGTTCTTTAAATGTTGTACGCCGCCCTGAGTCCCCAGGGAGTAGGGCGGCATATAAGAACACTAAAATAAATAAATGAATAAATAAATAAATAAATAAATAAATAAATAAATAAATAAATAAATAAGTAAGTAAATAAGTAAGTAAATAAGTAAGTAAGTAAATAAATACATAAATAAATAAATATAAATAAACAAACAAACAAACAAACAAACAAACAAACATATTATTATTATTATGAAGATAGGTCATATGAGAGACCATGAAGCTGACAAGTATATAAATGCAGGATACTGTTGCTTTTAAGCTAGTTTTAACTTTGGCCTGAAATTTATTTGTTTGCTTGTTTATTGGATTTCTAATCCAATAGAAAAGACCCCTGCCATTTTGTTCAGGCCAAGAACATGCCAGCTATTTTTGGAGTGCTGAGGCCACGCTGCGAAAAGTGGCAATGAATTAATAATATTTCTGTTTACTGCTTTGCATTTTGTAACAAGATCTTAAGGCAATCCAAAATAGAAAGTAGGAATCAAAAGTCTATCTTGGGGAATCTTATCCTATTCACTCATTCTGCTTAGTATAAAGATTTGAATTTGTGTACTGTAATTTTTTTTCCTATTCACTTGGCTTATGTGTTTCAGAAACACATCAGCTCTCTAAAAAAACAAAATGGCACTGCTCAACATATGATACAATATGGAAGCAGATACATTTTCAGTCTATCGTTTAGACCAGTCTTTCTCAAACTTGGCAACTTTAAGATGTGTTAGCACTGTTAGCACTAGCTGGGACATTCTGGGAGTTGAAGTCACACATTTTAAAGTTGCCAAATTTGAGAAATATTGGTTTAGATCAGGGGTCTCCAATCTTGGCAATTTAATTCCCCAGCTAGCTGGGGAATTCTGGGAGTTGAAGTCCGCCAGGCTTAAAGTTGCCAAGGTTGGAGACCCCTGGTTTAGATGATTAAGGGCTACCTAGCTTAGAGTACAGTTTTTAAAACTCTGTGCTCAATTTGCTGCCTTGTATGAAATGTGGACAGTAAATTCTGACCTATGATCTGCATTAAGATTTGGAAACTTATAGAAATGCTTTCTGAAATTTTATTAATCTATGATAAATTTCATTTGGATGTTTTATTTTTTAAAAATCACCTTCTTTTTTAAGACTAATTACAGCTAGCAATATGGTTATACTTGTTCCAGATTTGTTTATTCTGGGTTTTTTTTCTGTCCATTAGTCAACTCTGCCAGAGTTTGCATTAATTGCTATTTTTTTGAAGTGAAAGTCATGTGTCCAGGGTGTAATAATTTAACTGTTCCAGAGGTGGGTTCCTCCCGGTTCGGACCAGTTCTATAGAACCAGTAGTAACTTGGCGGCCTGGGTCGCTGGAACCGGCAGTGACCCAGGCCTGCCACGACCCTGAGCCGGTTCTCTCGGCAGTGCCATAGGCGCCGCCATCTTGTTTTTTGCTTCTGCGCATGCACAGAAGCTTTTTTATAGTATTGTGCATGCGCAGAGGGTCATTTCTGGGAAGTGACAAGTGCACAAAATGTGCACTTCTGTTGCAATGCGAACTGTTGGGGAAGGTAAGTAGAACCCACCCCTGAACTGTTCCCTGCATTAGATCACTATTTTATATGGAAGAAGAATCTGGATTGAAAAAGAGCAATTCAGTAATGCAGCAAGTCAGTGGGAAAACGCAAGAAAATGACTTTTTTGGCCAGTGCAAGTCTATTCAGGCCTGCTGCTGATTTGAATTGGGAGAACAAATTAACTCCTAAGAAATAAATAGAGAAAGCTTGCAATCTGAAAAGGATCTACTGGGAATTGGATTTTGGTAAACTTTTTCATGGTGGACGCTTATTTTTGCTAAATGGGAAATACAAAAATAATAAGTCAAGTAGCAAGTAGATTTCTTTTCCATATTTTGCAAGGTGCCTCAGGCAACACAACCATTTTTGAGCTGCTTATTAAACTGGAAGCCATTAACCATAATGTATATTTGGATGCAGATCGTATTAGCCAATTATTTCAGAATTCAGTACTTACATGCAATCCAGTGTAATATGATCAAAACTAGGAGAAATAACACTTCGCCTGTTGCCATTGAACTCGCTAACTTTCATCTTTCAATAGACCAAGTCAGCCTGCATTGGCATTATGCTTATGATATGATCCCTGACTAGAATCTCATAATCAAAGAGAAATAAGTTTAAAACAGATGCTGAAGCAGAGGCAACTTAAAACAACAATGATTGGTGGTTCTTCTATCCTTATAAAGAAAATCGTTTGCCCTCTGGAGTGACCATTGGCAGTTTATCAGATCTGGCAACCCCGAATTTATTTTCTGGATTCAAAGGAATCTAGATATTAAGTGCCATAAAGAACAGAACCTTCCAAAATTAATTTTAAAAAAGATGGGGGAAAACATCTCAATATTACAAATGTTAAGGAATCCAAATTTAAACTGCAGTCTTATCCCACAACTAGTTTTGAATCAAGTAATCCTGAAGCCATGAATAATTATTGAAAGATATCGCTCCACAAAAGATACATTCTCATTGTAAAAAATACTTTACATATTAATAAGTGTGCAGTGAGTTTTTTGAAAGGTAGTCTATCTATTCCTAGCAGTCAATGTAGCTGATACACTGAAGTCAGCATGGATAAATGACTGCACGTATCAAAGTAAATAGATCTCATTTTAGAGATTCAAACTTCAACCATTTGCAAATTGTTTTTGTTCTGCTTGACTACAGGTGAACTTTAAAATGTGAAATCAATCTGAGAATAAGAAAACTTCAGTGAATTGAAAATGTAATATTATTTCCCTAGTCCCTCTTAACCCCCAAAGATAGTTTGGGAAAAGAGGTTGATAACAGGCAAATTGAAGGATTAAATTATAATGGGAAAGAGACTTTGTCCTTGATGCTTCAGTTGCTAGGGTTTTAATTTTACACAGGATTTTTTTCCAGTATAACATTTGGTATCATCTCTAAATCACTATATGGAGAGCCGACTTCTTTGCTGCCTACCATATGATTATGAACATATTATTTCTCAGGTGGTATCAGTCAAAGAAAGCTACCTTTGCTTCAGAAGAATTAACCTGCTTTTACCAGTTAATAATCTTGGGCAATAACAGAGAAACTACAATCCCCAAGATACACAGTCCCAGTTTTTTTATTCTGTGTCAGCCTTTTCCAAGTAGATTTCTAGTTCTCTTAGTTTCTGAATGCGAGATATAAGCAGTCCTCAAAACCAGATGTAAATCAAAATAATGAAAACAATTACAGTAATATGTAACAGCCTTTAGGGATATCCCTAGAATTGCATCTGTCATTAAATCATCCCATTTATCATTCACCAGTTTTGGAACTTTAAGAGGAAAAAAATAGATACTCGCTAAAAATAAGTGTGATGGTTCAGTGATACAGTGTAGGAGATGCAGTTCATTATAGGTCAGGGCTGTCAAAGTCCCGGCTCGTGGGCCGGATGTGTCACATGCTGGCCACACCCATGCCCGGTTTAGCAAAAGAGAAAAAAAAGTCCCAATACATCACGTGACACCGTGTGACGCCATGAGTTTGACACCCCTGTTATAGATAGTCCTCAACTTACAATCACGATGGAGCCGCAAAATTCTGTTACTAAGCAATACAGTTGTTAAGTGAATGCTGCCCCTCTTTATGACCTTTTCCCCCCAGTGAATCACTGCAATTGTTAAATGAACCATGCAGTTGTTAAGTGAATCTGACTTCCCCCACTGACTTAATGGGTGATAAAAATTTCTTCTGTTTATATTTTCATATAGATATTTATACACATATTTATCTAATTCTTCCTATCAAATGTTAGTCGAATGTGATGAATTGTTCTGAAATAGTTTAACAGGAAAACACATAAATGGCCTACATGTGTATTAGAGAAAATGCATACCCAATGCATTCATGTAAACATGTACAAATGTCTATTAAATGTGTATATTAGCAATGGTCATAAAAGATGCAAAATATTTTTTTCGAAAATATATTCAATAAGAAAAATGAACAAAAATATCATTCCTCCCTCTCTGTCATTAGTATACTACATCTGGGAATTATGGTGTAGATTCCTACTTAGCCATGAAGCATCATAAGCAATGCTAAGCTAGTCACAATTAACAACATGTTACCACAATAGGCAGGAGGTAATATGCTGCTATTGCTGTTGGTATTCATAATAATAGTACGGTAGTAACAATAGTAATAGCAGCAAAGGTATTTACTCTTGCTGCTGTCATTGTTATACCACTATTCCAGTAGTTATGTAATTCCTTGAAAAGCTCCATATGGATTTTAAGTCCTCCAACCTCCTTTTGAAATATATTCTGGATTTCAGTTCTGATCTCCAGAAATGAAAGTGTTGTTTTCAAAACCTCTGTGTTCTGCAATAAATCAGTAGCATAAGATCTCTCAGGAATCCCGGTGTATTTGGTTTATGGATTACAGAAAGAGCTGCTCTCACATCCATGGAAAAGCAAGAATAACTCATGGCTCTATGCAAGGGAAACAAGAAGAATAGGAGGTAAAATTGCATCTATGGCCTCATTGTTTACTAGTTTAAAGCTTTATATGTATTCAGCTGAATGGTCAAAGAGGTCTGTGGTATAGTTAGATTCCAGGTTAGGAATGTTTAGAGTTTGGTTTCTTTTTTTTTTTTTTTTTTCTCAGAAAAGTTTTATTAGTACAAACTTACATAAGTGGTAACAAAATATTAAATCCAAAGTACAAACATTTTTGTTTCCCCCCCCCCAGACCCACCCCCTTCCCTCCCCACCTCCCCCCCCGGACTTCCCAGAGATAATACAGGGCATAATAATAAGTTTAAATTGTTAATAAAAAGAAAAAGGAAAAAGGAAAAAAAGAACACTATTTTTAAAAAAGCTTCAACTCCAAACTATACAGTACTAATATATCGCATTTGTATACAATAGTAAAGATACAAAAAAGAGAGAGAAAAAAAAGAAAGAGAATAAAAAAAAAAGAAAGAAAGAAAGAGAAAACTCTTTAACACTACAAACAAACAAACCTCCTACCTCCTCCCTTCAGTCCTCTATCTTATACAAGGTAAATGTTACATAAGTAATAACTAAATATAAAATACACAAATCTTAAACTAATATTATTGACATTAGAAATAACCTCTAAGATAAAACTTAACTAAATGTTACATAAGTAATCATCAAATATTAAATTTCATCATTAACTTCAATAAACAAAAAAAGAAAATAAAAGAAGAATAAACAATAAACAAATCTTCAACAAACTATATATATCTAATATTATCAACATTAAAAATAACCTCAAAATTATATATAACTTAACTAAATATTGCATAAGTAATCATTAGATAGGGAAAAGATAAAATACAATCATATTAGTCTCTATCCATCCAATATATTTCAACATCACATCGTTTTGTATCTTGATAGTTCATCTTTTAATAGTTCAATAAATTCAAATTTGTCAAGTCGTCTCCCGTCTGCTCCCAAACCTCCATCTCCTTTTCCCCAGCTATCTGATTCAGGCACTCCTTTTGGATTTTTGAGTCTATTTCTTTTTGATCCATCGAAGGTGGCTTCCCCTCCTCCTCCTCTTTTATTTTCATACACCCTTCTTCTGGAATCTTGGATATATCAGCCTTTAGAACATTGACATAAAATTCAGTAGCTTTTTTTATCGTGTTGAGCCGGTATCTTTTTCCAGAAAATTTCACTGCTACTCCAACTGGTGCTTCCCATTTATATTGTAAATTTAATCTCTTAAATTCATCAATCAAAAAAGTATAGCTTTTCCTGGCTTTAAGCATTTTAGAGGGGATTTCTTTCCAAATCTTTAGTTCCTGACCATTCACCATAAGATTATTGTTAAACGTTGCTTGTATAATTCTGTTCCGTAAAGCTCTTGTGGTAAAATATATGACAATATCCCTTGGTAGATGCTTTTGTTTGGCGTACCACGAGTTGATTCTGTATGTTTTGTCGATTTGTATAGCCAATTCCGCTTTAGAAATCCCAGACACCTGATCCAATATGTCAACCATCCTGCCTTTTAAATTTTCATATAATCCTTCTTTCAAACCTCTAATCCTTATAGCAACTTCCATAGATCTGAACTGAGTCATTAAGACCTCTTTTTCAAAATTTGCAATGTCGTTTTGGATTTTATCTATGTAATTCACCGAAGTTGCCAAAGCTTGTTTATTTGTTTCAATACGTTCTGCCAAAACTTCAATATTTGTTGCTAAGCCTTTGCAAACCTCTAACACATCAAATCTTAGTTGTTGATTCATATTCTTCAAAGCAGCCTGCATCTTATGGTCTATCTCACTTATTTTCTGGTTAAATTCCAAAGTAAGTTCATGTTTCATAATCTTTAAATTATTTAATAAATTTTCAGGTGTCAAAAGCTGTGGAGGTGTTAGCTCAGTGTTAAGTTGCATTTTAGAAATATATCCAGATGAATAGTCATTTCTTTTAGTCAAAACAGTCTTTCCAAACTTTGAAGCCATTGGTGTTTCAAAAGAGTACAAAAAAGAAAGAAAGCCAGTTGCCTGATTAAAGTTCTTTCCAGTTTAAAAATCAGATAGTCTTTTATTATTGAAAATATTTCTATTATAACTTTAATCCAGAGTTAGGAGACAGAGAAAGAAAAAACCATTTTTCCAAGTTAAAAGTTTCCATAAGAGAGAGAGAAAGAAAAAAAAAAGCCTCTGGGGAAACGAAAGTCACTTTCACTTCTCAATCGCCATATTGTTACTCTGTTTCCTTTGTTCCCTTGCCGAAGTGAAAGCTTACCCAGGAGTTGAAAAAAAAAGGAAAAAAAGAGGTTTCAGTACTTGCCCATCTCACGCCTGTTTCTCTCTGTCTGCTTCTATAGTTTAAATGTAGTTATAAATCCCATTTTTGAAGCAGCGGCTGGTCACTCCATCTAGCTCTGCAGAGGCAGAGGTTTCCGGATCTTCGGAGCTGGAGACAGGCTGCATGGGGAGCTCTCCCTTCGAGCCCTGCAAGATGGCTCCTAAGGCGCTGGGGGGGCTCTACCCCTCCTGTCAGGCTCTCATCTCTCCCCTTTGCCAGGGGAAGAGATTTTAAAGCCGCCAGACAGCTGTTCTGGCGGCTTTTGACAAAGATCGGAAAGGCATCCAACGAGGGATGTCTGCGATGAAGCGCTCCAAAACCGGAAGTGCCGAGTTTGGTTTCTGTAGTTTAATTGTTCATCAAAATCAACATATGCCTTATAATACATAGTATTAAGTGTAGATCAAGCCCAATAAACAGTAAGTCTGATATGATAATTTAACTCTTCAAGATTAAATATTTATGCTTCTTAGAGTGGAGAACTTACCAAATATAGCTCATCTTTCTGAAAGACAGAGCATCTATTTAATGCTGCTGAGTTCAGCATCTACACGATCCATCAGTCACATAAGTGCTGGCTGAATAAGTGCCTAAGGATAACATTAAAAAAGAAACAAAGGTACACGAGTTAATGGCCCACTTTTTCATTCCTAGCTTGCCATTTTTTTGCTCAGTCAGGCTTGTGTGAGTTTTTTCCTCCATAATCTTGGGCCATTTCAGACAGTGCACATTCATGCATTGCAGTGATCTGGCATTACATTAAATGTATGGGTGGAAGTCAATATTTGCTTGCTTCACACAGAAATAGTTTACTTTGTCCAGATAAATAAACAAATAAACTCTGATCTAAATTCAGCCTGCAGCTGAAGTTAATACATAATTGCTATTATTAATTCATTCTCAGTCTCCTTACCTTTGAACCCTCTACAAATTTAGCAAATATTATACATTTCCTAAAATAGGAGAAGTTAGAGTATGCTACCTATTTTTGCAAATGATTTTAATTTCAAAATATTTACAGTTATGTTCTGTCTCTGTCTCTGTCTCTGTCTCTGTCTCTCTGTCTCTCTCTCTCTCTCTCTCTCTCTCTCTCTCTCTCACACACACACACACACACACACACACACACACACACACACACACACTCATTCATATGATCCTTGGAATATTATCTGTTACAATTACCATATATATATTCAATGTGATGGAATGATTAGATATTGAAGTGTTGCTAGATAGGATAGTAGAACAGGTGGTTAATAGGTTTTTATTGATGACAACCGTGTTGGAACCATACTTCAATTTTTAAAGACATTGTTAAGTACATTTACGCTCATTCATTAATTATAATTTTAATATAATTGCATTAGCGTGTGCATCTTACTCCTGCAGGAATGATAAATTATCATGATTTCTACATAGATTCTCATTTATTCTAGCTCAGTTCCATCTCTTCCATTAGAAACGAGATGGGATGTGATGGAATAAGAAATTATTCCTATCAAAGAGGTGATATAGGATCTTGCTTCCTTGAAGTCATTCTTACTTAGAAAATAAAACCGAGATTCAATTCTAATTAACAAAATATTTATTTTAGTACAAAAGTAACAAAAGAATATAAAACTTATTAAGCTACATTTTCTCAGCTAAGAAATCACGTCTGCCTAGGGCGAGGCTCACAGGAGAAGAAGGAGACTCCTGGAATGCACACATGCGCAGTAAAACATATCACATGTCTGCTTGATTAGAAAATACAATAAACCTAGAAATATTGCAGAGGCGCTCAACTGGCAATATTCACATCGTGACAGGATGAACCAGGTAAAAGTAAAGACAAGACAAAACTGTGAAATGCAGAATAAACTGGATAAAATAAAATAAAAAGATAAGCTGGATAAGACTACTATAAATTGAATCCATATTTTACATCAAGCTTTCATTGCAGACTACTGCAGTGAATTAGAGATGAAGACCGGATTGGAGATAACTCAGTATGGTTGAGCCATCAAGCAAGAAAACCAGGGATTAACTGGATCAAATTTAATGGATTGCGGACATGAATTACCAAAAGTAGGCCTGAGCTGGGAATGAGACATTTGAGGGGAAAAGTAGCAAAGAAATAGGCATTTGGATGAAGAAGACATAGAGGGAACCTCTAGGAAAGTTTATATAAGAATGGGATGAAGGAAAAAGTGGGATTCTGTGTACTTTGGCTGCAGTTCATGTTTGGCACATGTAGACGTCAATGCAAATGTGTGGACGGTAGGATTATGTACATTGGAAGTGATCCTGAGAAAAAATGACACAATTCTGATCCTTCAGTGAAAAAATGTTGAGCAATCTGGAAGTTGAGTCATGGCAACTGGATTTCTTTTCTTGTTGATTTGAAACATTTCGCAGTTTATCCAAGTTGCTGCTTCAATCTGAAGAAGTTACTTCGATAAGCAGCAAAATGTTTCAAACCAACAAGAAAAGAAGTCCAGTTGTCATGATTCAACTTCCAGATAACTCTACCTGGACAACTGAGAATCTTCATTGACAAATGTTGAGGAATGTTGCAAAATAAGAAAGGACTATGCTGTTCTCTGAAAATGGCTTTTTGATGGATTACACAATTAACTTTAACCCAGATGTGTCCCAGTGCCTTTCTCTTTTTAATCCTTTTAATGTTTGGGGGCCACTCAGAAGCAGTTATTACTGGAGCAGCATAGGAACAAGCTAGGAAAATTAGCTTATAAACTAGGAAAGTAAAATATAAACTAGGAAACTAACAAACAAGCAAGCATATCCAACTGTCCTAGACACTTCCATGCCCGCAACCTGTTCAGAAACCTGACAAGTGACTAAACCCCTCTGTTTAAAGCTCCTTACTCTTGCCAATCCCCACAGTATTACATATTAGAAAGAACAACTGGCAGTTGTTTTTCCTATAAGCAGGTGGCGCTTTGTCACAGGAGAAACAATGACAGGAGAACACATCAATTATTTTCCTTAATTTATCTCTAATTAAAACAGTAAGAACAGTACCACTTACTGGTCTCGTTACTAAGGTAGAACAGGGATCTACAAGGACCCTTGTAGAAGGACAATTTATTTTGGTATAGCTCTCTGCTTCATGGACTTTAACAGAGTTGTCTGGTTGTGTCCATAGTAGTGGTGAAAATACTAGTTCCTTCTTTTACTTTAACCAGTTCAATGAACATATCTTCCTCTTCCCCAAACATTCACATTAAATTTGTGAATATGTAACATTTAATCCTATTTAAATGTATCAAAAGTCTAAAAGAAATCCTGTAAAAAATGACTGTTAATTATCCCAGATGCCTTTTCAGCTAACAAGATTCTGGGTTGCTGTTGTTGTTGTTTTTTACTTCTCGTATCGACTTATATTCACTTTAAATACAGTATTCTATTTTTGAAGGCCTTCATCAGTGTGAAGAATTTCCTAAGCAATCCTTGAAAAAGTTTCTTGAACAATAGTTTTTTTTTCTCTCTGTGTGTGATATTTTTAGATATGTCACATACAAACAAGGGTAA
This sequence comes from Diadophis punctatus similis, assembly GCA_023053685.1. Lineage (NCBI taxonomy): Eukaryota > Metazoa > Chordata > Lepidosauria > Squamata > Dipsadidae > Diadophis > Diadophis punctatus. Next base: position 149,730,860 of record JALIGW010000003.1, read on the forward strand.
ATTGGATAGTTCGGATTTACTGAATCACACAAAACACTATACATGAATCATCAATTTAAAAATAGCAAAAAGGAAAAAAAAGGAAAACAAGTCACCACTACCAACAAAACATTTTCATATTTTCAGATACAAGGAAAAAAGACTGATTTATTTTTTAGTGCATCAGAGAATTCTGAAAATATGCAACATTCTTTTTTAAATAATTTTTATTTAAAGTTTTAATTACAATAGTAAAAGATAATGCAAACTAAAAGAAAAAAAGAAGAATAGAAAGTGAAAATAAAGGGAGGTTCAAGAAAACCTATAGCCGAGGTGGCGCAGTGGTTAGAGGCAGTACTGCAGGCCACTTTAGCTGACTGTGATCCGCAGGTCAACGGTTCAAATCTCACCGGCTCAAGGTTGACTCAGCCTTCCATCCTTCCAAGGTAGGTAAAATGAGGACCCAAATTGTTGGGGGCAATATAAATATACATTGCTTACTGGTGTAAACCGCTTAGAGAGTGCTTGCACTGTGAGGCGGTATATAAATCTCACAAATAAATAATAAATAAACAAACAAAAGGAAGAAATAGAGAGGAAAATAACCCTAAGAAATTGAATCCTCTCATCACCTCCTCTTAATTAGCAGATATAAAACTCTTCATCCCATAACGAAAGTCTTAATTTTAGGGAAAACCAAGAAATAAAATTTCTCTAATCAAGGTGTCAGCAAAATGTTTGATCAAAGCCCTAAAGCAGTAGTATTAATTAACTCATCATGCCATATCTCAACTCTTAATTCTAAGCAAATGCACATAAACTGGTCCCAGTATCCTAATATGAACATGAGAAAGGGGGACAATTTCTCTTTTAAAAAGAACAAGCTCACAAAAATCCCTTACTTCAGGGGTGTCAAACTCATGGTCCATGGGCCGGATGCATCAAGTGCTGGCCACGCCCACCCCCAGTTTAGCAAAGGGGGAAAAGTCACGATGTGTCACACGATGACAACATGATGCCGTGAGTTTGACACCCATGTCTTACTTGAAGTGGAAGAATAATTAAATAAAAAGCCAATTTAAATGTTATCTGATTAGCAATACATAAAGTAACTATAAGGAATAGGTTTAAAGCACCATGTTTAGTGAAAGCAAATCCAATAGAAATTCTGTTTTTCCAGTCCAGATTTCAGCAAGCCCAAAGAGAAACAACCAAAATAATATATCTCATGTTTAAACCTGTCTAAATTGCTCCACGTGCCCCAAAATAATAAGACCTCCCAAAAATAAGGCCATGTGCTTATTTCGGGTTCAAAAAAAATATAAGACAGGGTCTTAGTTTTGGGAAAACATGGTAGTAATTTACAAGATAGTTACTTAGTTATGGACAGATAGATATCCACAAAAAATTGCAGAGGAAAATGTACTGGAAATAGTTATATGACATATTAATCTCCACAATTTTTTGATTTAAATGAAATGGAAAAACTGGAAGAAAACAAAAGAAAATGGAAAAGCATGGGAAAGATGGAAGTCGTGGCCAACCCATTCCATTAGCATATTGAGTTTATTTCAGCTGTAGAAGGGGAAAAAGTACAACATGACTGTTCCCATCTGGATCCATTATTTCTGGATAAAATTTCTTAGCTGACCAACTAAGCTTTGCTATCAGTATCTTTCATACAATATAAGAAGATGCAATATTCTTCCTTTATCTTTCTAATTCTTCTTTTTCTTTAATTCTAATCTAATTCTTGTCTAATATTCTGTATTTATTTAAAGAACTCATCCACACAATTAAGGAAAAGAAAGTTTAGACTTTCTAGGTTGCAACCAAATCCTTCTTGGCAACGCCACCAAGTCTTAACATATGGACCAAAATGATACAACATTAAAGTCAGAATGTCATATCTTTTTACTGAATCTCATTTCACTTTATTTTTTAGTCTATTGTAGTGAATTCATTAGTGGGAGTGTAGACAACGTACAAAATTTGGAATGTAGATATTTAACGTTAATTACTAAATTAAATACAAGGATCTGCTATCACAAGTATGGTCATAGGTTCAGGGAAATTGTACTTGCATGATATTTAGCATAAATGCAGAACTTCTGCCTTTATAACCTTAACAGTATAAATTAAGTGATAATATACTTCAATTAAAAACAAATTTATTTCAGGATTTCATTGATATCTGTAGCTTATTTTAACTCTCATGTTTGCACTGAGAAGCACATGTAGGTTTTGTGGAATATGTTATGGACTACAGATATAAGGTCATTAATATTGCTAGACAACAGTATAATTTCCTTAATGGGACAATGTTAATAGTTCATTAAAATCTGCCTCTCTTTCTCTTAATATCTATCTCTCTGTTTCTCTGTTTGTCTCCAACTACATCCTCATCCAGAATCAATTACACAGTAGCTCCTGTTTTCTTTCTTCTTAGCCCACTGTTTCTCTCTTCCTTTTGGGATATATTCCAGGAAGCAACCTATAGTTTTTTATCTTATCTTTCTGGAGAAACTCTGATATCTGTTTCCAAGGAATCCTAAAGGAATCAGGAATAGGCGAGGAATTCATGTTTATGCAAATCTATCTAATTCTCACCCTTCTACCTGAAATTAGCCTTTTTAACTACGGAGATCTTTTAAGCCTGCAGGTTTTTCTTAAGGATTTGAAAAGCTGGCTCCAGAAAATTAAAAAATTAAAAACTCACTCTAAAGGATTAAAGAAGATCTACACTGTATAATCAGTGTTAAAGGAAATGCAAGGCATCTTTGGGAAATGTTGGGACACAAGTATAATTTTGATCCTCATTCAGACAATGAACATATATTTTGGAATAGGTTGGGATTGCTGTTTTTTACTGTGAACACACTTAAATCAATAAACTTTGGAATAATACCAATTTGAGAACTGGAATTAAATCACTTTAAAGAAAAAGTTAATAGATATGTTAATAATTTGGATCTAGTCAAAGTTTTAAATCATTTTGGTTATTGCAACAGGAATCCGGATTGTGAATAACTGCAGATGTATTGAATCAATTCATATGTTGATCTTACAGTTTGGTTCAGAGACATTGGCAGCATTTAAAACTTTGTAATTATTACCAACACCGGAATGTGCAATGGGTAATTTGAAATCTACAGCACTTTTTATGAACAAGTAAGAGGATTATAGACCTGATTCCTTGCACATATCTCATGCCAAATATTATCTGAAGACTATGAAAAGTTGAATATGGGACATAGAAAAACATAACAAAAACCACACCTGGATTTTTAGTATTGAATTGATTATATGCATTTTTTAAATATTTTGCTTATAGCAATAGAAATAGCACTTAGACTTATATACCGCTTAACAGTGCTTTACAGCCCTCTCTAAGCTGTTTACAGAGTCAGCATATTGCCCCCAACAATCTGGATCCTCATTTTACCCACCTTGGAAGGATGGAAGGCTGAGTCAACCTTGAGCCTGGTGAGATTCGATCTGCCAAACTGCTGGCAGCCAGTGATCAGCAGAAATAGTCTGCAGTACTGCATTCTAACCACTGCGCTACCACAGTTTACGGGTTATTATGGCTTTCTACTGATACAACAAAAATACTGATATTTTTCTGTGCAATCAAAATGTAATGCTGTGTTTCAAAATGGAGCTGAGATATAAGTGTTTATGTTTGTGTGTACTTTTTTTTGTACTGTCCTTTGTGGTTTTTTCCTCCATATATTGACGTAATTAAATTAACATTCAGAACTATGGGATTAAAGAAGGCCCGGAAGACTCTGAGTGTTTCTGCATTTCAAACCCAGCATTCCTGTGGTCTAATAATAATTTGGGATAATCGTGTCACATACATCACAATTCTACCCCAGAATCTATCATCTCAAGATGAAATCTAAATATACTGTCCAGAAAGGAAACAAAAGAAATGAAAGAGAGAGAAAATTCACTCCACGTAGATAGCTTTATTACCAGGGCAAGTCAATATCTCTGCGATGCACAAGAAGAAGCCCAAAAGCAGATTTAACTTTCCTCTTTGCCATTAAGTCACCTCACCAGATCTAGCAGCCGCTGCTACTGTAGATCAAAAAATGGTTGCATATTTCCCTGGGAAAAGCTCTGAGAAATGCTATCATTAACCAACCCACCTTAGGGTAAGGAAAGATAATGAATAACCCGAGATCCCAAACACTTATGTTTTGAGGGCAGGGAAGGAGGGAGCCTCTCTCATGGGGCATGACCTTAAATTAGTTGGCAAAGCTCACTCCATGACTTTCTTTCTGAATGGGTTTAGATGCAATAACATGTTTCAGCCTAAAGACAGAATAAAGGTAGTTAGCGCTAATTGAAAGCCTGGGACCTGTAAAAGATAACCTGAAGCCATCCTTCAAATCTTAAAATAATAACACACTTCTCTTAGCTGAAGGGAAAACCAAGGACAGAAAGTGTCTATCTTTTGCTATCAATGACATGTAGGGTAGGCTTCCTGATTTTCTTTAGATGTATTAGTCTTCGACTAATCTTGACAGGCCAACCTGGTCAATTTAAGGCATTTTTGAGAGATGTGTTTAAAAAGATCTGGAGGACAGTTTTGCCAAACTTTGCTTCATACAAAATTCCTCTTGTCTTTTCTATAATCCTTTAGGGGATCTTCCTATTTAACAAAGTGGCAGTTTGAGACCCAAGTACCATGTGATGGGGTGAGCTCCGGTTTCTGCCCCAGCTCCTGCCAAACTAGCAGTTCAAAAGCATGCACATACAAGAAGATGAATAGGTACCACTTTCGTGGGAAGGTAACAGTGTTCCATGCACCTCATGAATACGCATGGCAGCCACATGACTATGGAAGCATCTTCGGACAATGCTGGCTATCTTGGCTAGGAAACAGAGATGATTGTTTCCCCTCCATCCCTCCCCCCGGCTGAGTCAGACACAACTGGACAGGAGAAACCTTTACATTTTACTGTTTTAATGCAATGGTGAAGGATTTAGATTAGGAAGAGCCAGGTTTAAGTCTACCTTTAGCTAGAAAATGGTGTACAAAAATGAGCAGTATTACTGAAGCTATGACCCTTTTTTACAAGCACTTCACTTTATGCAGTGCATGCTAGAAGAGAAAGGAATTTAGCTGCTGGTTTGTACTTTTGTGCTTTTTACCCACCACCACCACCACCTGATGGTTCCATTCAGTGGTGGGATTCAAAAAATTTTTACTGCCGGTTCTGTGGGTGTGACTTGGTGGGCGTGTCATGGCTTGGTGGGTGCGGCTTGGTGGGCATAGCAGGGAAAGGTTACTGCAAAATCCCCATTTCCTCCCGATCAGCTGGGACTTGGGAGGCAGAGAATAGATGGGGGCGGGGCCAGTCAGAGGTGGTATTTGCCGGTTCTCCGAACTACTCAAAATTTCTGCTACCGTTTCTCCAGAACTGGTCAGAACCTGCTGAATACCACCTCTGGTCCCGTTTGAGAACAGGAGAAATAGGCCCAATACAAGATCATGACTAGAAAGAGCTGTGAGTGGCACACTCGTTAGAATGCAGTATTACAGGCTAATTTTGCCGACTGCCAACAGTTTGATCCTGACTGGATCAAGATTGATTCAGCCTTCCATCCTTCTGAGGTCAGTAAAATGAGGACCACATTGTTGGGGGCAATATGCTGACTCTGAGAGAGAGAGAGAGAGAGAGAGAGAGAGAGAGAGAGAGAGAGAGAGAGAGAGAGAGAGAGAGAGAGAGAGAGAGAGAGAGAGAGAGAGAGAGAGAGAGCGCTGTAAAGAACTATGAAGCAGTATATAAGTCTAATGCTAGTGCTAGTGCTATGACTATCTGTGTAAGTGTACTAAAATCCATTCTCCATTTGACTGGGTTTTTTTTTCTGTGAAAGAGACCTCTGTTTTTCTGCCTTTTTCTTTTAGCAATTGTTTTCTGATTTGTTTTATGAACTTCTTGTTATGAGATGACAGATTGTGCTGCTGTTGTAGCTTCTGCTTTTCACTAGCATATTTCTATCCCTCTTTAGGATTCCTGGCTGAAAATCAGTTCTTGATCTCAAAAAGTCCTCTGGTGATGTTTTCTTCTTACACTTCCTTATCACAGTGTTTTTCAATCTTAGCAACTTTAAGATGTCTGGACTTTAACTCCCAGAATTCCCCAGCCAGCAAAGCTTGAGAAACACTGTCCTATGGAATTAAATGAAACATGAGAAACTAGGAAGACTTTAAACTGTAGGGAGATGGCTGAAACATGAAAAAAATCATATCTGCATCTTGTTATGGATTGCTGTCTAGAAATACTGAGCAGTACTGTACTGCATTATTAGAAATCAAGTTAGAGATTATTGGAAACAACTGCACATTCTCTTCAGGTTTCATTCATTCCCTGCCTCTCTTTCCTATTTTTGCACCTATAAAAAACTTTAAAATTGTAATTGCTCTGCTCTCTTCCATTCTGTGCAATAGGAAAGTTGAGAATCAGATTTTGCTTGTGGTTTTTGAAATCTATTTGCTTGAGGTTCAAACATTCACAATGTTCAAACATTCACAAAGGTTCAGCCTTTGAAACAGTGGTGGGTTCCTACCGGTGCAGTCCACTCTACCGTACCGGTAGCGGCCGGCCGATGACACAATTTGTGTGCGACACTGGTCCATCGTCTTCACCGGTCGCCATCTTTTTTCAAAACTTTTGGGCTTTTTTTTCTTCCTGCGCATGCACAGAAGCAAAATCTTGTGAGGGGACGCATGCATGCACGAGTCCTTTCACAAGATTTTGCTTCCATGCATGTGTGGAAGCAAAATCGTGCAAGGGGGCATGCACATGTAGCATGCGCACGCATGCACGAAACGTGGAGATGCGTGTGCAGTGCACCGGTAGCAAGGTAAGAGACCAACCCACCACTGCTTTGAAAGTTACAGTCTTTCAGCAATTAACATACATTTGATTATCACACACTATATCACATTAACATCATACTAATTATTTTGTAGAAGAAAAGTGGACCTCTTTGTCTACTTTTTCAGTATATCTTTTATTGATTTGCAGGTGCATATAGCAGCAACTACCATCTACATCGATTTTCTGCATCATTCATTTGACATTATGCATTTTCTGTCACTTCCACTGAAATAATTCACTTCAATATCTAAAACTTCATTTGCTAGTACTACAGATGGAACATTCTTTCTTCACCTACCGAAAAGTTAATGGGGTACTTGACATCTTGACAAGTTTGCCTTGAAAGGATTCAAACTTGAATACAATTGGTGTCCATTTGAATAACAATATTACCCACTTATTTACTGGCAGCTAAGTAGCCACTTTTTTTATTCAATCACTTTATTTAAAAAGGTCTTTAATTTGAGGAGTACTTTATTTTCCTCTTCTTTCCATAATGGTGACTTGGATTGAACAAGGACACAGATTTAAAAGACAAGGAAATTGTGTGTGTCACTCCCTTACATCTTGAATCAAAGGCAAATGCATAGCATAAAAGTCTATATACTATAGATGAACATTGTTAGCGTACAGCTGTACTTATTTTATATCATTTTGTCCATAGCAAATAAAAAACTGATTTTACATTGAACAGAATCAATGCTGAAGGTGGGGTGGGAGAGAAGAGAAAGAATCTTGAAATAGAAGATCTTGTTTTTAATTAAAAAAAACTGATTTAAGTGTTTTGAAAACTGAAATAATATACTATGGAGAAAGTTAAATAGTGCCTTTCTAGGGTTGTCTTCCAGAGAGATGTTAAAAAAATCAAGATGGTAGCTACAACCATGTGATCAATTTCCCACCCTTTTTCCAGTATGTGTTTGATGTTTGCAACACATATAAAAAACAGCAGGGCATCAGTCATTTGGTCCCACCCACCATTTTGATTTATTTTTATTTTTTACTTTCATGCCGATACCCTTTCATCTTTCTCTTTAGTGCATTCTGAACAAGAAAATGCATTCTCCATTTTTTTGCTTCCTGAGAATTCTGACTCCACATTCTGCTTTACATCAAGATGAGGCTTTCGCCAGCAATTTAGACAAAGGCACAGAATCAAATGATGTGCTTCCATTAAATGTAAATCTTGTTTCTTATTAATAGATACAGTAGATGCATATGTTTTTGTGACAGGCTGAAAGCAGGGGTGGGTTCTAAGTTACCTTGCTGCCAGTTTGCTTCTTCCGGTGCCACGTGGGCATGCCGCATCAGCACGTGTGCACGCATCGTGTGCACGTGCAAGCGCAGTACCGGAAAATTAAAAATTACAAAAAAAGCCAAAAACAAGATGGCGACACATGCGCAGTGCCAGAAACTGGGCTTCTGCTCATGCGCAGAATTAAAAAACCCAGTAAAAAATTCCAAAAAAACAAAATTCAAAAAACATTCAAAAAAAAGATGGTGGCACCCACGGACTGGCACCGATAGAACCGGTTCCGTGATGTCATCGTGAAACACCAGCAGGTCACTACCAGTTCAGGCAAACCGGTCTGAACCAGGAGGAACCCACCTCTGGCTGAAAGTTGAAAAAGCGTGAAGTGGTTAGATAGCATCGTGGCCCGGGGAAAGAAGAATATAAAGTAGTAGCCTCAGTTGTTCTTTTTTTATTCATTATTTGCAGTTTGCAGCCTCTTTATGATGTTGGCTGATCTTTAGAACAGATAAGCAGGTTTGTTACTTGGATGAGGGATCACCATAAGAAGGTAGGGAGGCAGCAAAGGTAAGTTTCTTCCATACTTTACAAAGAAAGGGACTTGATCTAGTAGAAATACCTGAAGATCTGCATTCTGGAATAATGCAGTCTATGCAGCAGTCTTTTCTAAGCACTTGGTAGATCCTGTTGGAACTACATGTTTGCCTCACGCATTAAACCGTATCAGTGGTATGCTATAGCTACAAGTGTCTAATTGCCTGACTGAAAATCAATAGCAATTCTTGGCTATGGAGATAGATAGATATATCACTTTGTGGTACAGTCTTCGAGACCCCAGGATGAACTTACCTTAATCCCAAGAATTAAAAATAAGCCATGAATCTCTAAATTATACTAAATACTACACAGAAACTAGGAAAAGCTCATTAAGTAAAAGACACCTTCCTTTGCCATAAAGAAGCTTACACACCAAGCACTTAGCTTTCTCTTCTTATTCACTTCAAAGCAAGGGAGCTTGTCCTTAATTCTGCAGTGAATTTACACTTTTGTTTTACATCGTTTTGAGGGAAACTTTAAGTATGCCAATAGTGAGAAAGAGCTGACTAAGAAAATCTATTATTTTATTTTGCTTCTAAACTTAAAATTTAAAAAATACCCAAATAATTAGGAATAGAGCATGGATTCATGGATAAGAGCATATCCATGAAAATGCAGGTGAAGGGTAACCATCCAACCAGTTGTTGCTGATGTTGTTTTGCACTGTTTAAAAGATAGGGTAGGCAATATCTGCCTATAAGAGATTGAATTTCTAAACTTTGGATAGTGGGTATGGATAGATACATGGATAGTCAGATACAGTAAATCAATCTTTTACACACAATTGAAAGTGGCAATGCATGAACAAAGAGAGAAGGAAATATTGGTATATGTCTCAAGATTCTTAAATTAAATGAAGGCAGGCCTTCAGACTGATGGCCCATGGGCCGGATGTGTCACACTCAGGTCACGCCCACCCCAACTTCGCGAAGGCAAAAAAAGGTTGTAATACATCACAATACATCATGTGACACAATCGAGTTTGACACCCGTGTTCTAAGGTGTCTGTCTGTTTTAATAAAAATGTTCAGATTAATTTTGAATGTGTGAATTTTCTAGAATTCTGCTCACATATAGGATAAATAGGACAAAAAATTTCAGCATAAGGACCATTACTTCAGTACTTTCACAAAGATGCTTATTTTTAGGGGGTGGGAAAGCTTTAAATAAATGTGGGACAATTTTATTCTCAAAAATCCTCTGAGCCTCTTATGATACAACATTGTACCACATTTGGTTAGCTTCAGGATCTTCAAATAAAGAGGGCTGCAGCACAAGAATAACAGAAACAAGGAGAAACATTGATACATTTGATTGAATCTGCAAATCAGAATAGAATAGAATAGAATAGAATAGAATAGAATAGAATAGAATAGAATAGAATAGAATAGAATAGAATAGAATAGAATAGAATAGAATAGAATAGAATAGAATAGAATAGAATTATTTATTGAACAAGTGTGATTAGACACACAAGGAATTTGTTTCCGGTGCGTAAGCTCTCAATGTACGTACAACAATAGTGATAGATCATTAACATAGTCATTGTAAAATACATTAATCATAAAACATTGGATACAACACTTAGTGATAGTCATGGATACTAAATAAGCAATCAACATAAATCATACTAGGATACCAAGTAAACAATATAAATCGTAAGATAAAAGCAACAGAAGTTATAGTCATAAGAAGATAAGAAGATAATAGGGAAGATGAGAATAATGATGGTAATACTGCCTTTTCAGATAGTTTGACAGTGTTGTGGGAATTTGGTGTTTAGCAGAGTGATGGCATGGGGGGGAACTGTCCTTGTGTCTAGTTGTTCTGATGTGCAGTGCCCTATAGCGTTGTTTTGAGGGTATAAGTTGAAACTGTTTATAATACGTAACACAGAAAACAAGTTTGGTAAAATCTATAAATTATTTACTAAAATAAGTTTTGTAAGCCAAACAAGTTAAAGGTTTTATGATTAAATGAGTATTGGGACATTGACAGGATTATACCAGTTGTAATGACATAGACAAAAGAAGGAAAGAAGAACTCCATATATAGAAGGAAGACCCCATATACCTTTCAGCAGAGGTGGGTTCCTGCCAGAGCTGTCTGGTACGCAGCTCCGGTAGGGAGTGGCGGATTTCTCAACCGCTCTGGAGCCCTCACTGCCAGTCAACACGGTACGTCGCCATTTTTTTCCCGTGATTTTTGGGCGATTTTGCTTCTGTGCATGCACGGAAGCAAAATTGCGCCGAAATCTCACGAGCAGATGCGCGAGAGAGATTTCGGTGAGATTTTGCCTCTGTGCATGTGCGGAAGCAAAATCACGCCAAAATCTCTCATGCGCGTGCGCCCCCTCGTGAGATTTTAGTGTGATTTTGCTTCCACACATGCACAGAAGCAAAATCATGTGAGGGAGCATGCGCACGTAGCGAGCACTCATGCTCCCGAAGCGTGGAGATGCGCGCGCATGGCTCCGGCAGCAAGGTAAGTGAGCAACTCGCTCCTGCCTTTCAGTCATTGTGATTTGCTCACGATAGAATTTGTAAGCTAAAGAGAGAAATGATGCTACTTTATTAGAGTCTGGCAAGTCTGTTTGCAAGAATGAAAATGTTTATAGGGTTTTTTTTTAATTCTCTCTTATTCAGGGGAAGATTTTAGACAATAAAAGCCTTCTTGTAATTAATAAATATATTTTAATAGTATAAAAATAGTTATGAAGGGGAATACTTTAAAGTTTTCTTGTATTTGTTACAATTCTCATTGCATACATAAAATATGTCATTCTTATTCTTAAATAATGATAGTTCGCTATTTTGATTGCAATTTCAAACTGTCAAAAGACCACCTGACTAGACTGAAATTTTCGTGTTTTACTGTTAGTATCTTTTGAAGGAAATATAAAGATTTTGATGGAAATATAGAGAAAGGTAGACTTCAGTGGAATAAGTAGAGCACAGCTGTAGCCTAAGGGTTATGTCTAATGGGGGATAGTTCATTTGCAGCTTCAATCAATGGAATTAAAAGGCCTGCAGTTCTCTAGTTATGACATGGCTTCCTATGTCACCCCAATTATGGCATGGAAGCACGTCCTTCTCACTAGTATTTGCACACTTTGGAAACCCTGAATATACTTGCCCCAGAATGTGTTTTGTTTTCTTCCCAATCTGTGTAACAGGTCACACTTGCAATTTTTTTGTCATAGCTTTAAACTCAGAGGTTAAAATATGATGTTTGGAATGGTGATATAAAGGTCTAAATGAAGAAATTGGGGTCTTTGACCTCAATTTCTATTTTCGTTTAAGGGGGGAGAGTCACTGTGTTTATAAGTCAAATCAAAATAACCTATACTGGACAATTTAACGTACTAAATTTGAACAGTGAAAATACATCAGACTTTTGTATTTCTCTTTTTCCCTCTTTCATAATTGTGCCCTCTTATGTAGGATTATATCGAAATTTTAAATAGTGCTGATTCAATTCAACATCAAATCTCTTGAATCTCTAAACTTGGATCCCTTTTTTCTACATTGATTCAAAGATCTAATTCAAATCAACCTAATACAATATTTGAATACAAGTGTCAAATCAAAGTGCCTTCCAGATTACAAAATTAACTCAATTTATAAATCCAATTGATGATTAAGAGTGATTTCCTTTAGTTTTAACATTCTTCTATTTTGTGTTTTAACATTTAACATTATGACCTTCTAATGCTCATTAATTAAAACTGTAGATCTTGTTATCATTAAACTGGAGATAGGCTATCAACCATGATAATCAAATAGGATATAGATTTTTTTAACAACTGGCAGGAATATAAAAGTTTGGTACTTTTTATGATGGGGAATAAGTTTGTGGTTTGTTTGTTTTCTGGTCAGTGAAAATTGTTTTTGAAAATAAAGGGAATTTACTTCAATGAAAATCAAAAGAAATTTATTACTAGCATAGTGATGATTACAGAAGAAATCCTACATTTTAACTGGCATGAATTATGGACAAAAATATATTTCATGTCATCTGGAGAATTATCCTCTACATCCAGACCAAGTACAATTTTGTGCTAAGTTGCAGAAGAACATTCCAGAGGAAAGCAACAACATTGTTCTTCCATAATGTTGCCAGTACAGATTCCTCTAATCACTAGGAGTTTACCACAGGAGTCCATATGGAAACAGAAGAAAAGGGTTGATATTTTGGGAAAAGACTATGAATTGTCTTGCGCTGCTTCCTTTTCCTCTTCCTAACTTTTACTTTTGAAATTGTAATTTAAAACATAAGTATCTGAAATTCTTGATGTTTTTTCTTGTTTCTCTCTCTCTCTCTCTCTCTCTCTCTCTCTCTCTCATGGTGGCTCAGTGGATGTTGGACTAGTCAGCTGGAAAACCGACAGCTTTTGAGTGGCATACGATGAGGTGAGCTGCCATCTTTACAGCAGCTCCTGATAACTTAACAATTCAAAAATATGTAAGTGTGAAAAGATAAATAGGTACCACTTCAATAGGAAAGTGCTGGCCACATGACTGCAGAAACATCTTCGGACAGCAATAGCTCAATGGCTCTTAAAATGGAGATGAGTACCACCCCCTATAATCAGCAACAGCTAGTGGAGTAAAAAAATCTGTAGGGACTCCTCCAGGGGTGAAATGCTTCCAGTTCGCTCTTGCCTGTCGGTCGTCGCAGAGCCGACGGAGCCGGTGGCGGTGGCGGCGCGGGATTTCCCCCGCCCACTTCCCCCACCCGCCTGGATGCCGTCATTTGAGTTCTTTTGCCCTGTGTGCATGCACAAAGCATTCTGCGCATGCGCAGAGGGCAAAAGAACTCAAATGGTGGCGTCCAGGTAGGGGGGGAAGCGGGTAGGGGAAGCACCACGCCGCGACCGCCACTGGCTCCATCAGCTCTGCAACAACTGACAGGCAAGAGCGAACCAGGAGCATTTCACCCCTGGACTCCTCTCTTGGTTGCTTGAATGGAGACATCTCATACCCAAGTAGGCAACATCATCAGTGTGAGTGAGCGTGGTTCCAATTCTGAGCTACCTATATTATTTTCTGTTAAACAGATACATGTATTTTTTTTCTCCTTATTCCCTTTCCTTCCCTCTCCTGTTTCAGAGCTGTGGTTCTCTTCAAGGCCTTCATTTTTCCTTTCTCAGTGGTTTGCACTTTGTCACTTCCACTTTTGCCATGGCTTTTCCCATTTCATTACAGCCCAGTAGCCAGTGTAACAGTCTTGGAAATGGGGGGGGGAGAATAGTTTGAGCCTACCAGAGCCTTACCATATAACCAGGAAAAAAAGTTTATGGGCAATTTAAGGAGAGCTCATGTCCCCAGCTACAGGACTGCTCAATTTTCAATCCATATTTCTCTTCATCTTTGTTTGCCCTCTGTTAAGTACACCACTCTCTTCTTTGTTGCTATGTAGCTTCCTCTGTATGTTATTGTTTGTTTATTCACTTGTATGTCCAATTTGCTCTGCTCCTTTCCCCTCCTTTCCCCTCTGCATATTCCTCCTTTCTTTTGTTCCTTTGCTGCTACCTGTGGCTCCAAGTCATTCTTCAACAGGCATGTACTTTTACATCTCCAAATTTCTTTTTTCTACTTCTGTTCTCCTCATATCCTCAGTTAGCACTCTCATGCCTTGTTTCCCTTTCCTTAAGTCTTGCTTTCTTTCACTTCACATTACTTGTTATCCCTCGCATCCTGGACATAAATTGTTTCAACTCCTATTCTCAAAACGACGCTATAGAGCACTGCACACCAGAACAATTAGACACAAGAACAGTTTTTCCCTGAACGCCATCACTCTGCTAAACAAATAATTCCCTCAACACTGTCAAACTATTCACTAAGTCTGCATTACTATTACTATTAATCTTCTCATCATTCTTATCACCCATCTCCTCCCACTTATGACTGTATGACTGTAACTTGTTGCTTGTAGCCTTACGATTTATATTGATTGTTTCCTAGTATGATTTGATTGCTTATTTGTACCCTATGACAATCATTAAGTGTTGTACCTCATGATTCTTGACAAATGTATCTTTTCTTTTATGTACACTGAGAGCATATGCGCCATTTTCTGGGCTGTTTTCAGGCCGCTTTTTGGGCTGTTTCCAGGATGGTTTTTGGACTGGTTTTGGCCCCCAAATGGCCAAAAACGGCCTGAAAATGGCCTGAAAAACAGCCCGAAAAATGGCCAAAAAACAGGCATGCATTTGTCGGCCAGCTGGTCTTCGCGGGTGCCGGAGCACCAGAAAATGGCCTGAAAATGGCCAAAAAACAGGCAATTTTCTGGACTATTTTCAGGCCATTTTTCAGGCTGTTTCCAGGCCATTTTTTCGGCCATTTTTGGTCCAAAAATGGCCTGAGAATGCCCAAAAAACACCCTGAAAATGGCCAAAAAACCCGGCCATAAACAGGCATGTATGCGCCAGCCAGCTGGTCTTTGGGTTTCCAGTGCTCCAGTGCACATAAAGACCAGCTAGCAGGTGTGCATGCACGTGCCGGAAACCTGAAGACCAGCTGACCGTTGTGCATACGCACTAGACAGCTGGTCTTTGGCTTTTCAGCGCTCAGGCATGTGCACAGATGCACACACATGCACGGGCATTCCGGTTTGGGCACTTGGTGCCGAAAAGATTCGCCATCACTGATGTATATCTATCTACAATATCTATCTATCTATCTATCTATCTATCTATCTATCTATCTATCTATCTATCTATCTATCTATCTATCTATCTATCTATCTATCTATCATCTACCTACCTACCTACCTACCTACCTACCTACCTACCTATCTATCTATCTATCTATCATCTATCTACCTACCTACCTACCTACCTACCTACCTACCTACCTATCTATCTATCTATCTATCTATCATCATCATCATCATCATCATCATCATCATCATCATCATCATCATCATCATCATCTATCACCTATCTATGCAGCTGTAAATCTACTGTATATTTTTCAAGTTATGATGAATTTAGAAGTCATACTTCTATCACATTAGTCTCCCTGAACAACCCTGGACTGGAAAAAGAAACACAAGCATTTTCCCTTACCATTTGAGAAAAATGACTCTGATAAATCGTGCTTTGTGCATCTGGACATAGTATTTCTCAAAAATCCCTCATGGATAAAAATTGTGCCAGCACAAATACTGACACTGAATCTGATGAGATGATAGTGATTGGGTGCCTCTGCAGCCAGACATGCCTCCAGACACCAAACAATAGTAGCTGACTCTTCCAACAAGACAAAAGATCTGCCTTCAGGCCCTTCCAAAGAAACCAATTTAGAGGACATGTTCAACTCCGTCTTGAAGGCAGATGGGTCATGAGCTTCTATACATTAACCCCTTCATTTTTCAGTTAAAGGGCCCCATTCCCAATTCCCCATCCTCTGTTCCTTTATTGACTACATAATCATCTTTAGATTCATTTTGGATTTACTCAACCAAATCCAAAATCAAACCAAATTGGGTTTTAGGGTTAGGGCATATTGGGAGTCCATTGAAACTGGGAGGAAGGGATTATATGGCAGAATTCATTATTTATAAAAAGTAGGTCCTCTTCCTACCTGCTTGGGGAATTTAACAGATCTATAGTCACTTCCTACAGATATATTTAAAATGGTAGATTTCTGAATGATTTATACTAATATTGTTTTAAAACTGAAGCTTTCTCAGTTGAATCTGCCTATATATTATTAACGGCGGCCATCAATAAAAGTTTGTTCACATCTTTAAAAAAAAACAATCATGCTGCACATTTTATCACCAAGGCAAGATGGATAATATCCTATCTGATCTACTTTTCAAGTGCCCTCTGATGGTAATCTACAGATAGAAAGTCAATTAGGAGTATTCACTAATTCTGCCCAGATTTTGGTAATGTGAACATGGCGATTTTGCCTCCTCCACTTTTTTCACTTATGGACATTTACTTTGGACAGAACAATGTTTGTTTTTGTGAAACTGTCGCTATACACAACACAGACTTACTTATTTTTAGCTTAGAATCAATAGACAGAACACCATTATTCCTTGAAATTTACACTTTTTAAAATTTGCCAATTTAAAGTTTAGAAATGAAAAATCTTGTAGATTATGGTGAAGGATGCTCTAAGAAGATAAAACTAAAACTATGAAATAAAGAAATATTACATTACGTTAAAATAAAGAAATATATTATATTAGGAGACTGTGTTAGGACCAATGGATATAAACGTGTGTGTGTATGTGTGTGTGTGTGTGTATCAAATAGAAAAATATATAAATAATATAATAATAGAAAAATATAATATAATATATTAAATAATAATATAATATATTAAGTAATAATAATATAATAAAATATAATAGAAAATAGAAAAATATATAAATAATAATCAAAAAGACCTTGACCATGTATCAGAATGGTCAGACAACTGGCAACTTCAAATCTCAACCAATAAATCCTCTGTCCTACACATTGGCAAAAAGATTCAGAACATAAAATACAAGCTTAGAGGACACGACCTTGTAGATGACCCTCACTCTGTCAAGGACCTTGGAGTACTCATATCTAATGACCTAAGTGCCAGAGCCCACTGTAACAACATTGCCAAAAAGGCACTAAGAGTTATTAATCTAATCTTGCATAGCTTCTTCTCTGGCAATATTACACTACTAACCAGAGCATACAAAACATTTGCTAGACCAATTCTTGAATACAGCTCACCTGTCTGGAACCCACACTGTGGGTCATATTGGACATCAATACAATCGAGAGAGTCCAAAAATATTTCACAAGAAAAGTCCTCCACTCCTCTGCTCGCAACAGAATACCTTATTCCACCAGACTTGAAATTTTGGGCTTAGATAGCTTAGAACTTCGTCGCCTTTGATCTGATCTAAATGTAGTTCATAAAATCATCTATCCCAATGTCCTACCTGTCAGTGATTACTTCAGCTTCAACCGCAACAATACACGGGCACACAATAGATTCAAACTTAATGTAAACAGGTCCAAACTCAACTGCAGAAAATACGACTTCAGCAACAGAGTGATCAATGCCTGGAATGCACTACCTGACTCTGTGGTTTCTTCCCCAGACCGCCAAAACTTTAACCTTGGACTGTCTACAGTCGACCTCACCCCATTCCTAAGAGGTCTGTAAGGGGCATGCATAAGCGCATCACTGTGCCTACCATCCCTGTCCTACTGTCCTATTGTCTAATTTACCTGTACTTACTCTGCTAATGTTTATGTTTATACCAATACCTGCTATCTTGCACATGTTTAACAAACAAAATAAATAAATAAATAAATAAATAAATAAATAAATAAATAAATAAATAAATAAATAAATAAATAAATAAATAAATAAATAAATAAATAAATAAATAAATAAATATCCTGGAAGAAAGCAAAAATGTGAGCTAAGAGCTTCAATCCTTCCTATGTACAAGATAGATTGGGTAAGAAAAGTGTATCCATTAAGATGCTTCAGGCTGCTCAGGTTAGCCTAGTGATAAATCCTTCTGTTTTCCCACTTAATCTGTCAATTGTGAAAAGTTAAGCAACCTCATCAAATTAGAAGACGTCATTGCAGGCAAATTTTTGACAGGCCCAGTAAACAATAGAATTAAATTTGGCAACATTCAAACATCCTGAAATTAGAAAACTGAGAGTAATAAGTTAGAAAATCCTTATGTTGTTATTTTAGCATTCTGATTTACAGTGCTTAGACATCCTCCAAAGTTTAAAGAAATGATTTACCAACTCTAAAATTACCCAAGGGTACTGTGATATCTGAAATGACCGGAACATACATAAATGCAATTATTTTAGGACTTCTTCTACAATCAAGAGTTTTAAATAATGACTTGTTAGGCAAACCAACATCTAAAATCCCAAAACATCCATCAAAATTACAAGAAAAATTATAAGAAAAAAAAGTGAAACACATTTTGGTTTAATTTTTTTTTTACCTTGTTCAACAGTATAAAAATCTAAGAACAGATATACTGAAACGGTGCAATAAAATTAAAGATTTTAACTTCTCAATCTCTCTGTATTTCTCTGAAACTCCATATTTGCAAACTAGCTGTAATATAAATGATATGAAATATTATAACATTTGATTCCAGGTAAACCCATTCTTCTATAAAATAAGGTATTGAATATCTAGATCTGGCAGTACAAAATTGTCTTTAAATGTGTGAGTTCATATGACACTTCTCTGGTAAAAAAAATGATTACTTTGTTTTTTTATTATTATTATTATGGAGTACCTAAAATTCCAATGTAATTATTTTTATTTTTTTTAATCATCACTATTGCTGTTTTTTCTCAGATTTGTGGGAGGTAGCAGTCAATATGCAATTAAACTGCTGAGTTTTTCTTTACTCTTTTGTCAGTCTATCTACCTTAGAGGTAACTGCCTGACAAGTTGAATACATACTTACATATTTATAATCTTAAATACATATTAAGTGTATTTGGGGGTACAGTGCAAAAAATGTTACATTTAATAGTTAAAAAAATCAATTTAATAGTTGAAGATTAACTGTCCTTAAGAAAAAGGAAATGGAAATGCTTCTAAAATTTGCCAATAAAAATTGCAAAGATTTGTCCAGGCAGTTTCCCAGATCTAAGACTAACTCAAAGGTGTGCGTGTGTGCTCATGCATGCACACACACACACACACACACACACACACACACACACACACACACACACGCACACAAAAGATTAGAGGGCTGGAGACTAAAACATATGGAGAACAGTTGTAGTAATTAGGTATGGCTATCTAGAGACAAGAAGGACTAGGGGTGACATGATAGCAGTATTTCAGTATTTGAGGGGCTGCCACAAAGAAGAGGAGGTCAACCTATTTTACAAAGCACCACAAGACAAGAAACAATGAATGGAAACTAATCAAGAAGAGAAGCAACCTAAAACCAAGGAGAAATCTCCTAACTGTGGGAACAATTAACCAGTGAAAGTCCCAATGGTGCTTTTTCAGGAGACAACTGGACTTCCTTGTTGTTGTTGTTTTTTGGAAGATGTTTCACTTCTCATCAATTCAAAAGAAAAAACAAGAAAGCCCAGTTGCCTCCTGAAAAAGCACCTTTGGACAACTGTGACCTGGATGACTGAGAATCTCTACAGACTTGTCTTCAGAAGTTGTAGGTGCTCTATCACTTACTCTTTTAAGTAGAGATTGGATAGCCACTTGTCTGAAATGATATAGGGCATAGGTCCTCAACCTATGGCCCACGGGCCGGATCCGGCCCGCCAACCCAATGTATCTGGCCCGCGGAGTGTTGCAATTCAGCCCTGCCCCTTGCCCCGCCCCTCGCCCCTCTCCTCCCAGCAACTCCCCACGTGGCTGGCTTTTCTTGGCTGATGGGGGCCCTGGGGAGGAGGTCGTTCGCCTACCGCAAGGCTGCACCACCCACTTCGCCCCTCCTCCAGCTGTCGCCCTTATCTTCCACTGTCCAGCCACACTTCCCACTTCTGTTCATTTCAATGGTTCAATGCTCACCACACCACTGCTGCTGCAAAGGTAATACTGAAGGGCACAGGTGGGCAGGGAGGGCCCAAGGGTGAAGGGGTGTTGCCACTGGCACAGCCACGTGCTCCCGGGCCGGAGGGTGGGCAGGTGAGCAACTGCAATCAGCTCCCCTTGTCCCAGAGAAGAACCAACTTCAGGACCTCTCTGCTAGCAGCCACCCCCTTCTTCACATTAGATTGCCCAGCCGTTTCACATCAGATTGCCCGCTTAGGCCAGGGTGACTTCAGGGAAGAGCCAGGGAGGGCTCTGATGCTGCCATCTCCCATATGCTCGCTTCCCCACTGCCGCTATGGCCACAGTCTCAAAGATCGGGAGGGCTGCACGGGAAGAGAAAAGGCAGCAAAACTTGCAAGAGCTGAGGTGGGAGAACAAAGCAAGAGAGTGAATGTTCGGCCTACCAGCTGGCCTCTTTATTCCCTCTCACTCCTGAGGAAAGCCCTCTGGAACAGCAGTGGCAGCACCCTAACCCTCACCCCAGAAGCATCAATCTCACACTCTCCCCTCTTTGCTAGCAGCTGCCCTGTTCTTCACACAGGATCGCCCAGGAGTGAGGAGGGAGAGAGAAAGGGCCCTCTTGCAGCCACATGTGCTGCTGCTGCCATTCCAGAGGGCTGCCTTGAGAGCGAGGGAGAATAGAGACCAGTTGGCAGGCCGAAAGTTCACTTGCTTGCTTTGTTCTCCCGTCTGAGATGAGAGAGGAGAGAGAGGGAGAGAAGAGAGAGAGAGGGAGAGAGAGGAGAGAGAGAGAGAAAAAGAGAGAGAAAGGGAGGGAGGGAAGGAGGGAGAGAGGGAGAGGGAGAGGGAGAGGGAGAGGGAGAGGGAGAGATGTTGTTTGTAACCTCCTTGGGACTGAGAAGAATTGCTGCAAAACTGAGTTTTCTGAAGTGGACCACTAGACTCGTAAACAACTTTAAAATGATCTAGTAAAAAGAAAAGCCAAACAAAGCAAATAAAACACCCCCAGGAGTTTAATTTGTGTGTATTATTTAATGGACTGCTAAATTGGCAAAATGCACTGCTAAATTGGCCATGCCCACCTAGCCACGCCCACCCAGTCACATGACCACCTAGCCACACCCAGCCAGCCACTCCAGCCCCCCAACAGTCTGAGGGACCGTGAAGTGGCCCCCTGTTCCAGTTTAAGGACCCCTGATATAAGGTCTCCTGCTTGGTCAGGGGGTTAGACTAGAAGACCTCTAAGGTCCCGTCCAACTCTGTTATTCTGTTACTCTGGTACATACACAGTCTTTACATCTACCAGCTACACTCTCAGAATCATTAGCAAAACGTACGTGCAAAAGATGCCTTTGCATTTCTCTTCCTTCTTTTATTTTTGTTTATATTCCAAATATCCATTTTATTCCCCAACGTGTTTTTGCTCAAAATATTTTGCATATCCTGAACGAGCCCTCAGTGTACAATCTCTCTCTTGAACTTAGAGAAAATGACTTTTATCCACCTTCCTCTAAATGCCTTTTATTTTCACAGCTGTTTATGAGATAATTTTAGTGAAAAGACAATGGCATCTCCCAAGTTACCCACCAAATGTTAGGGTAACAGGAATATAAATCCGTGTCTTGCTGGTCTAATTCAGCAGTCCAAGCCTGGCACTACTATTCTACTGTTTGCAATTCATTTTTTTCATTTTTGTATTAATTAAGATGATCATAATATAGAATACAAATGAAAATAAAGATAATAGGGAAATGGGAAGAGGAAAAGAGAGGAAAAGAGAAGTGCAGGGTGAAGAGAAAAAAGAAAAAAAGGTATTGATTTCCAACTTTTTTCAGCCACAATGTTCCAATTTCTCAGGGGCTGCCAAAAAGAAAAGGGCAGTCAACCTATTCTCCAAAGCACCTGAAGGCAGGACAAGAAGCAATGGATGGAAACTATTCTAGGAGAAAACCAACCTAGAACTAAGGAAAAATTTCCTGACAGTTAGAACAATTTATCAGTGGAATGACTTTCCTCCAGAAGTTGTGAATGGAGGCTTTTAAGAAGAAATTGGACAACCATTTGTCTGAAATGGTATAGGATTTCCTGCCTGAGCAGAGGGTTGGACTAGAAGACCTCCAAGGTTCCTTCCAACTTTGTTATTTTGTTAAATTTAAAGTTGCTATTCACTTTTTATGGCTGAAATACATTTAACATATATTCCATTTAATCAGGAAGCCATTTTAACAAACCACAAAAGAAAAAAGAAAAGTGGGGGGAAAAGCTAAGTGACAGCATCAGTCCAGCTGTGACTAATATTGAAATGCTAACTAGAATCAGATTGATAAATGCTTGAATAGGAGACCAACAGAAAACTATGGAGTGATACATCTGTTAAAAAAATTCCTGGAAGAAGTCGATGGCAAAGAATTTTAATATTGTCAAGAAGACAACAGAAGAAGTTGGATATTCCCATGAAGTTGCAGGATTGAAATTTAAATCAAAGGAGTTTTTATTTTGACTTTTTAAAAAGTTTGTTTATGTCAAGTATGATAAGAGATGGTGATGGTGATGGTGATGGTGATGGTGATGTGATGGTGATGGTGATGGTGATGGTGATGCAGATGGAGAGAGGGAGAGGGAGGGAGGGAGGGAGAGAGAGAGAAAGAGGGAGAGAGAGGGAGGGAGAGAGAGGGAGGGAGAGGGAGAGGGAGAGGGAGAGGGAGAGGGAGAGGGAGAGAGAGAGAGAGAGAGAGAGAGAGAGAGAGAGAGAGAGAGAGAGAGAGAGAGAGAGAGAGAGAGAGAGAGAATAATTAGCATGTGATTCAATGTTGCAGTAATTTATCTGGGCATCCTGAAAAAAAAACCTAAGTACTTTTTACTTTGGAAGGCGAATTTCCTAAGACATGTTTGAATATATATTTAGCACTTCTTTGCAATTGATGGTGCACCAAGTGCTTATCCGATTCAATTATGCTTCTGCTTTAAGTGACCCACACACATTTGTCAAATCACAATGCTAAAGCAGCTAAATTCTTTCTGCTACAGACCCTTATTTATTTAAATCATTTTTGGACTGCATAATATGCAATTAATTAAAGGAGTAGCACAAACCATTTGGAGTGACTGGAACAGGAAAGCTATAAAATAAACGTGGGCATCCATTCATTTCTAAACAGAATCTTTAAAGCCTATTTAAAACCAGCCTGGAGTGAGTCTTGCGCATATTACAGAACAATGATAGCACTATATAAAAGAATTCTATTCTTGAGTTCACCATCTAATATATTATCTGTGGATATGTAAATAGAGCCTTTGGCCATTTTTAAAATGCAGGTGAAGTAATCTAAGTACTTTGAATTAAAGAACTTTAAATATGGGCTTAAAAATTATTACCTTAACACTTTTAATTGGACCTAAAAGCACAGTAGTCATTAATGCAGCCTATACAGTATCAGTGTTATATAGCAATAGCAATAGCGCTTAGACTTATATACTGCTTTATAGTGCTTTACAGCCCTCTCTAAGCAGTTTACAGAGTTCAGCATATTGCCCCCAACAATCTGGGTCCTCATTTTACTGACCTCAGAAGGATGGAAGGCTGAGTCAACCTTGAGCCGGTGAGATTTGAACAGCTAAACTGCTGAACTGCAGTGCTGCACTTTAACCACTGCACCACCTAGGCTCTATCCTTTGATCTATACTGTGAAAATTAATAAACGATGGTATTCTATATAAGAAGAAGCTTCTCTCTCCATCCCCAAAAAATATATTCTAAAGGCATCATATAGTATATTACAGAGTCTTTCCCCACTGCCAAATTCAGATGAAATGCACCCATCACAAACATGTCAGAAAACTACACTAGCTTTAAAAACGACTGTCTCCATTGCCAATCTCTGTCCAAAATTTATTATTTACAGTCTTGCTGCTGAATGGTAGTGTCTTGATTTTGAATGAAAGGCATGTTAAGTAAAGCAATTAGCAATAGCAATAGCACTTAGACTTATATACCGCTTCATAGTGCTTTACAGCCCTCTCTAAGCAGTTTACAGAGTTCAGCATATTGCCCCCAACAATCTGGGTCCTCATTTTACCCACCTCAGAAGGATGGAAGGCTGAGTCAACCTTGAGCCTGGTGAGATTTGAACAGCTGAACTGCAGCTAGCAGTCAGCTGAAGTAGCCTGCAGTGCTGCACTCTAACCACTGCGCCACCTTGGCGAATTTGATTTTGCTTTCTTTGCACAATGTTATCAGCCTCTGGGAACTATCCACCAAATTTATCATGAGGGATATACCATATTTTTCAGAGAATAAGAAGCACCTTTCCCCCCCCCCCAAAAAAAGAGGGTGAAAATCTGGGTGCGTCTTATACTCCGAATATACTCCGCCCAGCCTCTCAAGTGGAGGTTTCAGAGGCTGAAAAAAAAAGCAAGGCGCAGAGCTCACAACCAATGAACCTGTTGCTAAAATTCACCTCTGGGAACAGCTGATTGGGGGTATTCCGGGAGGCCGATCCACCTGTCAATCAGCTTTTTTCTTATTTTCCTCCCCAAAAACTAAGGTGCATCTTATACTCCAGTGCGTCTTATAGTCCGAAAAATACGGTATGTATATATGCATGCATTTTATTCAATTTGCAGAGCCTTCCATCTCAAACCAGTGACTCTGGTTGTGTATTATGCATTGTTTATTTAGAATATGGGTGGCCTCTTTTACTTTACAAGGAAGCTCCACCCTTAAGAAAGAAATCAAATTGCCATTATTTTCATGGAAAAGAAGGGTGAAGGGAAACAGCATTAGGGGAATTGTCCAATATGAAGATGTGATCATCTGTTGTCTTGAATGAATACACCGCAATCTGTTGGCAAAGAGGTCAGATAGGATTTCTATAATAATAATAATAATAATAATAATAATAATAATAATAATAATAATAATAATAATAATAATAATAATAATAATAATAATAATAATAATAATAATAATAATAATAATAATAATAATAATAATAATAACAACTTAGAGTGAACTGTTATGAAAAAAGAACAGGAGAAGCTGTCAAGCATCTTCCCACATCTGTTCAAAATTCTGGGTTATTATTTGGTAAAACCTTATATATAATTTCTATATAATTTCTCCCATTTCTTATAAATATTTTTTAAAAATCAAATAAATCAAAACAGAGGACCAACTGCCATGAGGCAGAAACAAAATACCCTAATATCACTTTCTGACTATGTTCTAGAAATAATTTGAGCCACTTTTTAATAATGGCCACGACAATCTTATTTAAAGGGTATCCGTTTCAGTGGCTCTGGCCATAAAACGAGATTCTATTTCTCCATCTGTTTCTTGATAGAAAGATAATGGAAAATAATGGCAAATTCGATTAAAAAGGCTGAAAATTAACTGGGAATGTATTCAAAATAGACAAAACAGAAGCCACGACTTTTTATATTTTCTCCTCAAAAACGTTATACAAGATAACAATTATTCAGAAGGAAGGATATTTTTAAAAGTTTGGGTGAAAGTACCTAGTGACATCTTAAAGGCAAGCTGAACCTTTGATAATTATTAATTTCCTTCAAGGTCCAGATGGTCACTTCAGATGCGCCAGGGTTCAAATGGTCATGGATAATCCAAGAATAAGTGTTGGGTTTCAAGATACCAGGAAAGGTCGTTCTTTCTAAAACAGCATGAGAGATGAAATTCTGGCAAAATCTATCTCTTATTCACTCTAGTGGTCTCCTTGCTAGGCTGTTTTGTATGTTGTACATGTACCTGCTCTGATATCCTCAAAGTCACAGTAAATTGATTTAAATGTCATCCTCAAAAAAATCTTGAAATATGAAAAAAAAAAAAGATTTAAAAACTATCTTACTTTATTTCTATTTACTTTAATCAGTTTAAGAGATTTGTCTGGGCATAGGTTCTGAATATGCAACGTGTTTTTCCAGAGTCTTAAGTGAATAGAAGCTCATGTGAAAGGAAAAATTGCTTGAAAGAAACATCTATATAGATTATTTTACAGATGCATGTACTTTTGCTCACAATCTTCTCAAGTTATGATTTAAGGCCCATTTGAAACACAATGGAAAAGCATAGTTACATCCAAATATATATTCTTTTAGCCCTATTTTTGTACAACATCCTCTTGTATACAGTGGATAAAAAAAACTACCTTTAGGCATAGAAGAACTATTGGTTACAGATATTTGAAATGTACAGTCTTGGATAATAGAGAAAATAGAGAATAGAGAAAATAGGAAAATATTTTCTTTCAGGGGGGAAATAGATTATAAAATGATCATCAGTAGCAACAACGTTATTCAGACTGGTCACAAAAATGGCTGAGCTTTCTTTGTCTTTTGGAAGCTGCTACTTCAGTGATGGGTTGCTACCGGTTCAGACTGGTTCATGCGAACCGGTGGCGGAAATCTGGCCACGGTCGCCGAACCGGTAGTGATAGCCAACTTGCCATGCCCCCAAACCAGTTCCCCGGTCACCGCTGCTTGAAAACGACTGGCAAAGAATGCTCTGCACATGCGTAAAAGCTTCTGCGCATGTGCAGAGGGTCAGTACCTGGGTATGATGGGGGCGCGCACTTCCGAACTGGTAGGGAAGGTAAGAGAAACCCACCACAGTGCTACTTCCCTTCTGCTACTCCAGAGAACCATCTTGTTGAAAGCAGAAAAAGGGGATGTTTTGGACATCAGCATGTAGGATGAGGAGAATAGTACTGGAGTGGGCCTAGAGTAGGAGTATCTGAGTAAGGCCTTCTAGTCCTTGCTAAACTCCCATTTTCATCAACCTTGACAAATATGGCCAACAGCAAGAAATGATGGGCATTTCAATTCATCAAACTTCTGGAAAGTCATATGTTGCCGTCTCCTGTCCTAGACACTTATGGGAACCTAAGCTTCGTCATACCTACTATCTGATAAAAGTTGTAGATGAATATTTTCCCCCTTCAGTTCATGGCTGGCTGGTGTGACTCTTTCAGTAGGACATAGATAAAAATGGAATCAATTTAATTCCACATATTCATAAAAAAACATGCAGCTCTATGGAAATTTTTGAGAGGTTTTGGGAGATTTATTAAAGTTTTGTGGGGCTACATGCAGCACTGATTTTTTTAAAAAAAGCTTGTAGGCAATGGGAAAGACTTTAGTCTGTGATTCTCAAAATCAGAACTGACAATATTAGATTATGTGAACAATTGGATCGACTTGCCTTAAACAGCTTTTTCTATCCCTGCTTTTATTTAATTATTACAACTTGATGAAATGTCTTTTTTTTAAAAAAAGTATTTACTAAAATTTCTGTGCTACTCTATTCCCAATTGTTCAAAGCAGAATGAATTAAAAAAACAGAAAATTAAAAACAATTTAACATTACTTAACAGTATGCATTATTATGATCCTGATTAATACGAGTAGATACCAATATCTAATTATTCCCCAAATGCTTTTTTCTAGACTCAAGTTATTCTTCCTTGGGGAAATAACTAGTTCTTATGTAGGACAGCAAGCTAATCAATATGAGAGGTGCCACCATTGAGAAGATCTTGATACTAGGTCCTTGTAGATGGAACTTTCTGGAAATGGCACCATCAGCAGAGCCTCTGTACCAGATTTTACCAGACAGGCAGGCTACTTTGGAGCAAGTGGTCATGGAACTTGCTATGTTATGAGCCATGTGGTGGTGGGTGGATGAAACGTGCTAAATTAAATTGTACCCAGAAGCTGACTGGCAGTCAATGTACTTCCTGGAATATAAGAATCAACAGGCAGATCTTGTGCCTGTTGTGGTGAAGTGCTGTTGAGCTGAAGTGGTGCAGTGGTTAAATGCAGCCATTGCAGGCTGACTGCTAGTTCAGCAGTTCAGCTGTTCAAATCTCACTAGGCTCAAGGTTGACTCAGCCTTCCATCCTTCCGAGGTCGGTAAAATGAGGACCCAGATTGTTGGGGGCAATATGCTGAACTCTGTAAACCGCTTAGAGAGGGCTGTAAAGCACTATGAAGCGGTATATAAGTCTAAGTGCTATTGCTATATCTTGAAGCATTCATTACTACCCAAGGCACTGCATGAACTTCCATAAAGTCTTTAAGTAGCTCTATGTAAAGCAAATAATACACATCTGTCCTAAACTATGGGAGAAGTTGCTATAACATAGGTAAAATGTACAAGCAGCATTTTATTGAATCATTCACTTGAGTAGAAAATCCTAAAAATTCTTTCTCAAAGAATTGTTTTTAACAATATGAACCCCCTGCAGGTTGCTGAATAAGCCACTTATTGTATGTATGTATGTATGTATCAGCAGAGGGTTCCAGTTATTTTAACTACCGGTGCGCATCGCGAGCATGCGCAGAAGTGAACTCGCCTTCCATCAGGCTTAGCACGACATTACAAGCCGAAACACAGCTGAGGAGCTTCTCAGCTGTGCTTCGGAGGAAGAATAAAGGTTGGTATTCACACAAGGGCAGGTGGGAGGGCTTTTTCCCGACAGCTCAGGACACGGAGAAGTGCCAGAAAATGATGTCATCGCCGGGCTCCTACCGGGGCTGTGCTCCGCACCGCACCGGTAGGAACCCACCACTGGTATGTACTGTATGTATGTATCTATGTACACACACACACACAAACACATAAACACAAACACACACACACACACACACACACACATATATATAAATTTATCTTGCAATAAAGATTATCTTCTTTGCCCCCATTCTGACTACACATTCTAAGCTTGATGAAGGGCACTGTGATCTTCTAACACATATCTCAGCAGAATGAATATTGAATCAGGGGAGACAAAGCTAAATTAAGGCTGAGGAATTAATTTGTTCCTCTCAGTGTGTTTGGGAAAAATTAATGGATACATTTCATTTTGTATTAATAGAATCTACGCACTTATTCCTTTGGAATACTAAAATGAGAATATATTCCTCAGAACACTGGGAGGAATTTTGTATGACAGCAGCTCTAAGATACAAAGGGAGACTCACAAGAAAATATTGAGTCTATTATAACAAGATAAGGAATCCGTGCACAATATATTGTAGATTTTGAAATGGTTTCCAAACTTTTTAACAGCATGTATGTTCATTTGGGAAGCATGAGGTGGACTTCATATGCTCTGCTTTGGGTCACATGACCAGAAGGGAAGAAAGAATGGACAAAGAAGGAAAAATCACTAACAGGGTTGCATTAGGAATTGATAGACGATATATTTCTTTTCTTTCAAGTCCCAGGGTCCACTTCTGAAATCCGTCTTTCTTTTTGTCCACTTTTCCCTGCATAATAAATTTGGCTCTGTTAATGTTCTGTTTTGGAGACTGTACATGCTGATAGATAAACAGATTGGATAGATAGACTGAGAAAGCCCAACCTTTGGTAATAATTTCATTACAGTTTTCTTTTGTTGCTTGTATCCTTACGACATATATTGACTGTTTCCTAATATGATTTGATTGCTTATTTGTACCCAGACTATCATTAAGTGTTGTATCTTATGATTCTTGATGAACATATCTTTTCTTTTATGTACACTGAGAGCATATGCACCAAGATAAATTCCTTGTGTGTCCAATCACACTTGGCCAATTAAAAATTCTATTCTAGTCTATTCTAGTCTAGTCTAGTCTAGTCTATTTTATTCTATTCTATTCTAGGTTGGAAAGAAAATTAAAACTGGTTCTAAACATATTTTTACATTCTGTAGTGATCAACATTTTGATGGACCTGCTGTTAAAAATACAAAAGTGTAATAATGGTTACCTTAAGGGTATTCTGAATTCAGGATCTGTTAATTTGCAATGCACTGTTGCCTTTTTTAAAATCCAAGAAAATAAATACTCTGCTGTTCCAATGTTTTTGCTATTGTCAATGATACATGAAAATTAAAAATCAAACAACTCCCCCGGAAAACAGGAAGGATTAACCATTAGATATTATATAATTTGAAGTAGAACATAATGTTTACAAATTCCTCTTATAACTTTCAGCTCACACAAAACAAAATTGTCCTGGCAAGATCTTTGTTTTTCTTTTTATGTCTCCACAACGTGTACAGCATTGTTCTACCCACTCTACTAAGAGGAGGAGGAGGAGGAGGAGGAGGAGGAGGAGGAGGAGGAGGAGGAGGAGGAGGAGGAGGAGGAGGAGAAGGAGGAGGAGCAAAGTGGTTGGACTTAGTTACAATAGCAATAGCACTTAGACTTATATACCGCTTCACAGTGCTTTACAGCCCTCTCTAAGCGGTTTACAGAGTTCAGCATATTGCCCCCAACAATCTGGGTCCTCATTTTACCGACCTCAGAAGGATGGAAGGCTGAGTCAACCTTGAGCCTGGTGAGATTTGAACTGTTGAACTGCTGAACTAGCAGTCAGCTGGAGTAGCCTGCAGTAGCTGCATTTAACCACTGCGCCACCTCGGCACAATGATGATTGTGTACTTTGAAGACCTGAAGGATAATATTGAGAATAGATCATCATAGAGAAAATCTATCTACATAGTTACTAGAAGTCACTTGTAGCTTAATGGGTCATAATTAATCATTGCACCACAGCCCAAGGACAGCCTTCAGGCATATCAGATCTATTAAGTTTGTTATCCTTTACTTTTATATACAGTATAGATTATGTTTATCCAGAGAAACATCCTTTTCTCAATCATTGTTTTGGCTTGTCATTTGCAAACCATTTCTGATACCATGTCTACCTTGTCAGATAAACTTGAGAACCTGGTGCCTTTAAAAGTCTTCACCAGGGTTGCATGCAAGATGGCTAATCCCATCGTCTCCCAGGATTCAACCCAATGGAAAACTTCTGTCGTGCAATCTCCTCTTCTGGAGTATATGAGGATGATCACTAATCATTGTCTTCACAAGTGAGGTTCTAAGTAACCAGTCTATTCACCTGTTCCTTGGTCTTTCCTGTGATTGTTGGCTCTCTTCAGTACACCATACCTCCCATAGAAGCCCAAAGAGCAAGCTTGTTATCCTTTACTTTGGAGAGACATTAGGTGACAGATGATGGTTGGGAACTGAAGTAACAAAGGCAATACGGTTCCTTAATATGGACAGCAAATGTCACAGAATAATTTTCTAACAGCTTGAGAATGTGTAGTTATCAACACAACTCAATAGTGGGAAAAGACCCTGAGAACATTTCATAGAAACTATTTCACAGATTATAATTAGCAGGACAGCAGCAAATATTAAAAATGTGAGAGCACAGCAACAAACAGAGCTGGCAAATGCAAAGCTAACCATTCATCTTCCTGTATGCAATACCTCAGGAAACCACCCTCTTAATGACAAGGCAAACACTGAACCTCCAGAAGCACATCATTGGAATTTGTGTTGAAAAGGCAGAAAGTGCAGAAAAAAATATCCTTATCTTCATTGACGTTCCACATTAGCAAGTTATAGCATTTTCTAGTCATCTAACCATTGTTGCACCACAATAAATGTGGCATCAATTCAGTGAAGCTGGGTGACACTGTGATTATTCTCTAAGTGATTAGTTGGCTAATAGCTTTAGAGAGTGAGTAGTTTCCAAGAAGAATTGTGTGCACTCACGTCCCTTTTGAGGGAACAAGACTAGGCTCTTTCCACTAGACAGATGTAGACTGGCACCATTTAAAACACAATCTACTTCATTTTTATTCAATTTGCCCATGCTGAAATAATATTAGTTACTAAATACTTTATACAGGTAGTCCTCAACTTACAACCACAATTGAGCCCAAAATTTCTGTTCCAATGCAAAACAGTTGTTATGTGAATTTTGTCCCTTTTATGACCTCTCATGCCACAGTTGGTAAGTGAATCACTGCAGTTGTTAAATTAGTAACACATTGTTGAGTGAATCTGGCATCCCCATTGACTTTGCTTGTCAGAAGATCACAAAAATGATCACATGATCCTGGGACATTGCAATTGTCATAAATATGAGTCAGTGGCCAAGCGTCTGGATTTTAATCATATAACCATGGGGATGCTGCAATGATTGTGTGAAAGATGGTCATCAGTCACTTTTTTCAGTCCTGTTGTAACTTTGAATGGTCAATAAATGAACTGGTGCAAGTTCATTTACACCAGTTATGAGGACTACATGTAATTCAGGGGTGTCAAACACATGGCCCTGCGGGTTTGATCCAGCCCGCGATAGGCACAGAGTTGGCCTGCGGGTCATCCCTGAAATGGCAAGGGACCAGCCCTTGCCACCCCAGGCCCAGCCATGCCCAGCCAGTTGGCCACGATGACCAGGCTACACCCACCCTGGCCCCCCAAGGGCAAACAAAATCCAAATACAGCCTGCAACGGGATCGAGTTTGATACCCCTGCTGTAATTGAATTATTTAGTAATTAGAATTACAGTCTGATGTGTAAAAACTTTGTGGAAAGAGAACATTCCTATCCAGTGCAAATCATTCCCAGGTGTTTTGTGATTGCGCTATGAAAGGGAGGAAAATAGCTAGGATTAAGACATGCTCACATACTGCTATGTATTATGCAGAGAAGGAATTATGAGGGAATTGCTTGCTGAAGAGTTAGCATTTTCTTTCTTGGGTTGTACAAATACAAGTTCTTCATTCCAAAATAGGCCAGCTAATATTAATGAAATACTTACCAAAAGAAAAAGTTACTTGAAAATTAGAGCTTTATTAATCATGTTTCTTGACTGCCCATTGCTTAACCTAACCAATAATATTCTATGTTTGTCATTTATTTCATCCAGTTTATAATTAACTTAAAAACACTAAATGAAAAACACTATAAACTAAACTAAACAAGCTGTCAACTTCAAAAGCTTTAATGAAAGTACACCCATTAAATGCAAGAGTATTTGTAAGAACGAACATTCTTCTAAAGTTGCCTTTGTAATTGAGGTGGGATTCAAGTTGATTAAATAAACAAATACATCATGTTTTTCCTCCTCTTTAAGGATGACTCCAATTTCTTTTAATATGTATTACATCTAGGCTTCATAACTAAGGGGTCACTCATTCAATGCACTGCTGATCAGATAGTTGCCATGCAAATCTTAATTCAAAAGAAAAAGCCACTCAGTTCAAAACAGCTTATTCCCAGGGAAGTTTCATACAATTTTAAACTAAATGTATTTAAATATATTATAGGGAACTTATAGCTTCCCACATAACATCTTTGTATTTCATGAATGTAGATGGGCTCATTACTTGTAAATGCCATTGGCAGGTTACATAAAGAGGGTCCAAGAATTTATTTATTTATTATTTATTTTGTTATTCTTATATGCCGCCCAACTCCCGAAGGACTCAGGGCGGCGTACAACATAAGAGATACAAGAATAGACAAAATTTCAGCAATTTAAAAACAATACAAAATTAAAAAAAAACAGTATAAAAAGCAACAACAACATCCATCCATTCAACCACATACATACTTGGGGGGTAAGCTCAAATGGTTAAGCTGTCCCCCCCACCTGCAGGAAGAGCCATGTCTTAACGGCCTTTCGGAAGGCCAGCAGAGTGGGGATGGTTCGGGTCTCTTGGGGGAGTTGGTTCCAGAGCACGTGGCCAGCCACAGAGAAGGCCCTCCCCCTGGGGCCCGCCAGCCGGCATTGCTTGGCCGACGGGACCCGGAGGAGGCCAACTCTGTGGGCCCTAACCGGTCGGAGGGAAGTATGCAGCAGAATGCGGTCCCGGAGATATCCTGGTCCTAAGCCATGAAGGGCTTTAAAGATGGTGATCAACACCTTGAATTGGACCCGGAGACCGATGGGCAACCAATGCAGCTGGCGGAGAATCGGTGTCACGTGGGTGTACCTCGGCACACCCACCACAGCACGCGCAGCCGCATTTTGCACCAACTGAAGTCTCCGGATACTCTTCAAGGGTAGCCCCATGTAGAGCGCATTGCAGTAGTCCAAACGCGAGGTGACAAGGGCATGAGTGACCGTGAGTAAAGCCTCCTTCTCCAGATATGGCCGCAGCTGGTGCACCAGGCGAACCTGTGCAAAGGCCCCCCTAGCCACAGCAGAAAGGTGATGATCTAATTTTAGCTGTGGATCTAGGAGGACCCCCAAGTTGCGGACCTGGTCTGAGGGAGTCAGTTTCGCACCCTCGAAGACCAAGGAGGGACAGTTATCATGGTCCTTAGGAGGCATTATCCACAGCCACTCGGTCTTGTCGGGATTAAGTCTGAGTCTGTTCCTCCCCATCCAGATCTTAACGTCGTCCAGGCATCGGCACATTACATCAACTGCCTCCCTGAAGTCAGACGGGGTGGTGATGTACAGCTGGGTGTCGTCAGCGTACTGATGGAAACACACCCCATGCCTGCGGATGATCTCACCCAACGGTTTCATGTAGATGTTAAACAGGATGGGCGAGAGAACCGACCCCTGGGGCACCCCACATAGTAGGGGCCTGGGGGACAATCTCTGCCCTCCTGCCAACACCAACTGCATCCGATCGGCGAGATAAGAGGAGAACCACCGCAAAACGGTGCCTCCCACTCCCAACTCGCCGAGCCGATGCAGAAGGATACCATGGTCGATGGTATCGAAAGCCGAAAGAATGTATCTGAAACATTTACTAATTGTTCAAAAGGCATCTAAGCATTTTAATGAAAGTTATGTTGTGACACATTGACGTGCATTAAAAATAAATCCTGGAGAGTAATGAATGTGAAGAAAATCAAATTAATCTTTCTGGGAAGGATCTTCTCTAAAATAAGAATTGAGCTATGCTATCTGATCATCAGTTTGCCATATAGCAATTTTTTTTCCTCTAATGAATTGTAGAGGTTCATTATTGAAACATGAATTTTGTGTACCCCATTAAGCCATTTCTAAAGCCATAACCATCCACTCTTGATATCGCAAGCCAGTTAAAATTGAAGACTGTTTAGTATAGTTTAGCTATACTAAATTCAGCTACAATAGCTTCTAGACTATAGCTTAGGGAGACTTTTTATATTCAGTTTTGATTGTTAACCATCTTCATACGATGATCTTTTCCATTTAATGGCTGCAGTAGTTCTTCAAAATACATTCCCACATACTATGCAATAAATCTACTGCACATATTTTAAATGCTTCTTTGCCATGTGAGCGAATTTGTAACAATGAACTATAATGTATAAAGTTGGAGGAAGCCTCATGGAGCGCAGCATGGAGCAGATAATGAACATGATAAATGTAATTATTTTTATTAATAAATTATTAGCTAAACATACATTTAATTGTTTTAGAACTGGAAGAAGAAATATTATTAAACTGTGCTATGCTGATGATACTCATCTGATAGCTAAAAATTCAAATGATCTGCTAATTCTATTAGCAATATTCCAAAGGCTTGGTAGGATAGCAATGAAATCCTTAGAAAATATATTCCCCTGCTGACATGTCTACACCAAAAAGATCAGAAATATTTCCCTGTAACACTCTGTGGCTGTGAAAAGAGCCAAGGTGGCGCAGCAGTTAGAGTGCAGTACTGCAGGCTACTTTAGCTGACTGTGATCAGCAGTTTAGCTGTTCAAATCTCACCAGCTCAGGGTTGACTCAGCCTTCCATCCTTCCGAGGTAGGTAAAATGAGGACCCAGATTGTTGGGGGCAATGTAAATATACATTGCTTAATGGTGTAAACCGCTCAGAGAGTGCTTGCACTATGAGGCGGTATATAAGTCTCACTAATAAATAATAAAATAAATAAATAAAACAAATTTAAAAATATTTGATCTAATTTTATTGGACTTTGGGGCTGGAAAAAACTTGAGAATACAGTGGATAACCAAGAAAACAAATAATAAACCAGTTTAAACTTCTCAAACAAGGCTCAAATGATCAGACTCAAGGTATCATTTCTTCAACACATAATGCAAAATAGCCTTTGAGAAATCTCAACGTGCTGAGGAAGGTAAAAGGAACAAAAAAAGAATGATCAGTAACAAGGTGGATAACTTCAATTATGGCAGTGATAAGGAAAGCACTGATAAACCTGAAGGGCTTGATTGGGAATATATCATCCTAAAGAAGGCTCACGTAGGTAGATGCTGACAATCAATATGAGCTTAATGTCACATAATCAGTCAATCAATTCATTTTAGAACAGAACAGAACAGAACAGAATAGAAAAGACTTTGGAGGTCTTCTAGTCCAACCCCCTGCTCAGGTGGGAAAACCTATACCATTTCAGACAAATGAAATTTGTCTGAAAACTTAAAAGCTTCCAGTGATGGAGCATTTACAACTTCTGGAGGAAAGTTGTTCCACTGATTAATTGTTCTGTCAGGAAATTTCTCCTAAGTAATTCTCCTTGCTTCTATCCTTGATTAGTTTCCACCCATTGATTCTTGTCCTGCTCTCAGGTGCTTTGGAGAATAGCTTGACTCCCTCTTCTTTGTGGTAACCCCTGAGATATTGGAACACTGCTATCATGTCTCCCCTAGTCTTTCTTTTCATTAAATTAGACATACCCAGTTCCTGCAACCGTTCTTTGTATGTTTTATCCTTGAGTCCCCTAATCATCTTTGTTGCTCTTCTCCGCACTCTTTCTAGAGTCTCAACATCTTTTTTACATCGTGGCAACCAAAACTGAATGCAGTATTGCAAGTGTGGTCTTACCGAGGCATTATAAAGTGGTATCAACACTTCACATGATCTGGATTCTATCCCTCTGTTTATGCAGCCTAGAACTGTGTTGGCTTTTTGACAGCTGCTGCACACTGCTGGCTCATATTTAAATGATTGTCCTCTAGGACTCCAAGATCCTTCTCACAGTTACTACTATTGAGCGAGGTACCACATATACTGTACCTGTGCATTTTGTTTTTCTTGCCTAAATGCAGAACCTTACTTTTTTCACCATTGAATTTGATTTTGTTAGATATCACCCAATGTTCAAGTTTGTCAAGATCTTTCTGTATCTTAAGCCTATCTTCCAGAATGTTTGCTATTCCTGCCAGCTTGGTGTCATCTGCAAATTTGATGAGTTTTCCACCCTATTCCCTCATCCAAATAATTGATGAAAATGTTGAAGAGTACTGGGCCTAAAACAGAGCCTTGAAGTACCCCACTGCATACCTCTCCATTTTAATGGTTATTAAATGTAACTGATTAATAATTATTAAAGGTAACTTAATACCAAATGCCACAATATAATATGATTTGAAACCTGTTGCTTCAGTTTTGAGGGCTGAAGAAGAGTTTTATATTTATAAAAAGGAAATCCATGCTTTCCTAACAATTTGATTCCAAGATACATTTTTCATATTAAGACAGCATCGATTTTCAAGAAACATGTGTTGGTAGGAGTTCAATTCTTAAAAAAAAAACCATAATTATAATTCTACCAATTATCTTTCAGAGCAAAATTTGGCACTGTTATGCCTGGAAGAATATGAAAGATAAGAGAATATAAAAGAGGGAATGTTTTTTGTAATGCAGTTACAAAATGGAAACAGATAATTATGTAATTTTACTAATTACAGCAAGCCATTCCTTGAGTTGGATGTTGACAAAAATCAATACTTGTATTTATTTAATTACACTTCAGTAGGGAGTAAGTAGAGTTATTTTTGCAATTATATAAAATTAGATCAGTTTTAGTAACCTGTTTTTCTCAGTGTCTTGATCTGGCCTGAATACAGCCCTGGAATTAATAATTCCTTTATTGTTTCTGTCTGGAGCCCTGTAAATAACTTTATAGAAGTGAAGCATCAGAGAGGTGGTTGTGGTTGTGGTTGTGGTTGTGGTTGTTGTTATCTCTTTTATTCATTAAACATGAAACTCAGTCAACTGAACATTTAAAAAGTGTCACAAACACCACTGACTGGTGCTAGTGGTTGATACGGGTTGCTGCCTGCGTCCTAGGTCGTATTATTATTATTATTATTATTATTATTATTATTATTATTATTATTATTATTATTATTATTATTATTATTATTATTATTATTATTATTATTATTATTATTATTATTATTATTATTATTATTATTTCACGAGACTACTCAGTGTCTTGTTTTGACTTCCTCTGACTGGAGAGAGCAGAAGCTGATCATGGAGTTTATGTGTGTTTCTGGTCTAATAGTAAATCAACTGGGATAGTGGTGGGATGCTTGAGTCTGGAAGTAATTCCGGGGTGGACATCAAAATTATTCTTAATAACATGGCCAATATCACCATGTTATAATTATAATCATAATGCTTTGATATTACAGCCATCAATCTCATTGGATTTTGACATATTAACATATTACACATATACATGCACATATACCTGATCTGAACAAGCAGTTGTGATTGTGAAAAATACAGTCTCAAACTCACTAGAGGTCTTAACTGAATTGCAATCATTTGGCTAATTGCAATTTTATCTTTAAATGCAAGCAATAGCAATTCGCTTTTGCCAGGACAAGACAGCAAAGGGTATAATGATATAAATTAAATATATCTATTCTCTGTCTGAAGTACTAAAAATAATTTCAACAAGCAATGAATTTCACCCTCTTCAGCATCTTAAATATTTGTCTTGTAAGTCATCTTAGGACTGAACTAGCATGAAAACTGAAGGCAGCCTATTAAGATAATTCAAGAATATACATCTTCTTATAAATAATAGATTTATTTTATAATAATAATAATAATAATAATAATAATAATAATAATAATAATAATAATAATAATAATAATAATAATAATAATAATAATAATAATAATAATAATAATAATAATAATAATAATAATAATAATAATAATAATAATAATAATACGACCTAGGACCCAGGCAGCAACCCGTATCAACCACTAGCACCAGTCAGTGGTGTTTGTGACACTTTTTAAATGTTCAGTTGACTGAGTTTCATGTTTAATGAATAAAAGAGATAACAACAACAACAACAACAACAACCACAACCACAATTCATTAGTGGAAGAGATTGGACAACCATTTGTCTGAAATGGTATAGGGCAGTGATGGTGAACCTATGGCACGCGTGTCACAGGTGGCACGCGGAGCCATATCTGAGGGCACGAGAGGCGTTGCCCTATGTCAGCTCCAGCGCGCATACGCGTGCTGGCCAGCTGATTTTCTGCCTTCTTTTGGGGCCATTTTTGCTCTCCCCAGGCTTCAGGAAAGCCTCCTGAAGCCTGGGGATGACGAAAAATGGCCCAACTGGAAGTTCACTTGTGTGCTCACCCCCAGTCAGAAGTCTTCAGGAACTTCTTTGGTTTTGGACAGTTGTAGCCAGGCCTCCCACACCTCAGCCCATTTCTTCTGCAGCCAGCAAGGCCTCTGAAGGCCTCTGCAGCTGATAACAGAGCTCTGGATTGATCTGGTGCTCTGTTAGCGGCTACAGAGGCCTTCAGGAAAGCCTTGCAGGCTGCAGAAGAAATGGGCCGAGGTGTGGAAGGCCTGGTTTATTTATTTATTTATTTATTTGGCAATTCTTATATGCCGCCCTACTCCCTAGGGACTCAGGGCGGCGTACAACATATATAAGAACAGCTATAATACAGTATAAAAACAACAGTAAAATAACAATTAAAAGAATAAAAAAAACCCATATACAACCCACTCAATCACCCCACATGCCAGAAGAGCCATGTCTTTATGGCTTTCCAGAAGGCCAGCAAGGTGGAAATGGTTCGGATCTCTGGGGGTAGTTGGTTCCAGAGAGCCAGAGCTCCCACAGAGAAGGCTCTCCCCCTAGATCCCACCAACCGACGTTGTTTGGTTGAAGGGACCTGGAGGAGGCCGACTCTGTGGGACCTAACTGGTCGTAGGGATGTATGCAACTGGTTGCAACTATCTAAAGGTAAGTAGTAGGGCAGCTCCACAGAAGGTAAGTAGTAGGGTAGCTCCACAGCTTTAGTGAGGCCTGTGCACATGCGTGGGGGGGCAGTGCAGGCTTCTGCGCATGCGTGGGGGAGGGCATTGCATTGTGGGTGTGGGCATCCACATGCACACTATCGTGTGCACGTGCACCCTTTTGGCACACGAGCCATCACTGGTATAGGGTCTCCTGACTGAGCAGAGGGTTGGACTAGAAGACCTTCAGAGTCTCTTAAAACTCTGTTATTCTGTAATTCTGTTAATCTAAACATTTGAGGAATATTCTGAGCCTTGGATTAATTATTATGTTTGTGGATTAATAATAATGTTTGCCTCTCAAACCCTCTTTCATGGGGCCAAAGAGATGATAGTCTGAAGACGCTAAATCTGGTTAGTATGGAGGATTATTATTCCAGTGACGAGGAAGTGAAAACTGCAGTGAAGAAGTGGCTCAAAGAACAGTCAACAAAATTTTATGAGACAGGGATACATGCTCTCATTCGAAGGTGGAACATTGCTATTGAGAGAAATGGTGACTATGTTGAGAAGTAGGGGTGTGATCCACAGAGGACCAGCTTCATTTTGATGTATGCTACATATTCCTGTGTTGGTAATTATACCTGTCCTAAAGAAAATGGCATTACGTTTTGACTCACCCTCGTAATACCCAAACAGAGGCTAGATTTTCTGTGTTCTTTCTTCACCCATTAAGTTTGGGGTGAATTTTAACTGTATTACATTTATTTTAAGGCTTGTAATTCTTTTCCTCTTTAAAATGATAAGAATAGTCTTACTAGTTTTCAGTTTGATGGTTGGAAGGGATACCAAAAAAAAAAAGGATTCAGTGGCTACAAAATCCCCCTCAAAATCCAAAATATCTCCCTCTCAAAATCATCTAGTGTTCCTTGCATCTACAGACTTCTTATCAGTTCCATGTGCTCTTGTTTTCATCATATCTGCAGACTTAAAGACATTTTAGAAATTCCTAATTAAGCCCTCTTTGAAATACTGAGAGCAATAAAGAATGATGCCATGATGTTGAGAGGCACAATTTTAATCATTTCACTCCAGACTTTCATCTGTTAATCCAGTCAGCACTATAAAAAATACTAGACAATTATAGAGTTATGATATGGTATAAGATTCATGCTAATGTGAATTTCCTCTGGATAGCACTGAAAGATCTTTGCAGTTTCAATCATGACAGAAAGCAGAAGGGAAAAAAAGATATGCAGTGGAGGAATGAGCTTCCTTTGGTATGCCACAGAAGGCAAAACAAATAAGAAGTTTCAATAAATTGAGTTTTAAAGCCTGCCAAATCATGGCCTTAAAAGATTCACCCTGTTTGATGACCTCTAAAATGGGACGTGTGTTGTTAAGTTAAAAGAAAATGCAACAATCAATATTTGTCCCATGAAAAGGTTAAAGGTAATAAAGCCTGTTAGTGCCACGTTTCAGTGTGAGGAACATGTACAATATAAATGAAATATTTAGAATCTGCATTCCTTTGCAATTACCACAGCAAAATAAAGCTTTGGAGCAAAATCATGTTTGCTTATTTTGTGGATGGTACTGCTACACAGAATTATGTGTTTTCAAAGCGAAATATTGCTCTATGTTATGTAGGAAGTTAGCACCCACCCCTCTCCTAGGAAATGAGATATCCTAGGAGATATTAAAAGGTAGAATATATTCTGTGGAATATCTCTGGAAACATGCTTGTGAGCGGACAAAAGACTCCCCTTGGAAAACCCCCACCCCTTGCCAATGGGCCATTAAGGACTGGGCCCAGCTCACATATTCCTCTCACCTGGCCTGGAAGTCTTCTGCATAACAGAACCACAATAGGATTTGCCCAAGGCCCTTTCATTCAGCCAAAGCTGGGAAAGACAAAAGCCTATAGAGTTGCCACTGCATGGCCTTCTGGGAGCCTGACCACCAATCAGTTGCATCATATACACAAGGAACAGGAAACTAAGAGGTGGGACCCAACAGAGAGTATAAAACAAGGAACTCAGCATCTCTTCTGTCTCTCTTTCTCTTCACCCACATCTGGAAACATGTGATCTACCTTTTCTGTACAGAGGCTCATGCCATGTTCTCCTGTCCACCATATTAAAACCTTCTTTCCAAGCAACTTCCATGAATCCAGTGTCTTTTTCCCCTCTTGGAAATGAACCCAGAAGGATATTCCTTACAACAGTTACTTACCAGTATTTGTGCATCATTTGAAACTGCTAAAAAAATGAAGAGCACAGTTACAAGAAATATTGCTATGGGGTTTTTTTCAACTTTAAACCAAAGAAAACACATGAGCAGTTTAATTTCTCTTCTCTAGCATGTACAGTAGATATTGTGGACCACCAGCTACCAGCAGAGCTGGTGGCAGATTTGGACAATGAGGAGGTTGGGGAGGAACTTGGGCCAGTGCTGGAGTCTGGGGAAGGCTCTGATGGATGCTCTGCATCAGATGCAGAGATAGAGCCAGGGCCATCCAACATTTCCCAACCACCGGAGAGGCAGCTGCCTTTGGAGGCTGATATGAGTGAGGAGGAAGAACAGCTGGGGCCTGTTCCAGATGCATATACTGTATGCGCAGAGCAGTTAGAAGAGGTGAGCAATGGAGGACAAAGTGTTGACCCAGGAAGTAAAGCACATGTGGACACACGTGGGGAATAAATAGAAGGAAAGGGGAGTGGTTGTCGTAGGAGACAACAGTTTGTATTTCTGAAGAATTTGCTCATTGCGGTTCGTGCCACAAAGAGACTGCTTGCCAGAACTTAATTTGCAGCGTTTCATCTGGGAGCTCACTGCCTTGCAATTATCACAAGGAACTGATAAGGTCTGTATTGCAGTTAACTCCTTGAAGGACTATTGCCGGGACTTTTCGGTGGGTGAATGTAATTAATTCACAAGAGGAAATAAAGAGAGTTTTTTTGTGACAAGAAGTCTGTTTCTTGTTTCTGCTAAGGCTGGGTCAGAACAGTAGATTGGACTCTCAAACTGACCATTGTCAAACTTCAAATGGCGTTTTTTGCTGTTGCAACTATTTCCACTTCTCAGCTTGCCAACAAACTATGGGGGCGAAGGGGGATAGAACGAAGCTCAAGATATCAAGATGCAAGCCATGGGAACCAAGGACATTTCGGCAGATGTTTACCAGAGCCGAAAAAGACTTTCTCACAATAATACCAGAAGTCTCCATTGGACAATGTGACCTGGCCTAATAGGGGGTAGGGAAAGCTTGAATTTTAACTATATGGGATTGCGTGGGAAATAGTTAGATCTGGTTTTTCCCTCATCTTTGCTGATATGATGTACTCATTAACGTTTTTGCATTAAGAGATTGGATCATCTTAACCGTGAGTTGGATGAGTTCATCAGTCAGAATGTTGACAACTATATTTTCATTTTTTATATATACAATGGGTAGTCCTATAGGTTAGCTTTGACCATAAAGTTGGTTTTTGGAAAGAAGATGGAGTGATATGCTCTAGGGCCATTAAATTACAATGCGTGGAAAGGAACAGGTTACAGAGAAAGTACTTTGCACCTTCATACTATTGAAAGTCTCTCAATGAAGCTGGATTTCAAGAATACAGGAAGAATTACTGAGTCAGTTAGGCAATCAGTGTAAATTAAATCTATTTAACTGCTTAGTTTTCAGGGCAGATTTTCACTTCAGCGGTTTTATGCTGTATTTTTTCCTTTAAATGTACATAAATTTGCTGGTCCATCTAAGGGCAGGAAAGATTATTAACATTTTAAAATGTATTAAATGGTTGGTGCTCCTGGTCTTTCCTTTATTTTCCTCCAAAATGGCTCATATACTCTCATGGTTGCAAAGTGTCAAGTAGAGCGCACAGGAAACAACCAGATGAGCCTTCTGCATTTCTTACTCTGCCCCTTATGAAACTGTGGGCTATGCCGTCTCTTATCTGATTGTTCCCAAAGTAGCATCTTTCCCCATATTTCCCAAAGTCTTTCCCAAATACCATTACACAAAGTTTGCATTTCCTTTGGAGAAATTCTAGCTCCACTCAGGTGCTACATACAGGAGGAGAACTCTAGAGGGAAGTCATGATAAGGCATTCCTGTGAGTTTACATCAATTGGCTGTGGATATAATATGACTGGGCTACTCAGGTGTAGAGTTTAAGATGGGAAGACTTCCATATCAGTTCAAACATAAATAGTGCAGGATTTAGAATTGCTTGGAAATTTTTATTCCATACATTACTTTTAGACATCCATATTAAATGTACATACAGGTGGTCCTCAATGTAGGACCACAATTGAGCCCAACATTTATGTTGCTAAGTGAGTTTTGTCCCATTTTACGACTTTTCTCACCACATTTCGTAAGGGAATCACTGCAGTTCTTAAATTAGGAACACGGTTTGTTAAGTGACTCTGGTTTCCCCATTATCTTTGTTTGTCAGACGGTCGTAAAAGGGGAATCACAGGACATTGCAACTGTCATAAATATGAGTCAATCGTCAAGCATCCCAATATAAATTATGGGACCATGGGGATGCTGCATGTGTGAAAAATGGTCATAAGTCACTTTTTTCAGTGACATTGTCACTACAAACGGTGACTAAATGAACTATTGTAAGTTGAGGACTCCCTGTATTCATGCATTTTATGAACAACTGCTGCTATAGCATAAACTTTACAAAGCATCATTGCAGACTAAAAGTTTTATATAGTCATGTTCATCATGTTAAGATAATCATGAACTGAGAGAGCCAGTGGTAACAAGGTCAGCCAATGAATAGGCATAGCAACTAAGTCAGCCAATGA
Organism: Diadophis punctatus similis; assembly: GCA_023053685.1. NCBI lineage: Eukaryota > Metazoa > Chordata > Lepidosauria > Squamata > Dipsadidae > Diadophis > Diadophis punctatus. The sequence goes on from JALIGW010000003.1 coordinate 149,775,741, forward strand.
GAGCTAAACACTTCTGAGTCTGTGCAGAGAATCAAAACTGGAACGTAAGCTTAAGGCTGGGTGTGGCTCCAGTCCTCTCTCCACTCTGTTCTCTGTCCTTTCTGTACTGGTCTGCTGAAATGAAACTAACTGTTCTCTGCTATCTGTAACTGCTTGAAAAAGAACTCTGCTAATGGTATTGTGTGTGTGTGTTTATGTTTATGTTTATAAAGAAGTTATTGAAGCCAGCTGAATCAGTCATCTGTGTGAGCTTTTGATTTTGCAACAAACTTTAATACATCATTGCAGACAAAAAGTTTTATATAGTCATGCTTTCAACCATAAGATTGTTCCTTCAATCTGGAAGAGCCAGTTTTTCATCCACTGGTTTTATTTGGTATGTGATATATGTATGCATGTAACATAGGTTGTTGTTTTTCTATGGTGTTGCTGTAGCTGAAAAGCTATTGTACATAAAATATAAGATTTTGCAGTATAGTTCCATTTTGTTCCAATAAAAAGAATGAAGCTTTGTAAATGGAATGTTATTATGTTGAAATAAACAGCAGAAAGAGAATGCAAGAAATAACAGAGCTGAGCAAATCCAATCTGCATAATATAAATCCATACCTTGGCTAGTAGACTATAGTGAAATATGGCTAATAGATGCTTGTGAATAAAGCAGCGCTACTTTGCAGTTTTTAACATAGAGACATTTGAAATGAAATTTTACATTATAGAATTATTGTTACAATCTCAAAACAATAAATGATACATGGCCCTGAGGCAAGAGAAAAAGAACAACAACAACAACAACAACAACAGTATGGTAAAAGTGTGAAATTTAAAACTTCTCTGTGTCTATGGAGATTCTCAGTCATCCAGGTCATGGTTGTCCCAAAGGTGCTTTTTCAAGAGGCAACTGGACTTTCTGGTTTTTCTTTGAAAATGTTTCGCTTCTCATCCAAGAACCTTCTTCAGCACTGACTGGATGGTGGGGAATGGAAGGATTTATACTCCTTGAAGACAGCTGGTCATTTGCATTCTTTCAGCAAGTCCTTAAGGCCACTTTAACATAGATGGCCTCTTTGACCCCTCTTTCAAACCAGCTACCAGTCCTCTGAGCAATATAGTACAAAGCAGTGAGCCATGTGCAGATCTGTACATTGGAGAAACAAAACAACCACTTCATGAACGCATGGCACAATATAGGACAACAAACCCATCAGGAGTGCATTCAGCAGGCCATCTGCATTTAAAAAACAAAGGCCATTGTTTTGAAGACAGCAAAGTCCAGATTTTGGACAGAGAGGACCACTGGTTTGAATCAGGGGCGGGTTCCTAATTTTTTTTACTACCACTCTGTGGGCATGGCTTATTTTGTGGGTGTGGCTTGCCAGCCATGTGACTTGGTGGGCGTGGCTTGCCAGCAATGTGACCGGGTGGGCGTGGCTTTTCAGACTGCTGAAGGGAGGGGAACTGAGAAAGGTCCTGCTGCCCATTCCCTCTCCCCTCAGCAGCTCGAGAAGCCTCAAACGTGCGAAAATGCCTAGGATCATCACCGCGCGTTCGTGGCTTCTCGGACTGCTGAAAGGAGGGGAATGGAGATAGCTCCTGCCGCCCGTTCTTTCAGCGTCTCACGCACTCCCTCAGCCATCCTCCCCTGCTTGGACTCACTGTGGGATAGGAAGGCAGCGCATGGGCAGTGACGGAAGCTCGGCTTCTGGGCATGCACAGAAGAAAAAAAATTTTAAAAATGTAAAAAAAATTTTTTTTTAAATGGTGGCGCCCAGACATTGGCAACCGACCGCACCGGTACTGTGACGTCACCAGCGGGCCGTTACAGGTGCTATAGAGTGGACCGCATTGGTAGGAACCCACCACTGGTTTGAATGAAGGGTCAAAGAGGCCATCTATGTTCAAATTGAGCAGCCGTCTCTCAACAGAGGGAGAGGGATACCACATCAACTTCCTCCAGTCTACAACACAGTCCTATCAACAGTTCCAATAAGGCTCCACACCCATTTGCACCACTCAGGTGACCCTAATGACACAGATAAACCTCCAGGTGTCCTTAAGGACTTGCTAAAAGAATGCAAATGACCAGCTGTCTGCAAGGAGTATAAATCCTTCCATTCCCCACCATCTAATCAGAGCAGAAACTTCTTTGATTAGAAGCAAAATGTTTTCAGAGAAAAACCAGAAAGTCCAAGTTGCCTCTTGAAAAAAGCACCTTTGGGTTAAAACTGCTCTGCACTCAGTTATTACCATGCACCACATTGTATACAGACATCTACAAATTCATTGAACCCCCTAAGCCTAAAAATTAAATTTGGTTCAGAGCCGAGATGCAGCTTTCCACAAGAACTCTGCGAGACATTAAATATTTGGAGCCAGTGATGGATGGAGCAATTTAGAATAAAGATGTTATGTCATCAAATATAGATAAATTCTTTTCTGAGAGCAAATAAAACTATTGTAGCATAATTGCCAGTGAGGTTTCAGACAAAGTTTTGGACTCTGAAATGTCTGTAATGCACATCAAGAAGCAGAGATAAGAAGGCACATTAAATAGTGTGCAATAGTTTTTTCAAGGAAAGATGATGCATGTATAAATTAGAATCAAAGGGTTTCATAAAAAAATACCCATGAGAAGAATATTAGAAAACTGAAGTAACCCTAGTTGAAGGAAGGGTGAACCATTTACCGTATTTTTCGGAGTATAAAACGCACCTTTTTCCTCCCTAAAAGAGGCTGAAAATTTGGGTGCATCTTATACTTCAAATGTAACTTTTTTGAAGTTTTTTTCCAGCCCTAACGAGGTGCTAACGATCTTTCCATAGCTTCCTATTCCCTCCGAAGAAGGTTTTTTCCAGCCCTAAGTCTTTGCAGGCTTGTTTTCATTTCTACTCCCTCTGAAAAAGTGGTGCTTTTCAGCCCTAACACGGTGCTAACGATCTTCCTGGCTTGCTGCATTTATTTTTATTCCTACTCCCTCGGAAGCAGTTTGTCCTGCCCTAAGTCTTTGCAGGCTTGCTTTCATCCCTACTCCCTCTGAAAAAGGCTTTTTCAGCACTAACCAGAGAATAAAATAATGTGCTGAAGCTGAACAGACTAAGGATGGTAGCCAGATGAATATCTGGTAGGTAGATTTTCCCCCCTATTTTCTTCCCCCAAAACTAAGGTGCGTCTTATACTCCGGTGCATCTTATACTCCGAAAAATACGGTAAATACATTGATTTCAGTCTTCTGTAACATACTTCTACTAAACCAAGAAGGGAAGAGAAAGTAACAATATTATTGTTCCAATTTCTCAATATACAGGTAGTCCTCAACTTACAACCATTCATTAGGGACCGTTCGAAGTTACAACAGCACTGAAAAGAAGTGACTTATGACCATTTTTCACACTTACGGCCATTGCAGTATCCCCACAGTCACATGATCAAAATTCAGACACTTGGCAACTGGCATGTATTTATGACAGTTGCAGGGCCCTGGGGTCATGCGATTCCCTTTTGCCATCTTCTGGCAAGCAAAGTCAATGGGGAAGCCAGATTCATTTAACAACCGAGTTACTAACTTAACAACTGTAGCAATAGCACTTTATAGCACTTTACTTATATACCGCTTCATAGTGCTTTACAGCACTCTCTAAGCGGTTTACAGAGTTCAGCATATTGCCCCCAACAATCTGGGTCCTCAGTTTACCCACCTCGGAAGGATGGAAGGCTGAGTCAACCTTGAGCCTAGTGAGATTTGAACAGCTGAACTGCTGAACTAGCAATCAGCTGAAGGTCGCAATGCTGCTTTTAACCACTGCGCTATCTCAGCTCCTAAGCGATTCAGTTAACAACTATGGCAGGGAAGGTCATAAAGTGGGCCAAAATTCATTTAACAGCTGTTGTGTTTAACAAGAGAAAGCTCAGTTGCGGTCCTAAGCTGAGGACTACCTATGATTGAGATATAAGCATTTCTCAGTTATAATAAGCAACTGACCTTATTAAAATATGTTTAAGTTCAAGATAGTGTCATTGTGAATTAGGAAGATCAAAATTGATTTTGAATCAGAATCAGAATAGAGATGGAAGGGACCTTGGAGGTCTTCTAGTCCAGCCCCCTGCAAAAGCAGGAGACCCTATACCTATACCATTTCAGACAAGTGACTGTCCAGTCTCTTCTTAAAAACTTCCAGGGATGAAACACCCACAACTTCTGATGCAAACTATTCCACTGGTTAGTTGTCCTCACTGTTAGGAAGTTTCTCCTTAATTCCAGGTTGCTTCTCTCTTTGCTTAGTTTCCATCCATTAGTTTCCATTCATTGTTTTTTGTTCTGCCCTCTAGTGCTTTGGAAAATAAATTGACCCTCTCTTCTTTGAGGCAGACTTTTAATGATTTAAAATGATTGTAATCGGGAAAAATCATTAAAATAACCATTATATATAATTATTTAAAGTCACTATCCCAGCTCCTACCCATGGTTTCCAATAAATCATTTTACCACCTATTTTTAAAGCAAAATTTTTGCCAAGGGTTATATGAATCATGAGTCATTATAAAAGCCCAGTCTATGACACAGTATGATACAGAGATTACTCATGCACTCCTGGAAATAAAAAAAAACTTTCTGCTGTTAAGTTGCTCCAAGAATTTGCTATGACTGTTTTAGAAATAAATAATCACTTTCCAACAAAACTCAATATTTTACTAGATTTTCATTCCATGTACATATGGCTGCCAGAATACAAGCACAATGATAATTTTGCAAATCGAATAAATTGAAGCTTCAACCCTTTGAAAGGTAATTCTCAGTTTAAATCCTTGTTAGATTTTTATGCCAAACATTATTTTCTAAATAATCTATCAAGCTGAATAAAATATTTGGAGTTAGCATTGGGATACCTCTCAAAGGATAAATCAGATAAGGGACAATATTCATTTTAATGGTGTTAATTTTTCCCCACAGATTATTTTCTTCTTATTTCTTGGTTAGTTTAGTTTTAATTTTGTTACTGTTATGTAATTTGGTACCCTGCTTATATTTTTATAATCTTTCAAAATAAATAGTAAAGGTTTTTTGAGTCCCCTTATAAAATTTACAGGGAAATGGCAATGTATAATCAATGATAGTAGATCATTTGAATAACTTAAGAGTCTTCTGTTAAAGAAGTCATTCTGGTTTTTAATAGAGTAATGATTTATCTAAGGAATGCTGAAAGATGTGAAGAGAAGAGCAACAAGAAGGTGGAGCTCTTGCCTCACAATCAGGAGGTTGTGAGTTCAATCCTAGGTAGAGGCAAATGCAGGGTCTCCTGCTTGGGCAGGGGGTTGGACTAGATGACCTGCAAGGTCCCTTCCAACTCTGTTAATCTGATTAGGGAGCTGGAAGCTATGACATATGAAGAACGATTACAGGAATTGGGTAGTCTAATGAAAAGAAGGAGTAGGGGAGACATGATAGCAGTGTTCCAATACTTGAAAGGCTCCTATAAAGATGAGGAAGTCAAACTATTTTCCAAAGGATTCCAATCTGGGTCGGTCACCGGGACCAGAGGTTTACTCTTCCAAGCTTTCAGACTCGTGCTGGAGCCCATCTTCAGGGAACTTCTCTCTAGCAGACTCACACTCTCCCTGAGGATGAGCTTCAGCACGAGTCCAAAAGCCCAGAAGACTAAATCTCTGGTCCTGGTGACCGACCCAGATTGGAACATTATCCTGTGACATGTATATTTGCCTTCGTTCATATTTTCCAAAGCATCAAAAGACAAGGCAAGAAATAGAAATTAGATAGAAATAGAATGATAGAAACTAACCAAGGAGAGAAACTAACCAAGGAGAGAAGCAACCTAGAACTAGGGAGAAATTTCCTAACAATGAGAGCAATTAACCAATGGAATAGCCTGCTTTCAAAAGGTTACCTCCGGGACCGCATCCTACGTCATACTTCCCTTCGACCGGTTAGGTCCCACAGAGTGGGTCTCCTCCAGGTCCCGTCAGCCAAACAATGCCGACTGGTGGGGCCTAGGGGGAGGGCCTTCTCTGTAGGAGCCCCTGTTCTCTGGAACCAACTTCCCCCAGAGATCCGAATCATCCCCACCTTGCTAGCCTTCCAAAAAGCCATTAAGACATGGCTCTTCCTGCAGGCGGGGTGACTCTGAGACAACTTTACAATTGAGGTCTCCCCCATGTATGTATGGTGTTGTATGTCTTTCTTTTTAACTTTTAAAAATTGTTTTTAATGATTTTATTGTTTGGTGTTCTTTAAAATGTTGTACGCCACCCTAATTCCTTAGGGAGTAGGGCGGCATAGAAGAATTCCCAAATAAATAAATAAAAAATAAAGTTGTGGGTGTTCCATCACTGAAGGCTTTCAAGAAGAGACTGGTCAACCATTTGTCTGAAATGGTATAGGGTCTCCTGCTCAAGCAGGGGGTTGTACTGGAAAACCTTCAAGTTTCCTTCCAACTTTATTATTCTATGTTCTAAGAATAATTCTTATATATCTCACCCATTATATATATTCTAATATAGAAGACCTAATGGATCTGCAGGTTTCATTGCAATTGTTATTCAAACATATTAATCCTTGGTTTTGGCCACATTTTATTAGTAATAATTTCATTCTATTATTTCTTATGACTTTCACCTCCTATCTATCAGTAATAAATATTAAAAGCCATTTTAACTGTGTTACATTTCAGGATGTATCATCTGAGACCATCATTGCCAGTGTGTTTTGGGCTCAGCAGTTCTGGTTCCATCAGCTGATGTAAGGGAAGGAAGCCAGACACTGAAAACCTTTGTCTCCTTCCAAGACAAACCAAAACCATCATGCCACTTAGAGGTAGCCTTTAATGTCCTCTACAACTTTGGTTGAACGCTATCTCATGGGGAAAGCGCTGAACATAATAAGTGTGGGACACCAGGGTGCAATGCTCTTACATGAACATCAGTGTGCTGGTCCTGTAAATATCTCCTAAATTCTATTAATACTTTTTTGGTAATATCCCAAGGGTAGCCTCAACTGAACCTGCTCCTGCATATGTCCCTGTAGGTTTTTTAATCATAGATTATTAAACTGCCTCATTCTGATGGTGTGTTGTCGTGATAAATCATTAGAGTATGCTGCTGCTGGGCTGAAATGTGGCATCAGTATGCCATTGAAATTGTCAGTCAGATAATGTATTATTAAGGCATACTGATGATACATTCTGCAAAAGATGGTTCAGCCCAAGGAACAAAAGGCTTCAAAGCCGATTCAATGTAATTACAAGATAAGAGTCAGCCAGCACATGGCAGGCTACAAATGGCTTTCCTGGCTTCACTAAATCACCTTAGAATCTTGATTTCTTATTACTCCCCCATCTGCTCCCATTTGTCTGAGGAAGAAAAAAAAAAGACAGGATTTGTTTCAGAAGCACTAAGGTGCCAAGGTGTAAATATTTCCTCCACATGAAAAGCAACTCCATACCTCCACAGAACTATCAATTATTAAAATTAATTTTAACTACCATTTACATTAAACAATGGCAAAATTATCCCGTATTTCTTCTTACCATTCAAATTACATTTTAAAGTTTCTAGATCAACTTAGCTCTTGCAGGGACTCTAAGGGAATTCAGCTTTGGTGCAAATAGAGTTTAAGGCTGCAAGTGAAAACTTCGTAGTTCAATATTTCCCCTGATATACAAGTGAAAAATATGAAAAAAAAATTAGAAATAAAGTTTCAGCATTAGCTTTTCCCACTCTACTTTTTAAGGTTTTGTAATTCTGTTTATTTAAGAGCATTTGACCTTAACATGAATATGAAACATTTGACCTTAACATGAATATGAATACATTATTAATGAATATTAATAATATAATATGAATATATTATTCTTTATAATAACCCTGACATTGCTTAATTTCATTTTCAAGCTAAGACAATGATATTCACCTAAGCTTTTATGATGAAATCAGAGGTGGGATCAGCAGGTTCTGACCAGTTCTGGGGAACCAGTAGCGGAAATTTTGAGTAGTTCGGAGAACAGGTAAATACCACCTCTGACTGGCCCCGCCCCATCTATTCTCTGCCTCCAGAGTCCCAACTGATCTGGAGGAAATGGGGATTTTGCAGTAACCTTCCCATGGAGTGGGGAGGGAATGGAGATTTTACAGCATCCTTCCCCTGCCATGCCCACCAAGCCATGCCACGCCCACCAAGCCACACCCACAGAATCAATAGTAAAAAAAATTGAATCCTACCACTGGATAAAATGATTTTTTTTTTTTGTTAACTAATTTAGATTTGTTGTTATTGTTTTCCAAACATAGAGCCGGTTAAAAATATTTGAATAAATAGATGTCCAAACTCTCAATGAAAATCTGAAATAAACCTTTGTTTTTTTAAAAGTTGATTCTACCAGCAGATTTACTTTCTACATCAACATTTTTGTTCTCTTGCAGATTGCAATAATGGACAATGGAGTGTAGTGGGAAGATAGCTATGGGTTTTTTTGTGACTAATCAAAATTCTTATAGACACATAGTGGTGGGACATGATTCTTGATTTTACCACCTTTATCCTTTTTCTATGGGCAACCTATAATAATTTTTTTGTGTTTGGTATTGCCAATCAGTAATAGAGTCCGACAGTCTAATTTTCTTCAGTTTTTACTAAGTGCCACTGGCAAACAAAAATCTCTAATTTTGAATTCAATTGTTTCCGGAGAATATCTTCCATGTGTATTTGATTTCAACCCAACTAATCAGAATGCCTCTATTTGCCAAATGAGGAAAGGAGAAATTTTTGATAGGATAGTTGTAACAATTTTGGGAAAGATGGAATAAAATCAGGATTCTTTTCCATCTCAATGTTTTATCTGAGCTAAAGAAGGCTTTCTTTTTCTAGCAGATGCTTCCATCAACCCCAAATTCTTGACATGTGGGAAATCTCCTGGCTTCTCTGTTGATTGCCAAAGATCTAAGAATGAAGGGAAAAATTAAGATCAAACACCATTGTTAAGGGAAGCTTAGTGCCTACAATTAGATCTGCTATTGCTCAGAGAAGGGCTTCCCTTTTGTTAATATATGGTTGGATTTTATATCAGCTTTTTATGGTTCTGTTTCTCAGCCACTGCATAAACTGTCCTCAGTGACTTAGTACATAGAAATCAAACCATTCTTCTGCTTCCTTTCTATGTTATAAATCCTGTCTAATCCAGATGAACCAACTACTTGCCCTCTCAAGGATTAAGTAATAATTTTGGGCCAACTGCTCCAATATGCAATTTAAAAGCACATTTAAACAGATTCTTATGGGGCACTTAATGACTTTCTATCAACTGCCTGATGCTCTAACATGATTGGGTTGTTGGATTCTTCACTTCTGAGCCTAAACTATTGCCAGTTTTGAACCCCATATTCCATCACTTATTTTTACAATTTCTTTAGAGCTGGCCATGGTGGCTTAGTGGGTATGTTGCTGAGTCTTAGACCATGAAAGGTCTACAGCTCAGCACTGAGACCTGAGTGCTGTGAGATAGAGTGAGCTACAGTGGTGGGTTGCTACCGGTTCTCACCGGTTTAGCAAACCGGTAGCAGCAGTGGCGGGAGGCTCCGCCCACCCGCCCGGACGTCATCAAAAATGCTCTGCACATGCACAAAAGCTTCTGCACATGTGCAAAAGCACTGCACACACACGCGCTCCCATTCCTTAACCGGTAGCAAAGGTAAGTGGAACCCACTACTGGTGAGCTACCATCGTTTGTCCCAGCTCCTACCAACCTAGCAGTTCAAAAGCATGCAAATGCAAGATGAATAGGTACCACATGTGGGAAGGTAACAGCATTCCATCTTTCACTGTATGCTCTGTGCCGTGGCATGATGTCATGACAGCCACATGTTGTCCACTTGTATTGAAGTCTTCATATAAAATACTTTCTGTAGAACAGAACAGAACAGAATAACAGAGTTGGAAGGGACCTTGGAAGTCTTCTAAACCAACCCCTTGCTTAGGCAGCAAACCGTACACCACTTCAAACAAATAGTTATCCAACATCTTCTTAAAAACTTCCAGTGTTGGAGCATTCACAACTTCTGGAGAAGTTGTTCCACTGATTAATTGTTCTAACTGTCAGGAAAATTCTCCTTAGTTCTAGGTTGGTTCTCTCCTTGATTAGTTTCCACCCATTGATTCTTGTCCTCCTCAGGTGCTTTGGAGAATAGCTTGACTCCCTCTTCTTTGTGGCAACCCCTGAGATATTGGAACACTGTTATCATGTCTCCCCTAGTCCTTCTTTTCATTAAAGTAGACATACCCAGTTCCTGTAACCATTCTTCATATGTTTTAGCCTCCAGTCCCCTAATCATCTTTGTTGCTCTTCTCTGCACTCTTTCTAGAGTCTCCACATCTTTTTTACATTGTGGCGATCAAAACTGGATGCAATTTTCCAAGTGTGGCCTTACCAAGGCATTATAAAGTGGTATTAACACTTCACATGATCTTGATTCTATCCCACAGCCTAGAACTGTGTTGGCTTTTTTGGCAGCTGCTGCACACTGCTGGCTCATATTTAAATGGTTGTCTACTAGGACTCCAAGATCCCTCTCACAGTTACTACTATTGAGTGAGGTACCACATATACTGTACCTGTGCATTTTGTTTTTCTTGCCTAAATGCAGAACCTTACTTTTTTCACCATTGAATTTCATTTTGTTAGATAGCGCCCAATGTTCAAGTCTGTCAAGATCCTTCTGTATCTTAAGCCTATCTTCCAGAGTGTTAGCTATTCCTGCTAGCTTGATGTCATCTGCAAATTTGATGAGTTCTCCATCTATCCCCTTGTCCAAATAATTGATGAAGATGTTGAAGAGTACTGGGACTAAACAGAGCCTTAGCGTACTCCACTGCATACATCCCTCCATGTAGATGCAGTTCCATTGAGGACTACACGTTGAGTGCAGTTGGTCAGTCAGTTACGAATCCATTTGGTGGTGATGTTGTCTAACCCACATTTTTCTATTTTATCTAGTAGTAGGTTATGGTCTATTTTATCAAATGCCTTACTGAAGTCCAAGTAAATTATATCGACAGCATTCCTCTGATCCACTAATTTTGTCACTTTGTCAAAGAATGCAATAAGATTAGTCTGGCATGATCTGTTTTTGACAAACCCATATTGGCTTTTGGTTCTTACTTTATTTGCTTCTAGGTGTTCACTGATTCATTGCTTGATTATCTCTTCCAGAATCTTCCCTGGTATTGAGATCAGGCTGATAGGTCTGTAATTTCCTGCATCTATTTTTTTTTTTGAAGATGGGAACTACATCAGCTCTTTTCCAGTCCTCTGGCAGTTCCCCGGTGCTCCAGGATATTTGAAAAATATAGTTAAGTGGTTCTGAGATCTCGTCTGCCAGAACCATGGGGTGTAATCCATGCAGTCCTGGTGATTTGAACCCGTCTAGGGTAGACAGGTTCTCACTTACCATTTTCTTCCCTATTTTAACTTGTGTTCCTAATCTGTTTTTTGTGATGCTGCTTTTGATATGTTGGACTGTTTTTCCCTTTGTGTAAAGACAGATACAAAAAACAAGTTCAGTAGTTCTGCTTTCTCCCTGTTGCTTGTCACCTTTTTGCCACTTTCTCCCACGAGTGGACCAATTGTTTCCTTGACTTTTTTCTTGTTTTTAACATGTTGGAAGAAGCTTTTTTGTTATTTTTTTTACTTTTGTTGCATGTTTGCATGGGCTGCTGGCGGGCCACAACATCGCAAGTCTTTGCTCATTGTGAGCCTTAGCTTTCCTCACTTTATCTTTACAGGCTTGGGCTATTTGCTGATATTCTGCCTTAGTTATGTGCCCCTCTTTCCACTTTTTATACTTGTCCTTTTTGTCTTTCAATTTATCAGAGAGTTCTTTATGCAGCCATGCTGGTTTCTTTTGAGATCTGTTATTTTTCTTCTTCATTGGTATTGTGCTAGACTGGGCTTTTATAATCACACTTTTCAAAATTTCCCAAGCTTCTTGAGTTGTTTTCCCCTTGAGGATTCTCATCCATGGAATCCTTCCCAAGCTCTCTCTAAGTTTATTGAAATTAGCTCTCTAAAGTCCAAGACTCTAGTTTGACTTTGTTCTATTGCTTGTGCTTGCATAATGTTGAATTCCAATATTGCATGATTACTTGCCCCCAAGGTTCCTGTATCTTCAACACCTTCTATCATTTCATCTCTGTTAATGAGAATTAAGTTCAATATGGCTGATCCCCTTGTTCCCTTCTGTACTTTTTGGGAAACAAAGTTGTCTGCTAGGTTTGTTAGGAACCTGTTGGATCTTCCACTTGGTGCAGAGTTTGTCTCCCAGTTGATGTCAGGGTAGTTAAAATCCCCCATTACTATTGTAATGTGCTTCCTACATACCTTAGCTAGCTGCATAGCAAAAAGTTCATCTATTTCCTCTGTTTGGTTGGGTGGCCTATAGTATACACCTATGGCAATGTCATTTTTCCCCTTTAATATTGATCCAAATGCATTCAAGATAATTGTTGTCATTGTTGTGCTCTATTTCTGTAGAGGTGTAGTTATTTCTTATATATAGTGCAACTCCACCTCCTCTTTTATTTGGTCTATTTCTTTTAAATAATTTAAATCCCTGTAGCTGTATGTTCCATTTTTAGGTTTCATCCCACCAAGTTTCCATAATGGCAACAATATCATATCTGCCCTCATTTACTTGAATTTCTAATTCACCTTGTTCATTCCTCATACTTTGTGCATTGGTGTATAGACATTTGAATACATTTTGATTGACCCTGTGTTTACTGTCTACATAACCTGTGTTGTGCCTGACTGCCCCTACTTTCTTGCTACCTGTTTGATTAGTGCACATGATATGGCACTCACTATTAAATGCTTGGTTTTGCTTGACAGCAAGGTTGATAATCTTACCCGCACAAACATCTATGTTACATGCACTGATAACTCTATTAATTTTAGATTTCTGGGAACAGAAATGTTCTGTATCATTCTTTAGACATTTTCCCTAATGTGTACTTTTGTATATGTACTTTGCTTTATTGTATACACTTTTTTATTGCATGATGCATCTCCAAATTCTGCAAACTGACATTTTGAATGCATATGCATTCTGATTTGCCTGTAGAATTGCAAGGTGGAAATTGAATAACCTCAAATCAAACTTCAGACAGGATGAATTTGTCATTTATCATTACACATATGTCAAAGTATCAAAATAAATGCTAAGTGATAAGGGAATCCAATAGAAATATATTCAGGCAGGTTGGAAAGAATCCACCTATTCCTAAAAATATGTCTCTGAATAAAATAATAAGAAATGCTGAATATATTATGTACTACTAAATCAGTGATGGGTTCTACATCCCATTGCTACTGGTTTGTGTGCGCATTTGTGCGCACATGCACCACTCCTGCACATGCGCAGAAGCATCTGGGGTGGGCGCGTGGGTGGAGCCTCCCACCACCGCCGCTACTGGTTCGTAGAACCGGACCAGACCGGTAGCAACCCACCGCTGTACTAAATAAAGCTAAATAAAATAATATTACCTGAGGTTTGCAACTCCCACTCTCTATATAGTGATCTGTCTTTTTTAAAAAAAACCTTTCCAAATGGCTTTTTAATTATAATGTCTGATTAGAAGGCTAGACTATGACAGCATGACTGTTAAGGATCATTTTTATCATAATAGCAATATGTAAAGAGCCGAGGTGGCGCAGTGGTTAAATGCAGCACTGCATGCTACTGCTAGTTCAGCAGTTCAGCTGTTCAAATCTCACCGGCTCAAGGTTGACTCAGCCTTCCATCCTTCTGAGGTCAGTAAAATGAGGACCCAGATTGTTGGGGGCAATATGCTGAACTCTGTAAACCGCTTAGAGAGGGCTGTAAAGCACTATGAAGCGGTATATAAGTCTAAGTGCTATTGCTATTGCTATGTATTACTCTCTCAATTAATAGGGCACAAATGGCCACTACTGTTTTTAACAACCTGTGGCTTACAAGTGAATGGTGATATGCATCATTTGACAATATTTGTTTTAAGGGTAGCAGCTCCTATGCAATCAAACAAATCTACAACTGCTTTCTTCAGAGGGAAAGATTAACACTGAAATGTTTAGAAATAGGTCCATTCACATATACATTTCCTGACAGGAATCCTAAGTATCCCAAATGTTTGCTGTTACTTTCTGTTTACTCTTAGACTTGCAGATACCTAACATTTCTTCAGGTTCTCCTGAGTTAAACTGATTAGCACAAGGGATCCACAAAATAATTAAGCTGCTTGGATTTATGTGTGTGTTTATAATCCAAGGAACAAATTGAAAGAAGAGTGTGGAGATAACTTTGAGGAAGATATGCAAGAACAAGTAAGGGAAAATGCAAGACACCCAGTCCTGGGAAAAGAAAAGACTTGTAAAAGAACTTCAAAATAACTCTGCCTTGATTCTGTTATATATGAAAGAGAGAAGAATATTGGTAAAAGTCAGCCAGTGAGTTTTGTGAGGATTTGAACCTAGAACATGCAGGTTCTCATGGAAATGAAGTAAGGCAGTCTGGTTTTCTTTCATTGCCCTTGCCTCTACCTCTGATGCACAGAGATGTCCCATAACACGGTTTCATTTGTGGAAATAATTTCTTCCATTTATATATTCAACATTTGATCAGAGTTTTTGGAACTCTGAGAACCATTACACAGTTTCCAAATATAAGTGTTCCTATATATTGTGGAGTCAGATGACATCAGTTTTTTAAAAATTCACACCTGCTGTAATTCCTCTGTAACTGCATTAAAATCATATTTGATCAAGGTTGACATTGTGGGAAACAGAGCCTATTGTTTTTACAGAATTGTAAGAAGATATGCTAGCCTGTGAAGAAAATACATTGTATATGATTCTAATTTCATGAGCTAGGCTGAAGCTTGAGAATTGTATGTAGGAAGGCCTCTGCTATGTTAGAAATCGGCCTTAACCAGAATTTACTGATATGATAGTTATTCTAGAGACAACCCCTAGGAACTAGGACCATAAAAGGTAATTCATAAATAAGGGCAGGGGGCGATAGAATTAGAGAAATGGGAGACGTAATCAAGGGCAGATATAATGTATTCATTTTGGATGCTTTGGATAGATAGTGACATCATAATTACTAAGCCAATGAGGAAAAGGTGGGAGGTAAGTTTGTAACGGCACTAGAGAATATAAGGTACCGTATTTTTCAGAATATAAGATGCACCGGAGTATAAGACGCACCTTAGTTTTGGGGGAGGGAAATAGGGGAAAACAATCTGTCTATCAGGTATTCATCTGGCTAGCATCCTTAGTCTGGTCAGCTTCAGCACATTATTTTATCCCCTGGTTAGGACTTTAAAAAACCTTCTTCTGAGAGAGTAACAATGAAAGAGCCTGCAAGCCAGTAAGAACTGGGAAGATCGTTAGCACCTAGTTAGGGCTGGAAAAAAACTTCTTTGGAGCAAATAGAGTAATGAAAAAAAAAAACCTGCAAAGACTTAGGGCTGGAAAAACCTTCTTCTGAGAGAGTAACAATGAAAGAGTATGCAAGCCGGTAAGAGCTGGGAAGATAGTTAGCACCTGGTTAGGGCTAGAAAATAACTTACTCGGAGTAAGTAGAGCAATGAAAAAAAATTCTGCAAAAACTTAGGGCTGGAAAAACATTCTTTGGAGAGAGTAACAATGAAAAAGCCTGCAAGGTAAGAGCTGGGACGATCTGTTAGCACCTAGTTAGGGCTGGAAAAAAAAGCTACATTCAAAGTATAAGACGCACCCAAATTTTCAGCCACTTTTAGGGAGGAAAAAGGTGCGTCTTATACTCTGAAAAATACGGTAAATGTATTGATGATTTGTGGGGGGTGTCCACTGTACCTTTATGTGCGTGGTCCACCCTCTTTGCAAAGTGAAGAATAAAATTACCATTGTTTTCTCTTGGAATTTTTGGCTTTATTTCCAAACTAGACAATAAATCCCAGAATCTAAACACCTACTGATTTATAGACAGATTTGAGCAACAACCTTAGGATGACAAAAGGGCTAGAAGGGAAATAACAATAAAATAGTAGACATAGGTGGACAAAGCAGCTAAAAATAGAGTTAGAAAATTAATGATCATTTTCACAAGAAGGTTTGGGAGTGGGAATAGTCTCCTCTTTTATTTTATTGTATTTTAAAATGTAAATCCCATTCCCAGGATTCTTTTTATAAAGTAATACAGTAAGTTTTATAAAGCAATAAATGAATAGTAATAAGTAAACTTGTTTCTCTGAAAAGGCAGAAAACATTGAGTTAATTGTTGGGGGTTCATGGTCGACTATTTTCAAATTAAACACTTACTTTTTTCAATAAAAAGATCTTAATGGAAAGCCATTATTTTATCTCAGTTGACTCTCAACTTGCTTGCTTTTGTAATTTTCCCACAAATATTCATCTGACCTGCAACTTCCTTTCTCCTAGCTTTTACTATTTGCAGCACATGTTGTGCATCTAAAGCATATTGCTATATAAATGTTCAATATGAAGACATTCTCATGGAAGACAGGAAACAGAAAGATGCTTTTCTTAAAAACTCCCAGAATTTGCCATACTCATATTACATTATTATAATTACTTTATAGCAGTGCTGTCAAACTCGATTTCATTGAAGGCCGCATCAGGGTTGTTTTTGACCTTGGGAGGCCAGAGTGGGCATGGCCAGGGTCAGTGTGGCAGCTCGACATCACTCCTGTCCAGGGCACCTGCAGTGGCCTGAGCACTCTGCCAGCGAAAACAAGCTCCCGAGCTCCATTTTCATTGGCAGAGGGTTGCAGGAGGCACTGACAGCAGAAAATGGAGCTCAGGAGCCCATTTTTGCTGACAGACGCACCACGGGTTAGTCCTTCACTGTTTCCAGGCCAGCTCCGCAGGCCAGATCTAAGTACCCCACAGGCCGGATCCAGCCCCCGGGCCTTGAATTTAACACCCCTGCTATACAGCTTTCATTCCTTAGGATGAAACATTTCCTGATCTGTTTTGTTTTGTTTTTTGCCAAATATTTCAGCACCATACATCGTAGAATCTACAACGTAGACCAAAGGTTTAGAGATTAGAAGGTGATGAATTTTCAAGTGAGGTGAAAACAATGGGATTTATTAAATAAGTTCAGGCAAATAACAGAAACATGTGAAAGGAAAAGGATGGAAAGTAAAAAATTCTCCTAATCAGAGTAACAATAGACAGTATAAGACCATTTGGTTTGTAGCACTGTCACACATCATCACCTTTTAGAAGTTCTGGTTCTGAAGAAGTTCTGAAACATTTTAAGGTATTCCAATTCCTGATTCTAATTAGGCTCTTATTTATATTCTTATACTTATTATACTTATCCGTGATCAAAAATGTTGAAATCTGTCAACAGATTTGAAATCTGTCTAGCCTGTATCTGGCCTGAATTGGTTCTGGGAAACAGAAAGTAATTTTTTAGCCAGTTAATGAGTAAATGGACACTATATAGTTATTTTAAAGAATTCTAAGGCCTAATGATATAAAGACAAATTGAGACATATCACTGAATGTCTTGTCTTGACAAATAACTTCCCTACATCCTCCAAGATAAATTAAACATTTCAGAGTAGAATTATAGTTCTGTGTGATAGATTCACTTTTTTTTCTTTTTTCATTTTTTGGAGCTTACCACTAACTGGATCTATAATAATAAACAATGAACAATGCCTACATTATATGGAATGGGAAAAAAAAATCTAATTTAAATGCAAAGTTTCCATCAGTCAGTTACTAGTAATTTTCATCTTCTACCTATTAAATGAGAACTTTGTTTACATACCAATTAAAAGAATACAAATTAAGTAAGAATTATATTAGCATTGATTCTTTGTTGTTACTTAGAGCTAAGTTTCTCATTTGTATCTGTAAAGTAAAAATGCATTGGATTCTATATAAAATTGGCTATACTGTAGATAGATATCAATATAGATACAGATAAATACAGAAGTAGAGCTACCAGTTCTGCACTGCAAAAATTTAAAACACACACACAAACACACACACACATACTGTGTGTGTGTGTATGTATGTATGTATGTATGTATGTATGTATGTATGTATGTATGTATGTGTATATATATATGTGTGTGTGTGTATGTATATGTGTATGTGTATGTGTATGTATATGTATATGTATATGTATATGTATATGTATATGTATATGTATATGTATATGTATATGTATATGTATATGTATATGAATATGTATATGTATATGTATTCTGAGGTTTTCGCGGGTGTTTGTATGTAGGTCTTTGGGTATTCGGGTTTTCTCCCGCGTGAAATTGGAAGTGTCTTGGTGACGTTTCGATGAAGTCTCATTCATCATCTTCAGGCTGGTGTCTTCTGCTTCCTGCTTCTAGGAGCAATGTGAGATTGCTGCTGTTTCTTCCTATATGTATATGTATATGTATGCAATTCAGGAATGGTAATTCTAAGGTTATTTCCCCACTAGTGGCCTATTGCAGCTTCATAGACACTATGAAGTGCAGTGGTTCAAAAATGACAAAATGTACATCATGATGTCAGGATACAAAACTGGCACCTTTGCATTCTGATGTATGTAAGTCATGTAATTTGGATCATGATGACATTACACATGTTTCATCACATGCTCCCTTCCCCTCTCACTGAAGCTTCACTTCATAGCCTCATGTCACAACTTAAAGTAATAGTCTATCCTCATAGCTACTATCTTGGCACAAGAATGGTTACAAGGCTCTCAAAAATGCTATAAGTGGAGAAATGACCTAAAGCAGTATACTGTAAGTGAATCTTTTTTGTCCATTGCAAAAGAACAACATGCTAGGCTATTATGCTCTTGATATTGAGATGGGCAGCACATAAATTTAATAAATAAATAAAAGCATAAGCTGTCCATCAGCCATATTCTATGTTTAAGTCCATGTATTATTATATAAGCCACCAAAATTACTTTTGCTGCCTGGGCTAAATAAAATATTGTTTTAACCCTCAAAGTCCATGAAAAGAACTAATGAGTTTTAGGAAGAAACATTTTATTTCTGCCATTGACCCTCTGAAGACTGCAGGGACTATTAGAGAGTACAGAACAAACCCCCATGGCACACATAACTATATCCTTCAATGGCCTCAATGACTTGCTAAAAGGATGCAAATGACCAGCTGTCTGCAAGGAGTATAAATCATTCCATTCCCCACCATCCAGTCAGGGCTGAAGAAGCTTCTTGGATGAGAAGCGAAATGTCTTCAAAGAAAAAACAGAAAGTCCAGTTGAAAAAGTATCTTTGAGACAACCTTGACCTGCATGACTGAGAATCTCCATAGACATATATCCTTCAACGTTTCATGGATTTTCCCCAGTATTACTTTCCAAACTGCTAGTATTTATCACAATTGTGCCAATGGACATGTTTGTGTGACACACTTAATTGATCATATGGGTGGTTAGTACATGTCAGTCAGGTTTAATTGTAAGATCCAGTATCTTTGGAGGTTAAATTTATCTTCCTTTGAACATGGTCCAAACTGGTTAAAATAATGTATTTTAAAATAGATCTCAAATTGATTGTGGACTCTTACAAAAGAACTAGTATCTCTGTGTTTTGGCAAGTGACATATTTTAATTGTGATTTATTGAAGGATTGAAAGGAAAAATGATTGTCCTTGCATTTGTAATTTACATTAAAAAAAATTCCAAATTAACGAGTATTATGATTATGTCAGATTACAAGAACTTGGAATACAAATGAACATCAAATTATGTTTCCTTCAAACAACTTTCAAATAACAAGCCACAGTAGAACAAGTTTCAAATATACACTCTCTCTAAAACAATTACTCCCAACATACTCAAATATGAATCTTTATTAAGCTTTAGTGTAGTTTTTTATTAAATCTTACTCTGTGAAGTTTTAATATTGTAACTTTTTTCCTATTTGTTTTATAACCTGTAAGCTTATGGGGGAGATAAACAGAATAAAAATTTACTAAATAACTAACTGATTGTCCAGTACCCATAAAAATGAACCCTGTGTGGTATATTAAGAACAGAGACTACCAATTTAATAATTTTCAGATATACATAAAAATGATTGTGACTTTCAGAATCTACTTTTTATCAATAATGTTAATCATTTAAGAGTTTCAGATGTTTCTAATGCTTCAAACCAACATTCTAAAGTCAAAATATGATTTACTGCTGACTGGTTTTCAGCAATCCAAAATTATTTTACAAAAGAAAGAAAAATTTAAAGGACTGATAACAATGAATGATGCAAAGTATAATGCAATTTCTTGTCCATCAGCTCCAGAATAAAAATGTATTGGTGTCTTGCCAGTTGGGGGGGACTTGGGAATATTATACAGTGTCAATTTCTAATGAGAATTAAGACCTCATTTAAGTTTTCTGACCTGACAGACTTTAGTGGAGGAATAACTGATTTACACTATAACTAAAACAGGGAACAAATCCCTGCTCAACTATAAAATATGGAGAATAATAACCTAATCGTGCCCATCATGGTTTCGAGATAAATCACTTAAATTTCCTGAGGAAAAAAGGTCAGCTTGAAATTGAGAAAGAAAAATTCCATCCCTGCCCCTATTTATATGTAAGTCATAAAGTCTATAATCTAGATTATTTTAAAAAAACACTTACAGATCTGATGTCCCATATGTAAGTGGTTATGTGAGTTTGTGTGTTGGGAGTGACATTCGTTTTATTTATTTATTTTTTCCAAAAACTCATGGAATTTTAAACTGTCAAAATATTAATCATTGATACGCAATAAATGTCAATTATATCAGTGAAGAAATACTTACAGGAATATTTTTTTCTGGAATATAAATTCAAATGCTCTGTAATTCCCATATTTTATAGATATTACTTGAAACAGGTTGTTGTTGTTGTATTGTAATTGCTGTGTATTGGTTTTTAGAGTCTTTTATTGTGGTAATCTTCTGGGAGTTCTTTTAGATCAGGCCTGTCAAACTTGTGGCCCGTGAGCCAGATGCATCACACCCTGGCCACGCCCATGCCCAGTTTAGCAAAAGGGGGAAGTCACGATATGTCACATGATGCCGCAAGTTTGACACCCCTGCTTTAGATTGTCGTGGTATTAAAGTAAATAAAGTAATACACTGTTGTTTTTTGATGTTATTAGAAATGCAGCAAATACAATATTGTTTTAAAGGATTACATGTTTTCTCTTACTTCATGGAAACAATTTTCTCCCAATTGTTAAATAGAAATACCTTGCTTGAAATTCCCATTCTGGGGAAGTCAAATAATACTCAGGTTATTAATGTGATGTAATGATGGCAGAAATGCTAGCAGATGAGCCTTGAAACAAATATGTTGAATTATTAAAGAAATGACAAGGGGAAAATCAGATGGTGCAATGAAGGCTAAGAACCTTAAATGCCCAATAGTGCTACATTTTAATGAAGGCCAAAGTGACACTGCAATGGACCATTTCTTTTACCAGTCTCCATTAACCTTTTGGATGCTATGCTCTCAAGTCTTTAACTTGTTAAGACAAAGTGCCTCTTAATGACAAAGGCAGCTGTTCTGTTTAAGTGTATCTTACAAACTAGAATAAAACTATGGAGCAAAAATCAATGGGAACTAAATATGATACGCTCTGGCCATGATGAGGAAGCCACTAAATTAAGAAAAGGGCAGCTGAACATTGACATCTCTGGATCATTGGTGGCATAGAATTTATTCTAACCTGACACTCAAGACAAAAAGAATTATGAAGGAACAATTCCTCTAATCATTAAATGCACCCATCTTCTGCCTTTGTTCTTTTCTTGGATGTTTAATTTTAATGCTTAGAACTTGGTCACGTATCATAATGTTTCAATCCTATTTTATTGGCTTTTTTTTCATTTGGATAGGAGAGACTATCCAAAATGCTTGATATTTCTTATTGCATTGTATATGTGAGCGGTGTGGTGGCTACTGAAGAAGATGCTTGCCTCCCACTCAGAAAGTTGACAGTTGAATCCTAAGGAGAGACTTCATAGATAGACAGATGGTTCTCTCCTAGGGCACAAAGAAAAAAATATCTGCTGCGAACCCCGCATGCATCAGGAAGGGCATTCAGCCAGTATACGCTCGGCTCCATCAAGTCACCCCGACTCTATCCCAAATTAAAGATGACAGGGTCATAAAAAGGGAGTTATTGCACTGCATTGTACGAGGGTGAGTCAAAACGTAATGCCATTTTCTTTAGGACAGCTTTAATTACCAACACAGGAACATGTAGCATACATCAAAATGAAACTGGTCCTCTGTGGATCACATCCCTACTTCTCAACATAGTCACCGTTTCTCTCAATAGCAATGTTCCACCTTCGAATGAGAGCATGTATCCCTGCCTCGTAAAATTTTGTTGACTGTTCTTTGAGCCACTTCTTCACTACAGTTTTCACTTCCTCGTCACTGGAATAATAATCCTCCATACTCACCAGATTTAGCGCCTTCAGACTATCATCTCTTCGGCCCCATGAAAGAGGGTTTGAGAGGCAAACATTATTCCATTGCTATTGAGAGAAACGGTGACTATGTTGAGAAGTAGGGATGTGATCCACAGAGGACCAGTTTCATTTTGATGTATGCTACATGTTCCTGTGTTGGTAATTATACCTGTCCTAAAGAAAATGGCATTATGTTTTGCCTCACTCTTGTATGTATGTATGTATGTATGTATGTATGTATGTATGTATGTATGTATGTATATATGTGTGTATCAATATATGTATGTTTGTCATGGAATATTAAAGGATTGAGATATATAACTAAAATTAGAATGTTTTTTTAATCAAGAAAAATTGTTGAAGTTCAATTTCTTAGAAAATTATTTAAGAAATCTTCCAAATTTATATTTTAGCAAGAGATTTTGGAGGTTAATTAAGGGAATTTTGCAATAATGGAGATTTTGCAAATGTTTTAGTTCTCAGTGAAACAAATATTTGTACTTGGAAATTTCAACTTAACTGGACATGAATTGGAATAACATTTCAAGGAAAAACAAAACAAAACTCTAGTCCAATTCCAAAGATGGAATATTTTGGTGGAAGAAATTACATATAAACAAGCAAGAATATATATTTATCAAACACCTGTGACAGACGTTGAAAGTTGGGCTATATTTTAAAATATTACAATTGATGTGTACACACACATTAATAATACATTTATATGCACACATTTATAGATATATATACACATATATAATGTGCATATATACACATCTATTCCTCAATTTACAACCATTTGTTTAGTGATTACTCAAAGTTACAACAGTACTAAAAAGAGAATGTATTATTTTTATGTAATCTACTTCATGTTCTTTCCTAGTTGAGGGAATAGTGAAAGCACTTTTCGTTTTTCAACTTATGAATGAGAAAAGAGGAATACTGTTGGAGTGGGGACATAGATGCAGAAGGGGAACAATTTAAGAATACATTAGCATTTTAAATGATCAATTATATAGAAACATTCATTCAAGGAGAAGTAAATAGATAAAATATAATGCTGAACATTCTTTCAGTATACTGAGCCCCCCCAAACTTTCCTACTTATTGTATTTTTGACTTCAAACGATTTTTAAAAATGGGGGAAAAAATAGTGTCATGTAGAATACAGTGAGAAAAAAGTGGATTAAGACTAGAGGAAAGGTAGTTCCAATTGGGATCAATCACCACCTCCCACAACATGTAGTCACTTTTTCTAATTAAGCAAACAGCAAGGTCAGGTGCCCATCAAGTATTGATCATAGCAAGTGTGATGCTACTTTGATTCAGATGAGGAAAAAAGAGATTAGTGACATTTATGAGAGTAGGAGTAATGCCTTTTTTTATATTATATCTATTTGTTAAGAACTTTGGATGAAAGCCATTGATTAGAATGATTAATAGAAGCACTACTCTAAAATTAAACCTATAAAATTAACAAGTTGAGTAATTGCACAGCTACATATGTTGATTCTACCCCCAGAACTGTTTATCCTGCCAGCCCATATCTACATGCTTGTCTACAATAGAATAGAATAGAATTTTTTATTGGCCAAGTGTGATTGGACACACAAGGAATTTGTCTTGGTGCATATGCTCTCAGTGTACATAAAAGAAAAGTTATGTTTGTCAAGAATCATAAGATACAACACTTAATGATAGTCCGGGTACAAATAAGCAATCAAATCATATTAGGAAGTAGTTAATGTAAATCATAAGGATACAAGCAACAAAGTTACAGTCATACAGTCATTAGTGAGAGGAGATGGGTGATGGGAACGATGAGAAGATTAATAGTAGTGCAGACTTAGTAAATAGTTTGACAGTGTTGAGGGAATTATTTGTTTAGCAGAGTGATGGCGTTCGGGGAAAAAACTGTTCTTGTGTCTAGTTGTTCTGGTGTGCAGTGTACTATAGCATCGTTTTGAGAATAGGAATTGAAGCAGTTTGTGTCCAGGATGTGAGGGGTCTGTAAATATTTTCACAGCCATCTTTTTGACTCGTGCAGTATACAGGTCCTCAATGGAAGGCAGGTTGGTAGCAATTGTTTGCTTGGTAGCAGGTTGTTTTTTCTGCAGTTCTAATTATTCTCTGAAGTCTGTGTCTGTCTTGCTGGATTGTAAAACCAAACCAGACAGTTATAGAGGTGCAGATGACAGACTCAATAATTCCTCTGTAGAACTGTATCAGTAGCTCCTTGGGCAGTTTGAGCTTTCTGAGTTGGCGCAGAAAGAACATTCTTTGTTGTGCTTTTTTGATGATGTTTTTGATGTTAGGTGTCCATTTTAGATCTTGCGATATGGTCAAACCTAGACATTTGAAGGTCTCTACTGTTGATACTGTGTTGTCTAGTATTGTAAGAGGTGGAAGTATGGAAGGGTTTCTCCTAAAGTCTACCACCATTTCTACGGTTTTGAGTGTATTCAGTTCCAGATTGTTCCGGTCGCACCACAAGGTTAGTTGTTCAACCTCCTGTCTGTATGCGGATTCATCATTGTCTCGAATGAGTCCGAACACTGTTGTGTCATCTGCGAACTTCAGTAGTTTAACAGATAGATCGTTAGAGATGCAGTCATTGGTATACAGAGAGAATAGAAGTGGAGAAAGCACACAACCTTGGGGGGGTTGTGCTAATTGTTCAGGTATCTGATGTGATTCTGCTTAGCATCACCTGCTACTTCCTGTTTGTTAGGAAGCTTATGATCCACTTACAAGTGTGTTTAAGTACTGCTAGCTGGTTTAGCTTAGTTAGAGGAGCATCTGGAATGATGGTATTGAATGCTGAACTAAAGTCTACAAAGAGGACCCTTGCGTAGGTCTTTGGAGATTCAAGATGTTGTAGGGTGTAGTGCAGAGCCATATTAACACATTATCTGTTGATCTGTTTGCTCGGTATGCAAATTGCAGGGAATCTAACAGTGGATCCGTGATGGTTTTCAAGTGGGACAGCACTAGCTTTTCAAAGGTTTTCATAACTACAGATGTTAGAGCAACTGGTCCGTAGTCATTTAGTTCCTTGATGGTGGGCTTCTTCGGCATTGGGATGATAGTAAAGCATTTGAAGCAAGAAGGAATAGTAAAGCATTTGAAGCAAGAAGGAACATAGCACATCTCTAGCGATTTATTGAAGATTTGGGTGAAGATGGGGGCCAATTGGTCAGCACAGACTTTTAAGCATGAAGGAGTTATCTTGTTTGGGCCTGGAGCTTTTCCTGGCTTTTGTCTGTGAAATAGATCTTGCATTTCCTTTTCCGTGATCACTAGGGGTTGTGAACCCAATGGTATGGTGATTTAATTGTTGGTTTTATGGTTTAAAGTCTTTGCCTATAAGCAGGTACAAGGTGAACCATGCAATGATCAGAGTGTCCCACAGTGGTAAAGACTGATAAGCATCTTTTAGTTTTGTGTAGCAATGGTCTAAAGCAGTGATGGCGAACCTATGGCACGCGTGCCACAGGTGGCACGCGGAGCCATATCTGCCAGCACGCGAGCCGTTGCCTAGCTCAGCTCCAGGACGCATGTGCGCGCTGGCCAGCTTATTTTTGGCTTGCACGGAAGCTCTGGGAGGGTGTTTTCAGCTTCTGGAGGGCCTCCGGGGGTACGAGGGAGGGTGCTTTTGCCCTCCCCAGGCTCCAGGGAAGCCTCTGGAGCCTGGGGAGGGTGAAAAATGGGCCTACCGAGCCCACCAGAAGTTGGGAAATGGGCCATTTCTGGCCTCCAGAGGGCCTCCGGGGTGTGTGGGGGAGGCCGTTTTCGCCCTCCCCAGACATTGAATTATGGGTGTGGGCACTCGCACATGTGCGATAGCACCCGCGCACACACTTTTGGCACCCGAGGAAAAAAAGGTTCGCCATCACTGGTCTAAAGTATTCTTGCCTCTAGTGGGAGATTTGACATGCTGAAAGTATTTTGGTAGCTCTTTCCTTCAGTTTGCCTTGTTTAAATCTCCCAAAATAATGGCCAGTAAATCAGGGTATTTGGCTTCAGCCTCCATAATTTGGTCAGCTAGAGTTCGTAATGCCTTGTTTACACAGGCTTGTGGTGGGACATACACAGCAATTAGTAAAAATGAGGAGAACTCACGTGGACAGTAAAATGTTTAACGGTTGATAAGTAAAGTCTCTAAGTTTTCATCACAGAATTTATATATTATAGTTATATCCTAAGACCAGCTGTTGTTCATATATAAGCATAAGCCTCCTCCCTTCTTTTTACCAGATGTTCCTGAAATTCTGTCTGATTGTTGAATCTGAAAACCTGGGATATGCAGGCTGCTATCATCAATTGATTCAGTTAACCAGGTTTCAGAGAAGCATAATGCTGCTGAATTGTAAAAATCAGAATTGTATCTGTTTAAAAGGAGTATTTCATCCATCTTATTAGCAAATGAATGTAAGTTGGTTAGGAAGACTGATGGCAGGGTTTTTTTAATTTCTCCTATTCCTTAGCCTGTTTAAAATTCCCGCCCTTTTACCTCTCCATCTTCGTTTCCTCTGTTTGGTTTTCTTGATAATCCATAGCTTCAAGGAAATTGCTTCTTGCTGTGTTACAATCTCCTCTGCATTTGTAAACATGGTTGTGTGTGTGTGAGATCACAGAGAGCTGCTACTTAAAGAAATGTTCCTTAATTTTTACCAGATGGTCTCATGAGTATGAAGTCCGTAGTGAGTCACAGAGAATAATAAAAAAATAAAGAAACCATTAGAGAGCATTTCACCAAGGCAGCCTTTGGCAGCGCCATCTTGGATCATTATTTATTATTTACAAATGACAAACTAGCCCAAAGCAGATGATTTCCATTAGTTGGGACTCTGTAAACTTTGAATTAGAAATATCAGACCAACATATGGACAACAAAGAAGTTGACTAACAGCAGATGTGAAGAAAGCATGACCAAGACTCAAGTCATATGTTAGATTAATTTAAAAAAAACTAATATAATAAAGTAAATCTTACATCCAAGTTACTAAAACTGAAATAACAATAACCGGCTTATGTAAAGATAATTCTGTGCAAGTGATTTTAAAAGTTGAAGCCATTTTTACCTATGCATAATTTGACATTAATTTAATTTAATTTAATTTAATTTTAATTTATTAAATTTATATGCCGCCCAACTCCCAAAGGACTCAGGGCGGCTTAACAACAGAATAAACATTAAAAACATCTTAAACATTAAAACAATTTAAAACCCATACATATCATTTCATTAACTATAGATACATGAAAATGGGTTCACATTTAAGTGCAAGTGTAATTTATAATTCCAAAGTTACTACATGAATAAGGTGACCAGATGTCCCGCTTTTGGCGGGACAGACACGCTTTTCAAGCGTGTGTCCCACGTCCCGCATTCTTTCCAAAAAGTCCCGCTTTTTTGGAAAGAATGCCAAAACAGCGGGACGTCTGGTCACCTTAGCTGGGAAGCACAAAAGAGAGGTACCGGAAGCAAGTCGGGCAAAGCGGAATTTCAGCGAGGCGGCTGCCTGCTGGGGAGAGGGGGAAGGGGGCTGCTCCTCCTATCCTTCCCCCGCCCCATCCCTAGCCCTGCCCTCGGAGGCGCCGTTGCTGTTGGGATGCGGGTGGAGGGGTGAGGGACGAGGAGCCGTCGCCGGTTTGAGCTCACGAGCAGCCCCTCCAGCGGTGCAAACAGCCCTTCCTCGTCCCCCTCCCCTTCCTTCCCCCCGTCGCCTTGCTGCCGCCGTTGCCCTGGGGCCGGGCGGGTGACCGGGAGACCGCGGCGCTTGGATGCCTGGAGCTCGCGACAGGTAAGCTGCAGGCTGCCTCCTTTCCCCGTCTCCCACCTCCCATTCGTCACTTGCCAGCCCGGCCCCAGGGCAGCTCCCGAAGGGGAGGCGGGAGGCGAGGAAAGGCCTCCCGAAGGGGAGGCGGGCTCCCAAAGGGCTGCTGGCTCCCGAAGGGGAGGCAGGAGGCGAGGAAAGGCCTCCCGCCTCCCCCCCACCTGGACACCGACATTTGCTGTGTTTTGCCCTCTGCGCATGTGCGGCGTTCTGCGCATGCGCAGAGGGCAAAACTCAAATGGCGGCGCCCAGGCGGGCCTGCCCCCCCCGTCCCGCTTAAAAAAAAAATCTGGTCACTTTATACATGAACTGAAGGATAGTTATACAAAAATGTGATGTTCACAATTTTGTAAATTTGCAAAGCCAAAATTTTGGTGCTAGATTTCTTGTTAGGGAGATGTGCTTCATGCCAACATTGTTTTGCTTCCAGTGTCAAAATTTTGCATATTTTCTATCCTCCCATCTCTTAAAAAAAGAAAACCATATGATGGCGGCGGTGGTGATGATTTGCCCGATCAGTTTAATTTACAAACACAGGGCTTTATATGTTCATCTGTATTTGTAAAGTATATGTCTTTAAGTATTACAAAAGATAAAGCTGCCTGCACTTTTCACTTCATTTAGGCTTTATTTGAATCCATAAAGGAATAAGGTTGGAGGGTGAGGGTTAAGTTCATTGTTCTGGGGCTGCTGTGGTTCAAAAACTTCATTTTTCTGGGTTCAAAGAAATGATTTTAAAACTGCATAGAAATAAAAAACCTTTTAGAAAAGGGATTCATGCAGGCTGTGGCTGCATTTTAGGGATTCTTTTTCCTGTCTTCAAGGTGCCAGTTTTAAAACTTCATGAAAATTAAAAGCATTGTTAGGGTAGCATTTATTTCACAATGCACAGAATAGAATTTGCTTCTCAAATACAATGCAACCAAGGGTTCTGTTAATTATTCATTTTAATTACTCTGTTTCCCCCAAAAAAGACATCCCCTGATAATAAGCCCAATCGGGCTTTTGAGTGCATGGCAATAAGGCCAAGCGCTTATTTCAGGATTCAAAAAAATATAAGACAGGGTCTT
>JALIGW010000003.1:149810164-149890164 GCA_023053685.1 Diadophis punctatus similis
TAAGACGTCCTTCCTCGATTAAAAGATGGGGTGCCAATCCAGAAGGGCACTATTTATACCTTTTTAAGACTCAGTCCTGATTGGCTAGAGGGCAGATTTAACCCATTCTTGGAGGCTAGCTCCACCCACTATGGAGAATGCAGTATTGCAGTCTAATTCTGCCTACTGCTAAGAGTTTGATCCTTACCGGCGCAAGGTTGTCTCAGCATTTCATCCTTCCGAGTTCTGTAAAATGAGAACCCAGATTGTTGGGGGCAAGATACTGACTGTATAAACCAGTTAGAGAAGGCTGTAAAGCACTGTGAAGCAGTATATAAGTCTAAGTGCTATTGCGATTACTATTACTATTAATATTGCAATATTTGGTTTCTCTTAAAATACATAATGGTGATATAAAGGAATACCCAGAAATGAAGTGGGATTTTATTTATTTATTTAATGAAATATTTATTTAATGAAATGGGAAGGAATCATAGACACATTAGGTTTAAGTAGCCAAGAGCATCTGGGCATATCATCAACAACATTGTCACCAAGATGTTGTAGATGGTGGAATAGTGGAGCAATTAAAACAAACCCAAACCCAAACCAACTTCAGAATGCCCACAGATTGAGCTGGAAATAAAATGGAAACGATGTTACAATGTCCTTTAAAGTTGTTAGCAAGGCATTTTCATGTTATGGTTAGCAGGATGTAAGGATGAGTCCTATGATACATCTAAATGTGAAAGAAGTAGGTTTTCTAGGATATCAATTACCCTATTGGTATTTAAAAGACTGAAAAGTTCATGTGGCAGCTATCTTCCCGCATCACGCACAAGTGCTGACTTTCACTGTCACAATTCTCTTCTTCTAGGGGTCAATGTCACATATTGGTTTTTGAAAAGTTCAATCCATGGAAATATTTTTAGCTAGAACTTTAAAAACCCATTACACAGTCCCCAGCTCAGGATTAAATACATACAGCTTGAATGCTAAAAATCCAGTACAACATGAGACGTACTGAAAAATGTTTCCAGAGACACTCTAAATTATTTCTCTAGCAAGAGAAGCAGAGCTTTAGGGACAGTGGCAGAAAAAAATATTGACCATGAGGTATCAAAAGTGCCATATTTCTTGGCATATTGGGAACAACAGCTCTCTTTCTATCTCTGTGGGGTTCATTGATATGGAGACCAGACTTATCAAATCTGAGGGAAGGGGAGTCAAACTTTGCTTCATTCTTACTTAGTATCTAAGTAGCCTGAATGAGAAGACATCCATAAGCTGTTCTACAAAAGTAAATCATCTAATGATCTAAAAAGGGTTGGTTTCCAATCTGGTTGTGAGGCTTGCCTAGGAATTCACATCAGGTAAGAGCATATAGGTAACCATTGGTGGCATGGGGAAATAAATAGAGCAAAGTCAGCATTATTGGAGCAGTACCAATAATGGTGGCAGCGAAATGGGGTGAGGAGGCTAGACTAGAATCCACTTGTGAATGGGGGTCTAGTAGAGGACCACTGGAATTGACTGACAGCAATCTGAATGGCTAAAGAAATGGGACAGAGGAAAACAACTCACCATGGCCATTTTGCTACAGTCAGCTCACTATGAGTTACATTAATATCGAAGAAATAATGGAATAGAATCCTTGAATGCCAATGGAAGAATGCCAAAGGAGGGACAAAATGAAATGTAAAAAACAAAAATTAAATTAATTTTTGACTATTCTAATTATATTGAATTGTTGAATTGTCCTGCAGTGAGATGTGCAATTTGCAACATGCAAATTGGCCATGGTGAGTTGACTCTGTCGAGTTGGCCATGGCAAGTTGGCTGCAGTGAGTTGTCCCATTCCATACCAAGATCGGTAGCTCAGCACCAAAGCAAAGATGAAGAAACAAAGTAAAGCTGTGGAAGGCCTGGAGAGAACTTCACTGTACCAAGTTATTTCTGCCAAGGAAATGGCAACTAAATCATCCAATTGTCCAATCGTCCACTGATATTCCCACAGCAATAAATGAAAAAAAAATCTGAGCTATCAAAAGAAACCTGAAAAATATTCCAACTAACCAGCTAAAGCTTAAAGGGATATCAGATGAGAGAAAAAGATGCAGCCCTTCTCTCTACACATTTGGGACAGTGATTGTTGATTGATTGTTGGTTGCCAAGACAGAGTTTGTGAGACTGGTTCAATGTATGGGAAGATCTATAGGCACTATGCATACACCCTCAGTGAACAAAGTCCACCCAACATAGGTGATCTTCAAGATACCCAGGTCCCAGGATATTAAGGTTTAATTATTACGAGGGTGAGTCAAAAAGTAATGCCATTTTCTTTAGGACAGGTATAATTACCAACACAGGAACATGTAGCATACATTAAAATGAAGCTGGTCCTCTGTGGATCACATCACTACTTCTCAACATAGTCACCATTTCTCTCAATAGCAATGTTCCACCTTCGAATGAGAGCATGTATCACTGTCTCGTAAAATTTTGTTGACTGTTCTTTGAGCCACTTCTTCACTGCAGTTTTCACTTCCTCGCCACTGGAATAATGTTTGCCTCTCAAACCCTCTTTCATGGGGCCAAAGAGATGATAGTCTGAAGGTGCTAAATCTGGTGAGTATGGAGGATTATTATTCCAGTGACGAGGAAGTGAAAACTGCAGTGAAGAAGTGGCTTAAAGAACAGTCAACAAAATTTTATGAGACAGGGATTCATGCTCTCATTCGAAGGTGGAACATTGCTGTTGAGAGAAATGGTGACTATGTTGGGATGTGATCCACAGAGGACCAGCTTCATTTTGATGTATGCTACATGTTCCTGTGTTGGTAATTATACCTGTCCTAAAGAAAATGGCATTAGTTTAAGGTTTTTGAAGTATAAGGGGTTAGTTTTTATTTCTTTTTCTTATTATTATTAATATATATACTATATGTTGTGAAGTTAAATTATGGGAATAAATAACTTGGTAGAATATTTTAAATATTGAGGTATTGTGACTAGGTATAAATATTATTTTTGTTATTAATATATATATATTATATGTTTGGAAATCAATAATTTGACATATTGTAATATTATGTTATTAATAAGTTGTTGGATTTTAGGTTTAAGTCTAAGGTTTTTGAAGTATAAGGGGTTAGTTTTTAGTCCTTTTTCTTATTATTATTAGTATGTATATTATATATTGTGAAATTAATATTTTGATATATTGTAATATTATGTTACTAACATTGTTTGATTTTATGATTAAGTTTAGTTCTTGAGGTTCACCTTTGTTTCTTTTTTATTTTATTTTTGTTTTTTTTTGTTTTTTTTCCTTCTTTTTTATAATTATTAATATAGATCATGTAAAAGATAGTGATTTAGAGATAAGAATGATAGTATGATATGTTGTATGATGTTTTTTTAATTGTTTACTTTCCTTTTAATTACTTATTTTCTTTAATTTTTATTATTTTTATCCTTCTTCCGATTATGTTTTGGATAGTTTAGAAAAATTTGGAGTTAAAGATTTTAAAAATTGGGGAAATCATGCCCTGTACTTTCTCTGGGAAGTCCGGGGGGGGGAAGGGAAGGGAGTGGGTTGGGGGTAGGGGGGATGGGGGGGAGAAAAATGAAAAATGTTTGTACTCTGTACTTATAAAACTTTTTGAATAAAAAAAAAGAAAAAGAAAATGGCATTATGTTTTGACTCACCCTCATAATTGCCAGTTGTGTAATGGGCCAAGAGTCTTCACATTTTCTGATCTTGCATTACTTATTGCATTAATTTCTGATCTTGCATTAATTATTAAACCTTGAACTGAACTCAGAATTTTATTTAGAAAAAAACATGTTTCCATCAGCAGTCTTAGAAAGGAGATACAAATGAATCCCACTGCTTTTCAGACTTTCACCCATATGGTAAAGGAATCATTGAAACCACAAGATACGTTTTATTATGCTGATCATTTTATATTGAAACCCTCCATGAACTCTAACCCTGCACCTAATGAAATGTCCTTAACTTTGACTAGTTTTACTTAATTTTTTTACTTTTACTTAGATTCAAATGTTTCCATGTTAAGTGTGGCCAAATGTTGTCATGTTATATATAAAATGCACATCTGATCTGTTTACCTAGTTAGTTAATCAATATCAATTTTATGTATACATTTTATGGAACTGTCATCAACTGCAATAAAGATCCTTCTCTTTCTCTTTCTTCCATCCATGTTTCCTCCTGGTTATGGTCTTGTTTTTCTTTTGGGAGTTGTGAATCCAACACAAGTACTAGATTATAAACCTGCTCTTCTCCATAGTGGGCGGAGCTAGCCTCCAAGATTGGGATGATACAATCCATCAGCCAATCAGGACTGAGTCTGACATATAAAAACTGTGCTGCTCCATTGCACCCCATCTTTCGACTCAGTCCTTGGCCAAAAGGATTGTGTCTCCCCAACATTGCAGGTCTAGTTCCTTCACTTCAACTGTCATACGTGAGTTTGTCTCCCCCCCCCACTCATCTACCATCGGTGTGATTGTCGGAGGGTGGAAGCGTTCGGGTGGGCCTTGGCCCCGCCATCGGCCTAATTAGCCTCCCTGGGGGGCTGGCCATCGGTGATCCCCCTGCGGCCTGGTCTTCTTCAACTATACGTCACACAAGCTTCGCGCTTTCGTGACCGCCGACCAGGGTGGCCTGTGCCACTTCCGCCTGGAGAGACTGCTTGCCCTGCTGTCCAAGAGGTTACCATCGCTGACCGCAGAAGCCTAGCGCTTGGGCGGTTGTGGCTCTCTCTCCACGTCGGCCTAATTTGAGGAGGATACTACGTTAGCCGACAGGGGATACCTACCGCGGCGATTCTGGGAGTTCTGAGGGCGAATACCTACGGCCTGGTTAACAGTGGAGTCGAGGCCATCGGCCATTTTGCCATCAACTGTCATCGCCAGCGAGGAGCTCTTCACCAGCCGGCTGCCTCGTTGTGACTGAGCCGCGCATGCGCGCAGATCCAGGTCCGCCCCTTCAGCTGACGTCATCGTTCTCTGCCCAGCAACTCCCTCAGAGTTTCCCGCCGCGGCTGACGACCCAGCCCATCGGTTAACGCAGGCGCAGGGCCACACCGGGACACCGTCAATTGTCCCCGGCGGCTTGTGGGTTCCGGCCTCTTTCTGCTTCGGCGGTGCGCTCGGCCGAGCCTCCTCCCGCCGCTTCGCCGCTGCCGCACGAGCCGACCTCTGTGACTGAGACGAGCGCACGCGTGCGCACAGGCTCCCACACGCAGCAGCTGTTTCGCGGCCGGCACTAGCAATCCGCTCAAAGAGCCCGTAAAAGCGGCTTTCTCTCTGCCTCCTGTAGCCCGTAAAAGCGGCGATGGCAGACACCGGCAAAGGCAGCAAGGGCCGTTCCAAGCCCAGAGGTGGGCAGGACAATGAGGGGAGGGCCAGGAAGGCCTCTACCCCCCCTTCCGACAGCAGGGACCGCTCCCCAATCAGACGGCCCTCACCGGAACGGCGGACCTCGGCGGAGAGGTCAAAACGGGCTTCCTCCTCCTCCAAACCATCGGAGGACTGCCAGCGTCCAAAGGCGACTGACAGGCCGGCGGCAGAGCCTTCCTCAGGAACCCGGCCACAGCCTGACACACGTCCCCCCAGGGAAGCTGGGGGTTCGCTGCCCCGGTCACGCCAGTCCTCGGGTGCCTTCTCCCTGGACAACCCTGATCTCAGGCTCAGAGCGGGGGATATCTGGGAGGACCCAGGCCCGTCAAGGAGCGTCGCCCCAGCTACGCCCTCACCTGCGGCCCTGGCCCAGTTTGCCTGTCCAGAGGTCCAGTCACTAATACAAGCCGCCATTGAAAAGGAGATAGAGGCGGGACTTAAACGTGCAACCGCCTTCACCCCGGCTGCGGGTAAGGCCCCGCGCTCAGAGCGCGCTGGTACCACCCCAGCTACGGGTCAGCGACTGGCAGAAGGGGGGTTGGACGCGTCTCGGGACTCCCTTGATTCTCTCCCCGACGCTGAGGATCGAGCACAGGAGCTTGACTTCTCGGAAGACGAGGACCTGGCCCCTGAGACTCCCGTCACGACGGGCCTCTTCAACCCCAATCATTTCAAATCGTTACTCCACAAGGCGCGGGCAGCGGCCAAGATTGCCCCGGCCGCCACCCCAGCGCCAACGGATGAGGAGGCAGACCCTCTTTTTGAGGAAGCAACCTCCCAGGCCGAAATTATTCCGGCTCCCAGGCTGTTCGTGGACTCGGTGGTTAAACAGTGGCAAACACCTCAAGCGGGCGCTGTTCCAACTTCCCTCGATAAGAGGTATTTCAACGTTGCCCAAGCCTTGGCTGACCACCTGCCAATTCCGCCGGTCGATCCTCCGATTAAGGCACTGTACACCACAGCCCAGATGCCGGGAGATTCGGAGGAGCTTCTACGGCCGGAGGACCGTCGTACGGAACAGGCCCTCCAACGTGCGCACCAGGCGGCCGCCTGGGCGCTTCGGGCCTTAGCCACCGCGTCATTTTTTTGCCGGACGTCCATTCGTTGGCTGAACACGCTTCAGGACCACCTTCCATCATCGGACGTCCGTGCAAGACAAGATATCAACAAGCTGATGGCGGCATCGCAATTCACATCAGATGCGACCCTCCAGGCGGTGCGATTCGCGGCCAGATCCATGGGGGCGTCCGTCGTGGCGCGCCGTATGCATTGGCTCCGGAGCTGGCCGGCGGATACTCGCCACAAATGGCGCCTCGCCATCGCACCGGTGAAGGGTCAGTCCCTCTTCGGGGATGCCCTGGAACCTTATCTGGTGGAGTCAAAAGATAAAAGAAAGATTCTGCCTAATTGTACACGCAAGGGGCAGAACAAGCCCGCCACCACTACGGCTACCGCTGCGCCTCCCGCGCCACGGCGACCCTACCGGGCCCCCGCCTATAATTCAGGCAGGAATCGATATGGCGGGAGGCAGAACCAGAACCAAGATAGGCGTCGGGACAACACCAAGCGGCCTTTTCGGGGGGCAGGTGGTCGCCCCTACCGCCGCTACAAATAAATGAGCCCAGTCCTCCCATTGGGGGTCGCCTACGCTTCTTTGCTGGGCGATGGGAGGACACTACCACCGATGCTTGGGTTCGCGAGACCGTAACATCTGGTCTCGCCCTGGACTTCATCTCCACCCCCCCGGGATTTTTTCTGAGGTGCCCCCAGTCCTCTAATCCCCGGAAATGGTCGCTCATGCTGACCGCCATCCAGCACCTTCTGGACATTGATGCCATCAAGCGGGTGCCGGAGGACCAGCGGGGTCAGGGCTTCTATTCCATTCTGTTCCTCGTGGAAAAGTCCTCTGGAGGGTGGAGAGCCGTCCTTAACCTTAAGCGTCTCAATAAATACTTAAAATACAAAAAGTTTAAGATGCAAACGTTGCAGTCTATCCTTGGCGGGATTCGGGAGGGGGATTTCATGGCATCTATTGACCTCACCGAGGCCTATCTCCATGTTCCCATCCGACCCGCCCACCAGCAGTATCTGCGTTTCTGCTATCGGACTGACCATTACCAGTATACCGCCTTACCGTTTGGGCTTTCTTCCACCCCACGGGTTTTCACCAAGGTCCTGGCGGCCCTCGCTGCCGACCTGCGGTCCCGTCCAATCAGAATTCAATGCTACTTGGACGATATCCTCATCCAATCGTCCTCTCGGTCACAGGCTGAGGTTGACATCCAGCTTACCCTGGACGTCCTCGCGGCCCATGGCTTTTCGGTTAACTTTGAGAAAAGCCAGTTGTCCCCGGTCACTACAATTAACCACTTGGGATCGGTCATTGATTCTCTGGAGTGCAGAGTGTATCTTTCCCAGGAGCGGCAAGATGGCCTCACCGACCTGGTTCGCCAGGTTCTGGGGCTACGCAGGGTCCCTCTGAACTTGCTATCCTCCCTCCTGGGCAAGATGGTTTCGGCCATTCACATCACACCTTGGGCCCAACTCCACTCCAGAGATCTACAGTGGTTTATGTTGCCGTTTCAGCGCAAGCACCTGAGCAACTCATCGATCCGGGTCAGTCTCCCGACGTCGGTCCGCCAGTCCCTGCTGTGGTGGCGCTCCCCGGCGATCTCCCGCGGCGGCCCCTTTCTAGAACCACCCAGGATAACGGTGACCACGGATGCCAGCCTCCAGGGGTGGGGGGCCCACTCGCTATCCCAGGTGGCCCAGGGAACCTGGACGCAGCAGGAGGCCTCGCTCACCATGAATCACCTGGAGTTGAGGGCGGCGTTTCTGGCACTCCAACGGTTCCAGCATGAGCTGGAGGGTCAACACGTGCTCCTTCTAACAGACAACATCACGGCGAAGGCACACGTCAACCGCCAGGGGGGCACGGTTTCCCGCCGCCTGATGTCGGAGGCCAGGTCGTTGGGCCTCTGGGCCGAGCATCACCTCCTATCCATTTGGGCGGAGCACATTTCTGGAGTGTCGAACCGCACGGCAGACTGGCTCAGTCGCCACGAGATGGATCCGGCGGAGTGGAGTCTCGACAGGGGACTGTTCCGGGAAATCGCGGGCACTCGTCGATCTCTTCACTACCCCGAACAACGTGCAGCTTCCTCGGTACTTCTGTCGTTACCAGTCCCCAGGAGCGGAGGGCGTGGATGCCCTCAGGTGCCCCTGGCCGAGGGGCCTTCTTTACGCCTTTCCTCCGCTGCCCTTGATTCCCCGGGTCATCCGCAGGGTTTTGGACGAGGGCGCAGAAGTGATCCTTCTGGCCCCCCCATTGGCCGAGGCGGCCTGGGTTTGCGGACCTGAAATCTCTGTCCATAGCTCCACCATGGCGGATCCCGCCGACAGAGTCGTCGCTCTCCCAGGGGTCAGTGCGGCATCCAGATCCCTGCTGGTACCAATTGACCGCCTGGCACTTGAGCGGCGCACTCTGCAGCTCCGGGGGGTCCCGGAGAACATAATCCGCACACTGTTGCTCTCCCGTAGGGCTTCTACGACGCGTATTTACGCTTCCACGTGGCGAACATTCTGTACCTGGTGTTCGCAGGTCGAGGTATCTCCTGTCGATCTCTCCATTGTCAACATTTTGCAGTTCCTACAGGCGGGTCTCGACAAGGGATTGGCGCCCAACACCTTGCGCCGCCAGCTAGCGGCCCTGTCAACGGTTTTGTCGTGTCCAGCAACTGAACAGTTATCCGGTCACCCACTGGTACGGAGGTTCCTCACGGCGGCGGCCAATATTTCGCCGCCTGTGGTGCATCGATATCCGACTTGGGATTTGCAGACGGTACTTCGCTCGCTTACCGTAGCTCCGTATGAGCCGTTGTCCACCGTTTCGTTACGACTAATGACCTTGAAGGTCGCTTTCCTTGTAGCGATTACATCGGCTCGAAGCATTTCCAAGCTCGCAGCTCTCTCGGTTCGCCCGGATCTGTGTGTCTTCCATCCGGATAGGGTTGTCCTTAGGCTAGTCCCCGGATTCCTTCCAAAAGTTAATACTTACTTCCATAGGGCGCAAGAGCTCGTCCTACCATCCTTGACGACCGTGCAATCGGCGGATCAGCAGGCACTGCTTCTCGATGTCCGTCGGGCGGTGGAGATCTACGTGTCACGCACCTCGACCTTGCGACGTTCCGAGGCTTTGTTCGTCGGATTCCATCCTACTTCTATGGGCAGAAAGGCGTCTTCAGTAGTCATCGGTC
Organism: Diadophis punctatus similis; assembly: GCA_023053685.1. Classification (NCBI taxonomy): domain Eukaryota; kingdom Metazoa; phylum Chordata; class Lepidosauria; order Squamata; family Dipsadidae; genus Diadophis; species Diadophis punctatus. Next base: position 149,819,830 of record JALIGW010000003.1, read on the forward strand.
GCTGGATCAGAGCGGTAATTGCCTTTGCGTATGACCAACAGGTGCTTCCGCGTCCGCCGCATCTAACGGCACATTCCACACGCAGTGCGGCCGCCACGGCTGCATGGTCAACCAACGCGTCTATTGAGGAGGTGTGCCGGGCGGCGACGTGGTCTACGCCCTTGCCATTTGTTCGGCACTACAAGCTGGACGTTTATGCGGCAAGGGACGCGGCTTTCGGCCAACATGTGTTACAGGCAGTTATGGCTGATTCCGGCGTGGCCGAGGTGCCTTGATTCCCACCCAGAGGGATTACTGCTTGGGCATGTCCCAATCTTGGAGGCTAGCTCCGCCCACTATGGAGAACGGGGCGTTGTTTCTTCCTGAACGCCCCTTCTCATAGGGCGGAGCTAGCCTCCAAGTCCCTCCCGTATTCTGGCGCTGTGGCGTTTGTTGGTGGGGTTTGTGGTTATATTACTGTTTACCTGCTGTCATTAAAATTCGTTGGGGAACTGACACATTGGGTCTGACTTGTCCTTCGTCTCAAGAGGGGGTGCAATGGAGCAGCACAGTTTTTATATGTCAGACTCAGTCCTGATTGGCTGATGGATTGTATCATCCCAATCTTGGAGGCTACCTCCGCCCTACGAGAAGGGGCGTTCAGGAAGAAACAACGCCCCGTTTTATATGAAGCACTCCCTCACCCAGAAACAAAGTTAGATTAATACACACTAATATTTTTTTTACCTGTGCTTTCCTAGCAAGATCTGTGAAATTCAAAATAGTGTTGCTTTAAATGACATAATGGCAAAATTGTTTTGACCATCTTCCCCACTACAGGCTTAAAACTATGTCCTATGCTCCTTGTTCATCATCCTCTGCCACCATCATTTTAGTCATCTCTTCATCCGAGAAGCCATTTTGGAGCAATCCTATCCAGTGCTTGTCACAGATGTAATTCCAGAAATCAATACCCAGAACTGTTATGGAATTGGGTGGCTTTACAAATTAAAAGTAGTAAAGTAAAGTAAAGTAAAGTAAAGTAAAGTAAAGTAAAGTAAAGTAAAGTAAAAGTAAAGTAAAGTAAAGTAAAGTAAAGTAAAGTAAAGTAAAGTAAAGTAAAGTAAAGTAAAAGTAAAGTAAAGTAAAGAGTAAAGTAAAGTAAAATAAAATAAAATAAAATAAAATAAAATAAAATAATAAAATAAAATAAAATAAAATAAAATAAAATAAAATAAAATAAAATAAAATAAAATAAAATAAAATAAATAATAAAATAAATAATAAAATAAAATAATAAAATAAAATAATAAAAATAAAAATGTGTTCAATATCACTTTCCAAAGCATCATCTAAAAGTTAAGAGTGTCCAATAGACACCTGAAGTTATTTGGACCATCCTGACTGCAGATGTCAAAATTTATCATCTCAGTTTTAGAATCCTCAATTTACCCCATTTGATGGGTTTACATATACTGTATTGGGAATCAGCCTCTATATCCAAAGGCAAAAATATGTTAGGGCCAGACCTGAGAACCAATTATTATTATGTTAGTCATAGGGAAACTCCACTCGCTATTGAGATAGTACAATTCTTCTATTCCGATGAGTTGTCACATTACAGAGTTGGGAAACCATAGCCCTTCAGAACTTTGCCCCCAACATCATTCACTATTGCCTCTTCAAGCAGCTTATCCAGAGGCTCAGTAGAATATTATTGCCACATGCTCAGAATCACCATGTTTGTTGGCCAGGTCCATATTGTTCATATGAATATACAGTAACTGAAATAAATTAGGAGCTAGTTTTATAAAAAGAAGGGTCATCATTCTTTAAAGGGACAGTGAAAGCTAGACAAATAAGGATAAGATTTGAGTGGCTCTCTGGAACAATTTAAGGAAGTAATAGGGATTATTGTGACATATCAAGCTGTGATCTGGGACTTGAGATATGAAAAGAGGCTTCTTTGAATTCTGTATGGCGTGTAAACATAGAATGAAGGGACTGAAAATTGTTCTTCAACTGTGTGAGGTCAGAAGCAGACAAAATATTGCCTCTGTATTCACTAACAGGGATACTTACCTTTGCCAGCTGGCATCATAATGTCTGCATAATAATACTGTTTCTGCTCTTGCTATAAATCAATAAATTCCAGGCTTAGCTCATCCAACATTTGTCTTGAGTTCTGGAAGGGTTCTGTTTTCAAAATGTAACTGTTTTGATTAATATATTCAGATTAAATGAGTAAGTATACTATAAAATTGGACCATTCTCATTTATCTGAAGCCAAATTTCTGAACTACACGTTCCTTCTGGATAAAGCATCTGGAACAATTGTTAAGTTGGCAACATCAGAATTAGAATTAGAAGCTCAATGTATTGTCCTCTAAAGAAGCAATATAGTATCTACAGCAATATATTCAACCCAAAGTGAGAGGACAATGTAGCAAATTATTTCTATTTAAGCAGCGCAATCAAAATTTGAATGCAATGCAATCTGACTATATAATAGATTGTGTTATGATTGGTAACTCAGTCAGCCAGATGTTTGGCATTTTTATCTACCTTTAAGTCTTTCCCAAGGACCTGGGATAGGCAGATGTTGTTTGATGGTTTTAAAGTTATTGTTTCAGGTTGTAAGCTGTTCCAAGTAAAGCCACCTTTTGCAATTGACTGATAGTGATTTTGTCAATCTCAAGAATTTGTGCTTCAGTTGTTTTGGGATTGTAGCCAAGACATCCATTGGTACTATCTTTGCTTTCTTTTGTCACAGTCATTTTATTTCTATAATAAGGTCTTTATATTTTGTGATTTTCTCCAATTCTTTCTCTTCTCTTCTGCGCTCTCCACTTATGGCAATGTTCACTATACATACATTTTTTGTCATTGGGTTCAATAATAGTTAAATCTGGAATGTTGTGTAGCAGGTGCTTATCTGTTTGAATTCTAAAGTCCTAAAGCACTTTAGCATCTTCATTTTCAATTATTTTCTCTATTTTATGATCCCAACAATTCTTGCTTGCAGGCAAATGGTGTTTCTTGTAGATTTTCCAACATGCCATTTTTTATAGTCAATTTGTGAGATTTTCTTGCAGCAGCTAACCGGGTGGCCCAGTTTCTTTTTGGGTTTCCAGGTTGTTGTTGTTGTTGTTGTTGTTGTTGTTTCCAGAGGTGGCAATTGCTCTCTTTTGTTCTCTTCTGAATTCTGGCTTTGTATGCATTTGCTCTTAGCTTGGTCCTTTGCATTCAGAATTAGCCCCTCTGTCTCATTCTTCCCTGTTTCCCCCAAAATAAGACATCCCCTGATAATAAGCCCAATCGGGCTTTTTTTTTTTTTTTTTTCCAAAAAGTTTTATTAGTACAAAATTACATAGATAATAGCTAAACATTAAATAGAAAGTACAAACATTTTTTTTAAATTTTTCTCCCCCCTAACCCACCCCTTTCCCTCCCCCCTCCCCCCCGGACTTCCCAGAGAGAGTACAGGGCATAATATCAATAAAATAACTTTAAATTAAATTAAGAAAAATTTTGACTTCCACCTTATTTTTTTAAAACTTCAACTCCAAATTGTACACTAATAAAAATTCCTTCCTCCTCCTTTCAATCATCTACCCTTCACAACATTTCTTCACTGTTAACTAAGAATTAAATGATTATTACATAAATGATGACTAAGTATTAAATACAAAAACCTTAAACTTCATCATAAAATCAATCAGTATATAAATAACATACTATTACTATATATCAGATTATAAGCACTAATTCCAAACTTTAAATAACCTTCCTCCCAAAAAAAAAATGTTAAATCTAATTGTAATATTTTATAACTGGATAGATAACAATTCCAAATCTTTCTCACAATTAAATAAAACTTAAATTGATATTACACAAAAAATAACTAAGTAATAATACAAAAACCTTAAACTTCATCATAAATTCTACCACTCTATTAGTAACATAATGTTACTATGTATTAAATTATTAGGTTCAAAAAAGTTCTAAATCTTTAAAAAGAATTAATAATACTTTGAATAAGCCCCCCAAAAAAAACAAAAGAAAAAAAAAAGAATGCAAGAAGTAAAGAAAAGAAAAAAAAATTAAGGAAAGAAGGGAAAAAGAAAAGTACAGTCATAATGGCAACCATCTGTCCAATAAACTTCAACACTGCATCTTGTTGTATCTTGATGATGGTTGCATCTTTTTGTAACTTGATAATTTTGTAGTTGTCAGCTCGCCTCCCATCTGACCCCGATCTTCCATCTCCTTTTCCACACTGTAGACATCTGTCTGGCTCTGCCAATCATTTAAATTTTGTAAATCTGTTTCGGTTTGAAGAGGAAGGGATGGCTTTCCCTCCTCCTCCTCTTTTGTTTTCATACATCTTTCCTCTGGAATCTTGGATATATCAGCCTTTAAGACGTTGACATAAAATTCAGTAGCTTTCTTTGTTGTATTAAGCCGATATCTTTTTCCCAGAAATTTCACTGCAACTCCTGTTGGTGCTTCCCATTTGTAATGTAAATTTAACCTTTTAAATTCATCAATCAGAAAGGTATAATCTTTTCTGGCTTTGAGCATTTTAGAGGGAATTTCTTTCCATATCATCAGTTCCTGGCCATTCACCTGCAGGTTATTCTTAAACGTCGCCTGTATAATCCTATTCCGTAAGGCTCTTGTAGTAAAGTATATTACAATATCCCTTCGTAGGTGTTTTTGTTTTGCATACCAGGAGTTGATTCTATATATTTTATCAATTTGCCTGGCTAGTTCTTCTTTAGACAGTCCAGACACCTGCTCCAAAGCTTCCACCATCCTTCCTTTCAAATCTTCATATAATCCTTCTTTCAACCCCCTGACCCTTATGGCAAATTCCATGGATCTGAATTGCGTCATTAACACCTCTGTTTCAAAATTTGCAATGTCATTTTGTATTTTATCTATGTATTCTACTGAAGTTGTCAAAACTTGTTTGTTTTCTTCAATGCGGTTTGCCAAAACTTCAATATTTGTTGCTAGACCTTTACATACCTCCAACACATCATTTCTAATTTGTTGGTCAATATTCTTTAAAGCAGCCTGCATTTTATTATCTATTTCACTAATTTTTTGGTTAAATTCAACAATAAGTTCATCTTTCATAATCTTTAAGGTACTTATTAAATTTTCAGGTGTTAAAGACTTTGGGGGTGTTAACTCAGTGGTAAGTTGCATTTTAGAAATATAACCAGATGAATAATCCATTCTTTTATTCAAAACCATCTTTCCAGATTTTGAAGCCATTTTAATATTTCCAGTGGTGAACAAAGAAAAAGCCAAGCCTCTAGTAAAAGTTCTTTTAAATTTCTTTTAAAATTCTTTCAAATTCCAAAGCCAGATAGAATTTTATTTTTAAAAAATTGTCAGTTATTATTTAATCCAAAATCGGGAGACAGAGAGAGTAAAGCCAACTTTCAAAATCAAAAATTTCCATAAGAAAAAAAGCTGCTAGGGAAACGAAAGTTACTTTCACTTCTCCTCCCACTTTCTCCGATCGCCATGTTGTAGCCTAATAACTGTTACTTAGTTTCTTCCAAAGTGAAAATCAGCAGTGGAGTTGAAAGAAAAAAAAAATCTATACTTGCCCTTTAAAATCCTGTCTCTCTCTGTCTGCTTGTTTAAACAATTAAGTAGTTGTAATCCCATTCACGAAGCAGCGGGTGGTCACAGCATCTTGCTCCGCAAAAGCGGAGGTTTCCAAGTCCCCGGAGCAAGAGACAGGCTGGCTGGGGAGCCCTCACCTTTCGCGCCCCTGGCTGACACTTGGGGCACTAGGGGGGGCTCTACCCCACCTGTCTGGCTCTCATCTCTCCCCTTTGCCCGGGGCAGAGACTTTCAAGCCGCCAGACAGCTGTTCTGGCGGCTTTAACGGGGAAAAGGAAAGGCGCTCAACGAGGAGCGTCCGCGATGCAGCGATCCGGAACCGGAAGTCCCCCAATCGGGCTTTTGAGTGCATGGCAATAAGACCAAGCGCTTATTTCAGGGTTCAAAGAAATATAAGACAGGGTCTTATTTTCGGGAAAACACGGTTGTTACTTTCCTGTTCTCTTACTTTCCTGTTCTTAACCATTGTCAGTTTTGTTATTATTTGCTTTACCTGTTAATTTTTTTAAGAATACTGACTACACAATAGTTTGTCTTGCCATGTCTATTTTCTGTTCTTCGTTTGGTTTTTCCTGTAGTCCAGTTTGGTTTCTCTAGTATTAGTAAGTCTTCCCAGCATATTAGCTTCAGTGCATCTTCTTTACTGTCCTTCAGATGTTCTTTCAACGGCCCAAATTTTTTTTTTAGCTGTCTGGTATACTTGCAACACCCCACATCCAAAGTAGAGTCTGTCAACTTCATTGTGCGAATGAAGGTCATGATTCATTGTCATCATTTTTCTGGTTTTCCTATCCAGGGCTTTTAATTCTGGTTGAGCCCAGTTCACTATTACAGCTGTGTATCTATTGACTGGAATTCCCCAGGTGTTAATTACCTTGATGGTATTTCCTCCACCGAGTTTGGATCTACTTTGCTGAGTTTGGAATCTACAATTCCTCCTTGATTTCAATGTGCTTGATCTTGTCAGCTTGAAGGATGCTCAAGTATTTGTAGTGATCATTTTTTAAAATAAATTTTATTAATTTTCAAATATTTTCTATAAAATAACAATTACTAATAATTCTTTAAGCAATTCTACATTGTTGCAGAATTCAACTTTTTTAAGGTGTTAATACATTACCTTCGATCTTATCTCATTTGTCATACTTACATATACATTAATATTTACATATTGTAATATTGCAATATTCTTTTAACTATCTCTTTTCTTTTTCCTAAATTCAATCCATTGATACCACTTTTCCCAGATATTATAATAGTCTGAATCTTTTTGGCCCCGTAATTATATTGTAAGTCTGTCCATTTTGGCACATTTGTAAAAAAATTTAAATTATTATGCTTTTTGCAGGAACGTCTGAGTTTTTCCAAGACTGTGCAAACACTATCCTGGCTGCGGTAGTAATATGTAATATGTAATATTTAATATTTAATATTTTGATTGTGATCTTTTTGGAATATTCCCAAGAGGAGAAGCTCTGGTTTGAATTCTGTTGTTGCTTTGGTTATTTCCTGCATCCATTTATGTATTTTATTCCAAAAAAAATTTGTTTTGGGACACAACCACCACATGTGAAAGAAGGTACCTTGTGTTTTTTTTACATTGCCAACAAATCAGGCTCAAATTTGGATAAATTTTGGCTAATCTACTTGGGCTAAATGCCATCTATAATAGATGTTATTATCCAGACTCTTGATGCTATTTCCATGGAGCATCTTAATTCCTTCAGTTTTCACAACTTTTCTCCTGTTGATGATGAGAGTAGCACATTTGTCCATACCAAACTCCACCACAATATCTTGGCTGTATATACAGATAGTGTTGAGCAGTGATTTTACTTCAGATGGTGTTTTTCCATATAGCTTTAGATCATTGGTGTAAAGAGCTGGGATAGTGTGGCAGATGTTTTTGATGTTTTATAACCATGGCCTGATTTGTTCAGTATTGTTGACAGAGGTATTAATGCAATGACAAACAGTTGTGATGATAGTGAGTCTCCTTGAAAAAATTCTTTCTTGATCTTAATCTCTCCTAATCTCTCCTAGTGTATCATCACTGGCCAGCAATTGTGTTTGCCATTGTGCCATTGATCTTTGCACAAAGCTTATGATGTTTCTTCTGTTATTTTTAGGAACTTGTTTATCAAATGGTGTGTCAGGAAGTCAAATCAGCGGTGGGTTGCTCCTGGTTCGGACTGGTTCTTAGAACTGGTAGTGGCAGCGGCAGGAGGCTCCGCCCACCTGCCTGAGATGCTTCTGTGCATGCACAGAAGCGTTGCACGTGCGCATGAGCATGCGCGTGAACCGGTAGCAAACTAATTCAGAACCCACTATTGAGTCAATGCTTTCTTATAATCAACCCAAGCTACATTCAAATTGGTCTTCCTCCTCTTGAGGTTTTCCAGAATCATTTTGTCAATTAGGAGGTAATCTTTTGTTCCTCTGCTCTTTGGGTGGTTTCCTTTCTGCCCAGCTGGAAAGAGCTTGTTTTCAGCTAGATGTTGTTGGATTCATTTCAATTACCACACCAATTAGCAACTTTAAAGTTATTAGTAATCAGGTAATTGGCCTTCTAGTTTCCTGGTTCTGCCCATTTTGTTAGATCTTTCATTGTCAGGTAGATTTTTCCAGATGTTAACTACTTTTCAATTTCACCTTGTTGCAGTATGTTATTGAACTGCTTGGCAATGAGTGGATGTAACCAGTCAGATGTTTCAACTTACAGTTCACGCAATTCATCTGCATTTGGTGCTGACCAATTCTTGTATTTCATTGATTTTCTTCATTTCTGCTATTATTACATGTTCTTTCATTTCAACTTCCTTTTAATTCTTATCTACCTCCTTTATTCAAGATGTATTTTTGTTGTATTTCCTTAGGGTGTCCCATACCTATGACCAGAGTTGCATTTTTTTTCAAGTATTCACTGGTTTACTGTCTCTTCAATGATGGATTAGTAGAAATATTTCTGATTTGACTAATATTGAAATTCTGTTTATTGTGTGCAGACAAGGCATCTATCTTATTTTTGTTTTTCCTGCAGTCATTCTATTTCTATTTGTAGATATTTATATTTTGTTATTTTTTTTCAATTCTTTCTCTTCTATTTTGCTGGTATGGTGATATCCACTATACAGACATTTTTTTAAATCATTGTGATCAACAGTTTTGTATGCTATTCTTTCTTGGCTATAGCTGTTGTTTGCTGCTTTATTATTTCCAGCTATTCCTTGTTTCTAGGTGATATATCTTGGTCAGGTATTCTTTGAAACCTCACAATCATATGAAGGTAGGGACTCACTAGATGATGATGGTGGTGATTTCTTCTAACTACAATATCTTATCTTTCGTATGGCTGCCCTATACTACTTACTTTGTTAAAGATTATTGGTTTTAAATACATTAATTTGAGATATAATTAGGCTTTTACCAAGTTATTATTATTTTTTGTTATTTTCATTTCTATCCAAATAATAACATCTCAACAGAGCTTGAAAGCTTTAGTCCTACTTCATCATTGCGTAATGAGTCTGCAATAATAAATGGAAAGTTCACACTGTTTCCCACTTCACATCTTCCTCTAACAAACCTATCCCCAATTAACAAAGCCCTTATGTCTTAGAAAAAAAGTATACTATTTTCTCAGACTAAAGTCTGCAGTTCAGTTAACAGATAGGACCAGAACAAAGAAAGAGGAACAATGTAATTAAGTGAATATTGGTAATATAATTGTTCTCCATCTGTTTATAATTTCATCTTTATCACAATAAAAATTACAATTCAGCAACAAATTTAGTTTTGAATATAGGACTTACTAAAGACTTTCCAGGGTCACAAGTTATGAACTTCTCTCTCAGAGCTGTGGTTCTCATTGACCAGGCTACTTGAATAGTTCCTGATTTATATTTTCCAGATTTATTTATTTATTTATTTATTTATTTATTTATTTATTTATTTATTTATTTATTTATTTATTTATTTATTTATTTATTTATTTATTTATTTATTTATTTATTTATTTATTTGTGAGGTTTATATACCGCCTCACAGTGCAAGCACTCTCTAAGCGGTTTACACCATTAAGCAATGTATATATTTACACTGCCCCCAACAATCTGGGTCCTCATTTTACCTACCTCGGAAGGATGGAAGGCTGAGTCAACCTTGAACCAGTGAGATTTGAACCGCTGACCTGCGGATCACAGTCAGCTAAAGTGGCCTGCAGTACTGCCTCTAACCGCTGTGCCACCTCGGCTCTTATAAGATGCTAAATACTATGTGGAGTCACTTTTGATAAAGAGGGAGAAACATCCCTCCTGTTGCAAAAAATAAGAGTTTCACACACAGGATATTCCAGAAATACATTGGATTAGAAGATCTCCAAGGTTATTCAGAATTGCTACTTAAGATAGCAATCTCAACATATACAGTATGAGAATAACTGGATAGGCAGACATAATCATAAAAATATTTGTTCTTACCTCTATCATTTGTAATTGTAATTTAGCTCCAAAGGGAAAGAAAAAAAAATTGAAATATAATCTACTGTAAACAAGCCTTTTTTATGTCAGGTTTCTTTCTGCCTATTTAATGGCCTTTGCCTAGAGTGTCCACTGCCGCCATACAAAAATTAAATATATATTGAAGGGGAACTTGAAAGTGGGAGTTTCTTAATCATTTTTAATTAATTTTAATTGCTGACATTTTACACAGTAGTGTAACATCTTGAATTCTCCTCCACCCTTTCCCTACTCGACTAATGACATTGGGACATCTGCCAATTTGGTTATTGCTTTGAGCTCCCTAAATGCAGTTTGAAAATGAAGAGTTTGAGCAGGTGAAGAGTTTAACGTTGGCTTAAGTGAAGTGATTATATGGAAATAGAACATTGTATGTGAAGTTCTCCCACTGCCAACCAAATCAAATATGAAGTATCAGTGGGAGATGGCAATCTGTCTTGTGGGATCTATGTAGACACTCTGACTATATAGAATAAGTCATATGAAAAATCTTACAAAGCAGATGGGCACAAAAGCTTCTGAACTATACGGATTAACAAATACAAAAACATTCCTGAATATGAAACTGCTGAATTTATTTCTTCCTAATTTTCCTGACATCAACAATTCACTCTATGTCTAATAATAATGAAATACAGTTTATAGTATCTTTAAAAATATGTTTACACTGTTAACTTAGTTCAGGGCCAAGCTCTATATTTTCAAGTGTATATTGTAAATGTGTGGTTAACCTATATCCAGTCATAAGTATATTCAATAGATCTGATTTGTAATGGCACTGAAAAAAAACTTATAAGAAATTGTTTATCTTGGTATGGAATTGTTTCTGTTACTATGATGCAATTTGTATTTATACAAAGGGCAAAAATTAATGTACAAACCATATCAGCTCTATGACATGCATATAGATTTGAAGGGTGAACACTCCTGAATTAATAAATTTAAATATGATATTAATAGCAGTGACAGAGTAAAGATCATTCATAGTTCTGGGATGATAACACCAATTATATTGTAAAAAAATAAAATAGTAAAATGGATTGGCTAAAGGAGCAAACAATTATAAGGAAAAAGTGAATAAAAAACATCTACAGAAGTAGCAGATGATATCCACCCTGGTTGATCTCACAAAGCTAGACAAAGTTGGATCTGGTCAATCCTTGGAGAAAACTACTAGGACGTCCCAAGCTAAATTGAGAAACTGAAAAAAAAATCTTAGAATAAAGCAGTGGCAAACCAGTTCTTCATTAAGAAAACTATATATGTGTTTCCATTTCATCATCATGAGTCAATTTTGATTCCAGAAAGTATTTCGTTTCAAATTAAGATGAAGTAGAAGTAATCAGGAGGAGAAAAAATATATATATTTAAATAGTGCAAAGAGGCAGGTAACTTAATATCTTATTGTTTCCTTCTAGCAATTGAATTTTAATTAGTCATGAATTGTTGCTTTATACATTCATGATCTAGAAGAAAGTTGGGTTTCTTTGTATTTGTATGAAATACAATTATTATATTCAATCTCCTTTCCTCAGCTTTATTCATTCCTAACCTGTCATAAAATTAGTATTTGCAAGTTAATAGTTTACCAGTGGAAATCTTTGGATATAAATAAGCCATCCTGGATATTTCCTGCACTTTATATTCTTACTTCATGTCAGTTTCACAGATTATTTGTGTTTTGATATATAATATCTCACTTCTTCTAATATTTTCTGTAATACCTAATGGGCATTGGAACAGTAAATGTCAAAGATCAGATTACTCATTTCAGTCAAAAAACAAAAACAAACCTTAGCAATAGAAGATAATATATGTACCTCAGGATTGAAATGTGGAGTCCTTGGTGCTCTCTGAACTTGGCTGTTTGCTTGCAGACTTTTCTGATAATGGAATGTCTGCGAGCATACATCCATGCTCAGAGAGCACTAAGGTCTCCACAAAATGAAATTTGTAGAATGTTCAATAGGAGACCATCCAGGTGCCCTCTAGAACAGGGGTCTCCAACCTTGGCAACTTTAAGACTTGTGGACTGCAACTCCCAGAATTCCTCAGCCAGCTTTGCTGGCTGAGGAATTCTTTGAGTTGAAGTCCACAAGTCTTAAAATTGCCAAGGTTGGAGACCCCTGCTCTAGAACATCAGTGACTTCAGAAACAAGATAGTTTAAAAATGAATTCAGATTCTGAAATTCCAACAATGTAGAAATGGTTGGTGAGGATGATAGAATTTTTGTTGAAAAAAAGAGAAAGACAAACTTGTAATTTATGATTGAAGATTAAAAAGAGTGGTTTATGGAAAGCAGGCAATTATGATGTAACTTTAGAGAGAGAGGTCAAAATATAAATATAACTACTATCAAGGAGCTTGAAAGCTGCTTGATTATAATCTTTTTTTCTTTTTGATTCATTTTCTGTGATATTTCTTTTTTATTTTCTTTGTTCACTATTTATTTTTCTTTGTTGTTTTTATTTTCTTTTATGCCTTTTACTTTGTTAAAATATCTTCAAACAGTGTGTGTGTATATATATATGTATACACATGTTTGTGTATATATGTATATGTATGTGTGTATATGTATATACACCATCTTTTTTTCAGAATTTTTGGGCTTTTTTTGCTTCCTGCGCATGCACAGAAGCAAAATTGTGCGAGGGGTTACATGCACGTAGGACGTGCGCGTGCGCACGAAACATGGAGATGTGCCCGCAGCGCACCAGTAGCAAGGTAAGAGAGCAACCCACCGCTGATTCATACATATATGTATGTATGTATACACATATATACCCATTCACATATACTTCAGATGGGCATATTTCTATGAAGGAAAACCAGTCAATGATACATGTCAGTCACCCACCTCATTTACAATAAGACCATAGATAAGGGAGCTTTGTGACAAAGCAACTTGAAATTTTGCAACAACAGCCAAAGGGCAGAGCTACTGAGAATCTGGCAACCTGGCATAAGGACTAAATCCTGGGCAGGAAGAAGGAATCATTTTTAGATATCGACTTTATTTTTTAATGGGTTTTGTGTATAAGAACAATGCAAAGATCTGTGGAATGATAAATCACAACTAGAAGATGATGTGGCTTCATTCCAGACTATGCATTCATTCACCAACAAATACACATTCTTGTAAAGTAAGTTACTATTAATACTACTTTGTTCCCCCCCCAAGAAAAATGCATGGCATGGATTAATATATCTCACCATACTTTATTATCCCAATAACCTTATGCTGAAGATAGCATTACCATTTCCTCAAGAAATGACTTGTTCAAGGATAATGACTGGATTCTCTTATGTTTAAACTTTATGCTTCAATGATTTGATGTAGTGACTCTTAAAAATCTTCATCACATTTAACATAAGCATTACGTTCCGTTCACCTGGTGATATGTGACACAATAAGGAAGACATTTCTAAGTGACTTTCACTCTTTTAAGGGAGTAGTGTCTCATCAGTAATGTAACTGGAAGAACGTATTCATTAATGATTGCTATTAGTCTGTTTACAAATCCACAAGAACTCATGCTCTTTTCATCAAATGGTTATCTCATTTGTACAATTCCTATAGTTCTGTAACTATTACAGAGCAGCTATATTAGAAAAGACACTTGCAAATGACTCAGATTTTCCTGATCGAAAAACAATTTTCAACAATGTTTGTGGATAAGTAACAACCTCAACATTTTTAGGAGTCCAGATAACAATCTTAAACCTTAAAGATTCTAAATCACTTAATTTACTCTTTATCAATTTAAGTTAGAGATTAAGAACAATAGACAATCTGCTCGGAAAACATTTTGTTTGGGTGGCTCCAAAGTGATTTATTAAATTCTGTTTTGCTTCTCCACTTGGGCACTGAAGTATACGATAAGTGTAATGCCCCTTTTCATCCTAAATAGCTATTTGTCTATTAAGTTATCCTCTAAATCAGTTGTGATTATTTCTGCGATCATACAATTGAAACCTTTACATTTGAAATTCATAGATCCCTTACATGAGACATACATAAAAATGTACAATTCAGTTGTTTCATCCCAGTGGCCATCTCAAATTATTGACACCATTCATCCCACAGATACCTCTGCCTCCAATATCCTGATTTCCAATACACTCGAACCAAAATTACTACAAATTAAGTTCTCACTCTTTTAAGTATTAATAATCCATGTAACAAAATTTAGATTCCATTGCCTTTAGGGTATATGGATGAACCTTTAGCTATAAATGTCTAGTTGCTTGCTATTTTGCAAGGTAGTTATTTATATATTTTACATATACATCCTAAAAGTTTATGGGATATTTATGTTTAACATTATATATAAACCCAGTCACTATAGCTTAGCCAATAAATTACAGTTCACAAAAATTCACAGCTTAACATGTTGGGTGAACCAGCCACCAGGATGGTAGAAGGCCCATTTGCAGAATTTTTGCACTTATAGTAAAAGCAGAATGGTCAATTCCCTTAGTAGCATGTTCTTCCTTTCCTTTATCAATAGAAAGCTAAAAAGAGAAAAGTCTCAAATGTCTTCTTCCCTGAAGTTTCATTTCAGTATTGACCATATTTGCATTCATGAAGAACAGGTTGTGGTCAGCACAGGCTGATGTCTACACTTTTTAAAATGAAAGCTTAAACACTGAGCAGCATTGAGCTGAATATTTCATAATTGAAAATGTAACCAGCAATATAATGGTTAGAGCACTTTCAAATTCTGCTTGAACTGAAAATATGCCCCTGGCATATACTGTATAAGGTAGTGGATACCTTCTTTAGAAAGCTTTGTAGCAGAATTTTAAATAAACTAACTGCATTTCCAAGAACGTGCACTCAATGGATTGAAAGATGTGGTTGAAATCTGTCTTTTCAACATACTATTTGCCCTCAGGCAAATCTGACTCACTAGTTGAGGCTAGAACCTTATTAATGCAAGAGAAGAGAGAAGATAAATAATGGCATGTCCTGGCCATGAGCAACTTTGGTGTTCATTGTTGCAACACTTTCATCTCATTGGTCTATTGTGCAGCCAAATTTGTCTTTCATCCAAAATAAGAAAAAGTGCCTCTTTAAAAGCTTTCTCATCTAAACTATTTGATGGAATAATCAGATAATTATTTCAAATCCTATTAGATTTGCAAATAAGACTAGCCTGCTGTTCTATTCTTGATATTACATGAAGAAATACTGGTGTGTAATTAGAAATGTTCCTGAAAAGCTAAATTTAGATTTCAATGACAGTAATTCAGATATTTGGATGGTGATCAATGTATAAGGCACGTGTTGGCAACCCAGGGTTCCAGAGCTGTATGAGGCTCCTTTACCTCTCTGCTGTGGCTCCCTGTGGCCCTGTCACGGCAGAGGGATGAAAGAGCTGTCCCTCTGTCATGGCAGTGGCGATGGTCGGAGCCTTAGTGTGGAAGCAAAGAGCCCCTGTTACTTGCCTTTGTGCGGCAACAGGATTCCGCCTTTATCATGGAATTTTCTGTTGCCACCAGCAAAGAAAGCTGGGAGAGAATGGTGGGGGTGGATCTTGTGGGGTTGGTGCCATTTCCCAAGCCTGGCCTTCCTCCTCTCTTGTCAGCAGGGCCAAGAGAAAGAAGGGGGAAGTGTGGTGAAGCGCTCCCCTCCCCCTGCCCAGTGATGTGTGTGTGTGTGGCCCAGCAGAAGCGTCCCCATGGGCGAGTTGGATGGTGGAGAGGCCTGGCCTGGCTCTTGCAGCTGTCCTGCTGTTCGGCACCTCCAACACGAGCTGTCACATTTGAAATGTGCTGCACCTTTGAGGAAGCCAGGCAGTGATGGCTGGGGCCATGGGGGCAGTGGAGGCATCAGTGCTGCTCCTCCCCTCCTCAGCAAACCTGGAGGAGTGCGGAGAGTTGCGGGACGAGTGCCGGATGGTCAGAAGACACGTTCTGATGTCACCCCAACATGTGTTTCCACCGTGTGCTCCTCTGTCCTGAAGTGGGATTGAGTGCGGGGTAGGGGGAAGCGAGCAGGGTGCAGGGAGCAGGGGGAAGGGTAGGGGGGCTTCTATGAGGAGAAGCCTGGCTGGCTTTCCTTTTGGCATGGGGCAGGGGGGAAGACCCAATACCCTCTCCATGGCCTGACCGCTGCTCTTGCAGCACCTTACGCAGCACAGTGAAAGCATGCTTCACAATGGGGAGACTGGGTCCCCTCCTCCTCCTGGAGCCCATTCCCTGCCCCACTTGCCCCTGGCAACTCTCTCTCTTGGGGCGTCCAGCACCAACCAAGGCCAGAAGTAGCTGCCCGCTGTTTCCTGCTGCAGCCAGGCAGAGAGAAAGAGAGACATACACAGAGAGATAGATTTGGCTCGATTCGGCTCTGTCTGCTCCCTTCTTTCCGCCTTTGCCCAGTTTCGCAAGGATTCAGCGGACACTGTCTTGGTGATGGGGTGTGTGTGTGCCATGACATCAAGTTGGCCACGCCCACCCAGATTTTGTGGCTCCTGGTGTTTTGTTTTATGGGGTAAATGGGTCCAAATGGCTCTTTTAGTGTTTAAGGTTGCAGACCCCTGGTATAAGAGCTAATGTTGGGTTCATGTGGAAGATAAAATCGCTCCCTTAAATGCAAAAATACAATATCTGCATACTTTCTCATATTTACTCCAAGAATGATTTGAGAATGGAAGCACTCATTTAAGTTATTGTGAAGAAATTACAATGGTGGGAACTACTCAGTTCTGAAAAAGGACCCATGAATATATATTGAACGATTCAATTAGCAGCCAAAGAGGTCAAAGGGGAAAAAATAATGCCTAAAGTTAAACAGGCCTTTTATGTAACTGAACTTTGAGTCAACCCAGTTAAGAAACACAAATTATCAGATATTCAGCTATAATTGAAAATTGGACCATTAAGAGTCTGAGCTTCCATAGTTTATAAGATAAACAGTGTACTGCAATACTATTTGCACAGCTATAGTCCATAATAGCTTTCCTTAAGTGGGTATACTACCTGGATTAAAATAGTATCTTAAACATCCTATTCTTTTTATTGACTAGAATGTTCCCCTCAAGACAGATTTATTTATTTATTTATTTATTTTGTAAAATGCTGTAACAATTGTGATCCCCCCTGCATTGTATTGCATACTGCCATGGCAGCCACTGGTTCTATAAACAGCATCTGCCTTCCTGCCTAAAAACTGCTTTACAATGCAGCTCAGATAATCAGAGAGAACAATTCTCTTAGGCCCAGTTTTGACCTTGAAAATATCTGTTCTGCTTTCACTGAAGTCAATTGATGCTAGCTTTCTGTACATAAAGACACTTGTTCCTTCTAATAACTCCGCCTCCTCCTCATTCTGTACGGGTGCAGTGGTTAAATGCAGCACTGCAGGCTACTGCTAGTTCAGCAGTTCAGCTGTTCAAATCTCACTGGCTCAAGGTTGACTCAGCCTTCCATCCTTCTGAGGTCGGTAAAATGAGGACCCAGATTGTTGGGGGCAATATGCTGAACTCTGTAAACCACTTAGAGAGGGCTGTAAAGCATTATGAAGTGGTATATAAGTCTAAGTGCTATTGCTATTCTGCTATTTCATACAAGCTATGTGTGTGTGAGAGAGAAAGGAGGAGAAGGAGGAGGAGGAGGAGGACATATTATGCAGCCACTTTTATTATAATGCCACATTAAACTGTGGTCAGGTATGCAAGGTAAGCAATTGCTACTGATCTCTATTGTAGATGCTCCTTAGATGTTTTAGGCTTACTTTATGCACCTTCCAGAGCACGGCCATAATGGCCAAGCAAACATAGAACTGACTGTTCACTTTATGCAATAAATGAATTGAGCGGAAACACTATATTTGCATTATTACTATTATATTAAACTTTTCTATCGACACATTGATTTCTTCCTAGGTATATACTGAAATCCCAACAGTCATCTTTTTTATGTGCCATCAGTGGAATTGGCACAGTGGGGAGGACGCTAAGCAAAATACCTACTGGGAGCTGTTCCACACACTGTGTTGAATGCCACTCCTCTGCCTCACAATTTCTCTCTTCTCTCCAATCTACCCTCACTGGCTTTCTCTTTTCTTCCTTGTGTTTGGCTTGTTTCCTCTGTTTTTTAAAATTCAGCCTTACTGAGAACAACTCTGACATGTTCCCCTTTCCATTCACTTCCAATATAATTGGCTATACTGTAGAGTTTCTCAACCTAAGCAACATTAAGAGGAATGGATTTCATCTCCCAGAATTCCCCGGTCTGCATTGATGAAGTCCACGCTTCTTAAAGTTGCTCAGATGAGAAACATTGTAGTAGTATGAAGTTGCAGTTATACCCCTCACCTTTATTTCCCTAGAGGGCTTCGAGAGAAAGGAGGAAGAACAAGGACAAGACCTCTCGTTAAACTAAAATAAGGATATTTCTTTTGAATTTGCAGACTCTCCAGGCTGTGAATGTCTTGGCTGGTCCTTGTAGTTCAATATAAATAGTAACGCTGATCACTACATTTTTATGTGAAGAGGAGAGGCATTTTAGGATATTCTTAATATTTCTCAGTGGTGGCAAGTTCCAGAAAGCTTCAATTAAGAGAGATTAGCAAGCTGTTTTTCAGGCAGCCAACTCTCAGTTACTACTGTATATTCTTTCCAAGGGACAACCATACTTTACTTGTTTCTATTTTCAGCAATCTTCCACAAGAACTACAAAATATATTTGCTACTAATAATACTGTCTCCCCCCCCCCATGTTGCAATACCTATTTTTGCAAGCAAGCTAAGGAACCCAAGGACATTCAACTCTATGAGATTAAGTGCACTATACTGACAGCTATTAAATTTTGCCATTAAAGCATCCTTGCCAGAGAGTCACATAGAAAAAGAGCTTTATACTTATTAACTTGCAATGAAATAAAAGCTCGTCTATAGAAGGAGGGATGAAAAAGTAATTAAGAGACTGGTGGAGCATTCAGATGTTATTTTCCTATCTTTATTTTTTTTTAATGGATCTAAATGGCTCTTTCATACCCTTCCCTTTGGCTGCATTGCATTGTTTTGCAACCATTTAACTAATAGTCCATACCATCCTGCTACTGTGTGGTATTTTTCAGGGCTGTGCAGATAGATAGATAGATAGATAGATAGATAGATAGATAGATAAATAGAGGGAGGGAGGGAGGGAGGGAGGGAGGGAGGGAGGGAGAGAGAGAGAGAGAGAGAGAGAGAGAGAGAGAGAGAGAGAGAGAGAGAGAGAGAGAGAGAGAGAGAGAGAGAGAGAGAGAGAGAGAGAGAGAGAGAGAGAGAGAGAGAGAGAGAGAGAGAGAGAGAGAGAGAGAGAGAGATTTAAAAATTCTGGTTCAACTTGAATGGTCTAATGGTATCTCCAGTTTTTGGTTTGATATCATAGCTACTCCTAGTTGATAAATAGTTAGTCTCAATGAGACACTACACTATACAGGTAACCCTCGACTTACAACAATTCATTTAGTAACCACAATTACAGCAACACTTAAAAAAAGTTACTTATGTCCATTTTTCACACTTACGGCCATTGTAGCGTCCCCATGATCATGTGAATCTAAATTCAGATGCTTGGGAAACTGACTCACGGTTGCAGTGTCCCAGGGTCATGCCATCACCTTCTGTGACCTTCTGACAAGCAGGTCAATGGGGAAGCCAGATTCACTTAACAATTGTGCCACTAACTTAACAACTGCAGTGATTCACTTAACAACTATGGCAAGAAGGTCGTAAAATGGGGCAAAATTCCCTTAACAAATGTCTTGCATGGCAACATAAATCTTGGGCTCAATTGTGGCTGTAAGTCAAGAATTACCTGTAATTGTGTCAGAGAGCGCTAAAGCAGAGTTATAATAAATGTTATGTGTCGGAGTGTGTGTTTTAGAGAGAGAGGGAAAAATGGATTTTTGACCTGATTTGTTCCTTTTATATTTGTTTTACTTTTGTTAAGTGTCCGATAAAGCACGTTACAAAGGTAATGAAGATATCATATGTTAAAAAGGTATCTGGGTTTGTTTTGCTTGTTAACAATGGGTTATTTTAAAAGGCCTTAGAACCATTATCAGTTTATGAGGAATGTCAGAGCCTGTTAAAACAGTGTAATTTCGGTTATAATAGCAAACATGGAAGGTGGTGAAATAATGCTGGGAGAAGCACTAAGGAGTCATTCTCAGTGACCTGATTGTCTTGCAAGGGTGAAGGAACTATGGTTAGCAAGAACAGAGGGTGCAGTTTGATCCCATATGTGGATGCTGGATGCTTGAGGAAGACCAACAGATAAGAGATTCACTCATTGTGACTTGATGGGATCAATATATTTCTTTCTCTCTCAATTAGGCCAACAATATCGAAGCGAAAGGAACTCATTGAGGGTTTTTTGAACCTTTCTCACTTCTTTCCTTCCTTCTGTAGTGAAAATGCTCTTTGTTAACAGAGAGACAGCAGCACATCCCTGGTTCAGTGGTGGGTTGTAAATAATTTTGCCAATGGTTCGCGTGCACGACGCTTCTGCACATGTGCAGAAGCGTCCCGGGCAGGTAGGCAGAACCTCCCGCCGCCGGCGCTACCGGTTCCAAGAAGCAACCCACCGCTGCCCTGGTTACTTATAAGTTATTAGCAAGATCAGGACAGAACATCATGGCTGTGTTAAATTCAGAAGTAATGTGAATTGCATGAATTTGGAAGATTACCACATATTGTCCTAAGCCATATTGTAGTTTCTTTGAATACAGCTTAATGTGCTGTGTGAGCTCAGCCTTTGTAATTTGTAGTGTAATTTGTAAACCATTGTTTATGGACAAGCATTCCATGCAAACTTTATATGATTTTTTTTAATCAGCCGTTTTTAAACATATCATGGCTTAATACCTTTTTTTGGGGGGGAGAAGGAATGTGAAACATCAGTGCTACTGATTCCAACAATATGATGGAATTACATGACATTTTCCCCTGCCTATGGAATAGAAGCAAAAGAAAATAACATTTAAAAAAATGATATGGCTAGCAAAAAGTACATGTTACAGAGTAGAGGAGAATTTTTGTGTTCTGTTATATATTACAGGTATCAGCATTAGAAATTGTGACTTTGGCCCAGATTTTAAAGAGAACTAATCCAATACAGTTAGCTCTCAGATTCTGAACTTGCTCAAACTTGGCAATGCAGGTCTCAGCAAAAATAACTTGCATAAAAATGTGCACATTCTTTAAAAATAAAAGTTGGGTGTAAAAGTGCAAATGTTAACTGAATGTGATGTACAACTATTCAAACATATACTGTATGTTAGCAAAAGTTGCATGTGAAATAAATGCAAAGCTTGCACACTTTTTTTAAAATTATAGAATATAGATATTTGGTGGAATAGACAATCCTGAAAAATGAGACAGACAAAATATAAACATAGTGATCGTATACAAAACCATAGTTTTAGTCTAATTAATATCAGCAGAAGTCACAAATATTACTTATAGTTCAGTTTAACAGTTCATCTGTTGATACACTGTGGTAATATGTTAATATCTAATGCATAATTTTGGACTACGACAGAAATTGATTTTGCTACAAGAATTGTGGATGTCCATTATGGCATAGCAAAATCACAAGATGTACAATAAACCAAGAAAGATAATGCAAATTGCACGCTGCATTGATAATCACTCATCAGATCTATAAAAACAATTTAAAAACTGGTTTCACATGATGTAGCCAAGCACCACAATTCAACAATTGCTATAGGTGCACAAACCGATCACACATGGATCCTTCACTTATGAGCAATTTCCCTCTCATTTCAATGGATGAATCTGGAATACTTGAGATGCTACCATGTTTCCCCAAAAATAAGACCCTGTCTTATATTTTTTTGAACCCTGAAATAAGCACTTGGTCTTATTGCCATGCACTCAAAAGCCCGATTGGGCTTATTATCAGGGGATGTCTTATGTTGGGGGAAACAGGATATCTATTTGTAACAAACTGGAATTATTTGTTACAGGATCCATTCAGGGTCTATGCCCCCAAATAATTTAAAAATATTTGTAATGAAGGAGGTGAGAGGTATAACCAATGGTAACATGGGTTATTATGCTTCAGGTAGTATAGATTGGATAACAAAAACAATAATGCTCTCAATATTTTATAGAAATAATATCATACAGCTTTATATAAAAAAGAATAAGAGAGGCAAATTTGTGCATTATAGTGGTTTACTCTGAATTGATATATGTTAAAATCTAAATGCAAATATATTGACCAAGAGTAACACAGATTTGAAAGTATAATTCTATGCATGTCTCCTTAGAAATAAGTCCAGTTCATCAATACTTTAACTTTATTAAAGTTAAAGTATTTATTTATTTATACATTTATTTAAATACATTAATACTTTAATGTATGACCAAGTAAGAATACACAGGACATAACTAAAGATTCTCAATCTCGTTGACTATGCTCAATGGGATTTTCCTTCTTTCATTTTTAATGATGTCAGCTAAGAAATCAATTTTGAAGGTCCCCTGAGTTTACGTAGGAGTTTGCCACATGACATGACATGACATGACATGATGTACTATTATTTGAGAAGCACATGCAAACCTCACCTTGGATATGTCGATATGTAAGTTAATTGCATAGTTCTTTGGATCCTGATCTTGAACTAGAATATTTTTTCTAATAACAAGGTGATTCTTTTACAACATCTTCTCATACAACAGCTACATAACTCCTGCAGCTCAATTACTTATTGAGTTTCATACAGTTAATTTTTTTATTTTTTATTGAAATCTTAGATTTGTGATGAAAAGTTGAGATTTTTTTTGAGTTCATTAAAAATATTCATTCATATATATTGTAGTAGTCAATATATAGTAGTATATATATTTCTACTACTATATACAATATATATATATATATATATATATATATATATATATATATATATATATATATATATATATATATATATATATATATATATATATATATATATATATATATATATATATATATATATATATATATATATATATATTGTAGTAGAATTACACACACACACACACAGTCTACTAAATCATGAAACAATGATTGTCTACAAAACAGTTACCCAAGGTAAATAATTGTGTTTCCGCATGATCAGACTTTATTCCTTAATGAAGCTGAAGGCCACTTGGATGTAGTTCATTGACACTGCTGAGCTGCAAGAATTACAAAACCTTAAGGTGATTTCCCTTCTCTAATTGATGCATTCTAGATTCATCCATCATAAGCATTGTATGAAAGGAACCATTTCATATTTAAAAGTACGTTCTCTAACCTAGGTTTTCAAAAAGTCAGATGAGCCTTTCCACTTAACTTTGTAGGTGAAGGCACAAATTTGTCTCTGACAGTGCCCTGATTTTTGTATATGTTCTTTCCAGTTCAGTAAGTAGAGAATAAACCTGTGTAATACTCCAGCTATATTAATGGCTTTTATATATAAGAAATGACTTAAATTTTAAAGGGCCAATATTGTTTTGGACCAGATTTCAAAATAGTCTTCAGAGTTTGTGGAGGTCCTGAATAACAGAGTTATTCTGGAAGGGTCCTTGGACGTCTTCTAGTCCAACCACCTGCTCAAGCAGGAGGCCTATACCATTCCAGAAAAATGGCTGTCCAATTTCTTCTTTAAAATCTCCAGTGATAGATCACCCACAACTTCTGGAGGAAGCCGTTCAAGATTGCTCTCACTGACAGGAAATTTCTCCTTAATTCTAAGTTGGAACTCTCTTTGCTAAGCTTCCATCTGTTACCTCTAGTCTTGTTCTCAGATGCTTTGGATAATAGGCTTACTCCCCTCCTCTGAGACAGCCCCTCAAATATTGGAAGACTGCCATCATGTCACCCATAGTCCTTCTCTTCATTAGACTAGACATTCCCAGTTTCCACAATCATTCATCATATGGTTTAGCCTCTAGTCCCCTAAGCATCTTTGCTGCTCTTCTCTGCACTCTTTCTAGAGTTTCAACATGTTTTTTGTATCATGGTGACCAAAACTGGACACAATATTCTAAGTGTAGTCTTAACAATGTAGTATAAAGCAGTACTAACACTTCACATGATCTTGATACTATCCCTTTGCATAAATATGGTATCTCTCTGTAGGTCATATATATCAAGCTACCACACAATGTTGGGGAAAAGATGTGGCTGCTTTAAAGAGTCATGTTTTCATGTGCTCTGAATCTTTTGGAATCACATCTAAAGGGATACAAATCCCTATCATTCTTCTTTAAAGTGCTTCAGAGCACATTCGGAATTTCAGCAACCGCTCCCTGATTTGATTTTCCATTTGTTTGGCTGCCTATAAAAATAGGCTTGACCAGTTCATGTGTCTGTATAAATTAAATTTAGGTAAGAATCAAGCCATTTGATTCTTGATTCAGAAATGCTCATATAAGAACATGCTCCAAATCTCTCCATTCTAGGGAGTTCATAATACCTTCTAGAGTTTTTGCTACAAGAGCTATAGCTGTAATTAATGTTTTATGGTCCTTGTTCAAGAAAAGAGAGGGAGAGAAAGAGAGAAGAAAATAAAGTATTAAAATAAAGCACTATTCTACTTCAATCCATGTCTTATTTTCTAATAACAGCTAAAATATAAATATTGCCTGAACCATAAAAGTTGTCATATTCTAAGAAATCCTACATCAAAAACCCTGCCCCCCCCAATATTATTTTAATGAATTGCAGTAGTCATCCTTCAAGTTTGGCACACCTGAACCGGTATAGAAATGATGTGTTATGAAGTGACCTCCCTGGAGGAAAATGCTTATGTAGGTTGTGAGGATCTGAAGACAGAATTGGTGCTAATCATATCATGCTGCTTAACATATGAAAGAAATGTAAAAGAGTACTTTTCTGTGATTCCACAGCAGCAAAGAGGTAGGGAATTTGATAGAAGGAGCAGGTTTGTTTAAATTGCTGAAACACATAGAACAGATGACCTTGAAAAACTACAACTTCCATTAGAGACACTCCTGGCTGCATCTGTAGCCTCCTTTGAAAATTCAAAGTACAAACATTTTATTCAAAAACCTTAGACATTGTAATGGCTCAGAAGAACAATGACAGCCATGTGTCCTTGTAGCAGTGTTCTTCTTGGAGAGATGAATGGTGAGCTCAATTGCTTTACTATAATTTCTCTACTCCCATGCTTCATTTCCTTCATGTAGCTGAGACCGGAGGGAAAAAAACAGCATGTTCCCAAGCATCTAACACCACAATGCATATAACAAACCTGCATGTAAATGTTGACCAGAACTCCAAAATGAACATACCTCTACATGTCAACGTTTTATTTTTTTAAAAAATGAAAAAAAAAGTTCTCCTGTATGAATCAGAAGACATAATATTAATATTAATAATAATCAATATATAGACAGCAACTTTCCCCCCCATACCTACATAGGCATCACAAAACTGTGAGAATCACTTTCCATCTTTTCAACGGACATTTCCTGCAAACAATTGTAATAAGGCAATGGCATATTTTGCAGATTTTCAGAATAGGAACTGCAGTCTATTTTCAGAATTACCCAGATATTTACAGATTGGTTTGGTTTTTTTTTTTGGACTTAGTAGCCTTTCAAACAAATAGAAGTCACTGTGTTGGATTGTTTTGAGCCAGCAACTTGCATGCAACACTGCAAATGAAAGATGAAACCTTGCATTAATAGTATACAATATATTTGTAATACTATTTTAAATGGCAAATGAACTTTTTTCTCTTTTCCTCCACTAAGCAGAGACTCTGAAGTCTCAACCCAGCAAAACTCAGAAGGCATCTACAGGGTATCATTGGCTCATTGAGGTCACAGTGCAGTACTTACTCTTAGAGGTTAATTGCCTCTGCAGGTATATGAGATATGAGGGTTGCTATCTATTTGTATATGGCCAAACATCTTAATTTTACCAAAAATGCCATTTGATATTCACAATTTGTTGTTCAGTGCAGTTCCTTGGGCAATTTTCTAATGAAGATAAGCTTCACCGAGTCAAAAGAAAAGGAAAGGAAAAAAAAAAAGAAGTTTAAAAAAAGATGGAGAAATATTTACAGATTTTTCTTAGTCCAGATACTGAGTTTCTCTTTCCTTTTTTCCTTTAGTGCATTGTCATAAAAAAGTTCAAAGGCTATGAATACAAATTTTCTGGTCCAGTTCCATACATATCTGCAAGCCGTTTGAAACGAGGCCCCCAGTCACTGAGGTAATCATAATTCTGATCAGAGTTTGAACTGACCGAATCTAAAGAGCTGAGTGACTCAGCCACTGAACCGTTTCCCTCAAATGCATATGTCTGCAGGGAATCATATGGTGGAGCACAGGGATCCACATCAGCTTCTTTTAGCCTTTCCCAAATAAATTCCCGAAAAATAACATTATCGGGGATGCTTTTAAAAGATGGTCTGCTCAAGAACTGGATCTCTGGAGTCACATCCCTCCTGATCTTGGTATCACGAATGACGTTGAGGTTCCTCAGGGCAGCCATATCAAATGCCTCGGTGTCCTCCTCTCCACCTCCTTCGTCATCGTATCGGACTATATTTTCCCTGATATCTCTCTCTTCGTCTAAAACAAGAGGCTCTTTTTTCCGTCGCCTCATTGTAACAATCAGCAGGACAAGCACTGCAATGGAAAAAGTAAAGCTTTAAGCAAAGTTGAATCAAGCTAATCCCCAATTCATTAAGTTCCCCATTCAGAGTAAAACTATTAATAAATTATGCAAGATAAACAGGTTTCTGATGGTTACACAATAAGGTTTGTTTGGGATTCTTTTTAGGGGGAAAAAAAGTTCCTTAAGGTGGCTTTAAAGGCTTTTAAACATTAAAGAATCTATTACTATGTTCATTCTGATTTAATGTCATCATATGTATTGTTTATTTGGTACAGATTGCTAAAACATACATTTTAAAGCAAATTCAAGTAGAAAATTACAGCCTGTCAGCCATTAAATATAGGGACCTTTTTTTCTGAACTCTTAATTGCCTGACCAATAAAAGCACGTTTATAAACTCTCTATGTGCACTTTAACTGTCAGGGTTTGGGAAGTTAACTCCCTTATTGAAGTGTATGAGTACAGATTATTGATAAAGTATCTGATCCTTGATTGGAAAATTCAGCTATTGTTAAATAGCTAGCACAAATTGTGGTTCATGCATTAAAAGCATTATAACACAGAACACTTTGCTTTAACATGCAATATACCTATCACGGATCTGTGAATTTTTTGCAATAAGAAACCATAGAGATGTTGATATTTATTGGCCCAGATCACTTCTCTGGATAACAACGTTTTTTGACATTTCTAATATTGAAGATAATTTCTTGGTGGCTTTAGAGATAGGATATTGACCATAATATTCTTCTGCGTCGTCTCGACGAGGTGGGAGTGAGCGGCACCGTATTACGGTGGTTCTCCTCCTACCTCTCTGATAGGACGCAGTCAGTGTTAGCAGGAGAACAGAGATCGACCACTAGGCCCCTGATTTGCGGGGTGCCTCAGGGCTCAGTCCTCTCACCCATCCTGTTTAACATCTACATGAAACCGCTGGGTGAGATCATCCGTCAACACGGGGTGAGGTTCCAGCAATATGCTGATGACACCCAGTTATACATCTCCACCCCGTCTCAGTTCAGGGAAGCAGTGGGTGTGATGTGCCAGTGCCTGGACGATGTTAGGGTCTGGATGGGTAGGAACAGGCTCAAACTCAACCCTGACAAGACCGAGTGGCTGTGGATATTGCCCCCCAAGGACTACGTCGATCGTCCCTCTTTGGTTCTTGGGGGAGAGAAATTAACTCCCTCGGAACGTGTCTGCAATTTGGGTGTCCTCCTTGACCCACAGCTTAAATTGGATCAACACCTTACAGCTGTGGCTAGGGGGACTTTTGCACAGGTTCACCTAGTGTACCAATTGTGGCCCTACTTGGAGAGGGAGGCTCTGCTCATGGTCACTCATGCCCTCATCACCTCCCGGCTGGATTACTGTAATGCACTTTACATGGGGCTACCTTTGAAGAGTATCCGGAGACTGCAATTGGTGCAAAATGCAACTGTGTGAGCCGTGGTGGGTGTACCAAGATACACCCACGTGACACCTCTTTTTCACGAGCTGCATTGGCTGCCCATTAGTCTCCAGTTGCAATTTAAGGTGTTAGTTATGACATTTAAAGCCCTACATGGCTCAGGACCAGGCTACTTGTGGGACTGCATCCTGACACATACCTCCCTATGACCGGTTAGGTCCCACAGAGTTGGTCTCCTCCAGGTCCTGTCAACCAAGCAATGCCGGTTGGCGGGACCGTGGGGGAGAGTTTTCTCTGTGGGAGCTCCCTCTCTTTGGAACCAACTACCACCAGAGAGCCGAACTATCCCCACCCTGCTGGCCTTCCGCAAAGCCGTGAAAACATGGCTTTTCAAGCAGGCGGGCTAAAATAAGATCAATTATGCCCACGTATGAATGATGATAATGTCTTTTAAATTTTTTATAATTGTTTTTAATCAGTATTATTATGTTTCTTTTTATTGGTTGTTCCTCTTACAAGTTGTACGCCGCCCTGAGTCCCTCGGGAGTTGGGCGGCTTATAAGAAGGAATAAAATAAAATAAATAAAATAAATAAATATTCACAGAATTACCGAAAAGACTAAAATACATAGTCTGTATATACCCATTTAATTATTTGCAGTTGGTATTAAGAATCAACAAAAACATAATCCAATCACACCACTCAAATTTCAAGTTATACATATATTTAAGGAAGACTTTTGCTAAAGATCTAGTTATACCATTGTGCAAAATAAAAAACAAAACACTACATTATACATTTGTATTAATTAAATATTCCTAAACACAATCAGTTGGGAAACCTTGACCTCTGATCGTTCCGCTTGGAGGCTAAAGACGCAGTATGGCCTTCTCCAGTTCGAGGAGACACTCGTCCGGCAGGCCGAGGCAGTGAGGCAGTCCCGGAACCAGAGAAATCTGGGGGGCAGGCAGGGGACGGAATGTATCTGCCCTCAGTGTGGAAGGGATTGCCACTCTCGGATTGGCCTTTTTAGCCACAGTAGATGCTGTTCTAGGAACTCTTTCTAGAAACTCTTTCCAGAGCACGATACCATAGTCTCTCGAGACTGAAGGTTGCCAAAGCAAACACAATCAACATATTAAGGAAATCCATGATAATCCAAATTGCACTGGGTTCTTTTTAATAATGACCTCTTGTGCTTTCGCAATTATCATTATCACAATGTCAAATAGTGGCTCTTAATGTACAGTAGGTGCAAGCAATTAAAAAATTGATCTTAACGTCTATAGTATAATTACTATACTAAATACATTTTTCCATAAAATAACATGTCAATGGTTGTACAGAAAGACAAGAAACCTGGAATAAAATAAAGATGATAGCTGGCATTTTCCATGAGTTGGAAAATAAAAGGTTACCATAGGGATTCATGGAGTAACTACAGTATATCATCCTGGATAAGACTGATATGATTCCTATCAGCCTTTAAGTTTTATAAAATAAAAATATATATTTATAACATATTTCAAATCCAGCCCCCCCAGTGGATAATGCTAGGGTTTTCTTTCTTTTAAAATTACTTTTGACTATTCTAAGTTACTAACTATGCCATATAGCAAGCAGTTAATCTGTTCATTACGCCAGTGAAAATGTGTTTTCACACTGTGACATGTTCAGCAGACTTTATCTGGGGAGTTAAATACCTGCTAATAAGTGCAAAATATATGAAACTTAGTAGATTTATCTGCTGGGAGGTACAATAAAAAGCAAGATAAAAAGAATGTTTTATGCAGCTTTGCCTTGCACAACTCATGATTGCTTGAAGCAAAAAAAAAAGTCCTTTGAAATGTTAAACAATTTAGCATATAAATGACTTTAAGAGAATATTAATTTCTAATCACTTCAACTGCTCTTGCACAATATTTTTTAACCTCTATCTGAATAAAAGCTGTAAGAACAGCCATGCAAAATCCATGGCAATGTCTGAAAAACTAATCAATTTTGCTTCCAATGTACTAATTGCTGAATTTGAATGGGAACTATTATAGAACAGAGTTATAAAATTAACAATGATGACATATTTGGGGGAAAAACAGTATCAGACAACACTCGTTTTAAAATAAGATACAGCTATTTTAGGGTTTCTTTTAGCAGAAAGGTGTCAAAGAATTTGTGGTACTTTAAAGGCTAACAGTTACATTAATAGTCCTTTCTCACCTCCATATCCTTGCTAGTGGATTGTGATCAGGGGTGAAATTCAGCAGGTTCTGACAGGTTGTGGAAATTTTGAGTAGTTCGGAGAACCGGCAGGCCCCAGAGTGGGGTGGGAATGGAGATTTTGCAATATCCTCCCCACAGGAATGGGGAGGGAATGGGGATTTTATTTATTTATTTTATTTTATTTATTATTGGTTCTTCTAGGCCGCCCTACTCCCAAGGGACTCAGGGCGGCGTACAACAATTTGCAGTATCCTTCCCCTGAAGTGGGTGGGAATGGGGATTTTGCAGTATCCTTCGCCTGGAGTGGGTTGGGAATAGAGAAATTGCAATATCCTTCCCCTGGAGTGGGGTGGGAATGGAGATTTTCCAGTATCCTTCCCCTGCCATGCCCACCAAGCCACGCCCACAGAACCGGTAGGAAATTTTTTTGAATTTCACCTGATTGTGATCATACGTTTAGCTTGTATAAAAATAAACGTGTAAGCTTTTATAATACTATGGGATTCTTATTAGTGTTAGGCTAAACAAATAATGAAATTCACAGACAGAATTGTTCATTACTTTCACCGTACAAAATTCTTTTAGGCTTCAGAACAAAATATTCCAAATTTGTTTTTGGCAAACTTACTTACAAATTATTTGAGACCTGTCTTCACCAAAACAAAGATCACCGAGGAAAAGGAAGAAGGAATCTAAACAATAAATATGTTATAATCTAACGTGTCTCCAGCTTTTATTTACCTGAACTTAAGGGCACAAGAGCTTGCTTGAAAGGATACCCATAGTCCAAGAGGACAGGGAGGAAACCTTATCTCCAATCTTTCACCTTTGTTCAAATAAATGCAAGAACAGGATAGCAGTTATGCAATAAAAGTTATTTTTTCCAAGTCAGGAACATATCCCGTAAGGAGGCCAATTTAATATGATAGGGCTGGGTACTTATTGCTGAATACTAAGTGTGAAAAAGAGTCACATGTCATTGTTTTCAGTCCTGTTGTAACTTCGAACGGTCACTAAACGAACCATTGTAGATTAAGGACCACCTGTTCTTAACACATTCACAAATATTAAAGGCTTAAGAAAGTAATTGAAGCTTCAATTCTAAATGGTAGTCAGTCTAAACCTGGTTTTCCTTAGATTTCTGGATCAACAATTCCCATCATCTGAAGCAATGCTGGCCAATTGATAGGAATTCACTAGTCCAACTCACTGAAGCTTGTTCTGAATGGAAACTTGTAGATGTTATTGAAGTCTAACTGCATAATGGTGTTCCGTATATTATTAGCATATATGCTACCTCCACTGGTTTAATATGAATATGCCAACTTTGTAGACCATTTTAAGTGCTGAAAGAGTGGAAGACTTATCTCTGCTATTATAACATTGTTTCCCACAAAATACAGCTTTGACTTGCTAGCTAGCTACTGAAAATCATATCTTCATTTCTATTTATTACATTTTAGTTTAACTTATATAGTTTTTTTAAAATCATTGCAACAAAGCTTTTATTGATTGCTCAATAAAATGCAGGTTCTGGATGTGAATGATTGGTTTATTTTAGATTTATATATGCATGCATTTATTTATTATTGACATATTGTTTTATGCCAATAGAAGAGAATATCTATAGTTCAGGACTGAGCTGTGGAATTCCTCGTGCTCTTTGAACTTGGTTGTTTCCTTATAGACATTTCATTACCCATCTATTATTTGATTCTCCTAACCTGCTTGATCTAAAAGGTTCATGCAGAACTGCAAAAAGTCACCACACTGTCTTAAAAAAAATCTAATAAGGTGTTCTTTCAAACTTTGAGGCTGAAAAGGTAACAACTATAGCACAAAACTAGGGGGGGGGGACTTAGTCCAACTCCTTACAATACAGCCCCTTGTATTGTAATACAATGACAAACACACTCAAAACCGTAGAAATGGTGGTAGACTTTAGGAGAAACCGTCCCATACTACCACCTCTTACAATACTAGACAACACAGTATCAACAGTAGAGACCTTCAAATTTCTAGGTTCGACCATATCTCAAGATCTAAAATGGACACCTAATATCAAAAACGTCATCAAAAAAGCACAACAAAGAATGTTCTTTCTGCGCCAACTCAGAAAGCTCAAACTGCCCAAGGAGCTGCTGATACAGTTCTACAGAGGAATTATTGAGTCTGTCATCTGCACCTCTATAACTGTCTGATTTGGTTCTGCAACCCAACAAGACAGACACAGACTTCAGAGGATAATTAGAACTGCAGAAAAAACAATTGCCACCAACCTGCCTTCTATTGAGGACCTGTATACTGCATGAGTCAAAAAGAGGGCTGTGAAAAGATTTATAGACCCCTCACATCCTGGACACAAACTGTTTCAACTCCTACCCTAAAAATGATGCTATAGAGCACTGCACACCAGAACAGCTATACACAAGAACAGTTTTTCCCCGAACGCCATCACTCTGCTAAACAAATAATTCCCTCAACACTGTCAAACCATTTACAAAGTCTGCACTACTATTAATTTTCTCATCGTTCCTATCACCCATCTCCTCCCACTTATGACTGCATGACTGTAACTTTGTTGCTTGTATCCTTACAATTTATATTGACTGTTTCCTAATATGATTTGATTGCTTATTTGTACCCAGACTATCATTAAGTGTTGTACCTTATGATTCTTGACAAATGTATCTTTTCTTTTATGTACACTGAGAGCATATGCACCAAGACAAATTCCTTGTGTGTCCAATCACACTTGGCCAATAAAGAATCCTCCCTCCCTCCCATTCTCTCTCTCTCTCTCTCTCTCTCTCTCTCTCTCTCTCTCTCTCTCTCTCTCTCTCTCTCTCTCTCTCTCTCTCTCTCTCTCTCTCTCTCTCTCTCTCCTCAGAAACCATTAAGTTCAGCCACTAAAATTTACTTATTCCTGAGCTGAAAAAGAAATTGACATGACCCTCTACAAATCAGGTATCCTATGTTAAATACTGATGCAGGTCTGGAAAGTAGGTCAACTAGACTGCATCATGTTCAAATACAATAAAACTTGGTGGGAGGAAAGTATGAAAAAAGAGTTATTGGTATGCACAAAATTATAACTAGAATATTAAGCAGTTATTCTAAAAACAACATTATAACTACAATATTCAACAGTTATTATTATTATGATTCTTTGATATTAACTGAAAAAATATACTGCAATTTTATGAAAGATAAAAATATTAAAATATTTTCCTCATTTCTCTTTAAAAATTATGTACAGTGTAAATGAAATGACACACATCATAACAATTTTCATTTGATTTTGTAAATTACAAAATTAGTTTTAGGAGCTTACTTATGTTTTATTTGATCCCAGGCAAATAATGTAAAATCAGATTTCCATCTTGACTTACAGGTAAAGTTTTCAACTACAATTACACAATTACACTGTGTAATATAAGTTTATGGCAAATTTTGAAACCTGGAGTCATTCCACTATGCTGGATTTGCACGGCAGTAACATAAGCAAGAATACTTCGAATGATGTCGGAATTGTTTGGAAATATGGATTTAATCTTTATTCTATATCTAATCATTTATACTGTCTCCGATATAATTTGGAGTTCTCA
Organism: Diadophis punctatus similis; assembly: GCA_023053685.1. Classification (NCBI taxonomy): domain Eukaryota; kingdom Metazoa; phylum Chordata; class Lepidosauria; order Squamata; family Dipsadidae; genus Diadophis; species Diadophis punctatus. The sequence goes on from JALIGW010000003.1 coordinate 149,853,851, forward strand.
GCAAAGTTCAATCTGCCTTCAAATCTGCTTTAGTGCCAGTTGCGTTTCTAGAGCTCATAGATTTAATATATCAATTATGAAATGTGTTTGTGAGCTTTAATAAGGTAAAGGGCCATCTGGAGATCTGAGTCTTTACCTTTATCATTACTCAGCACAATAATTACAGTGTTTGGGAAAGTGCTGTCATCTTAACTTTTATACCTAATATTTTTGGTGGAAACCATTTTTATGAACCTGTACTATAGGAAAACAGAAAGTTAGAAAACTGAAAGTTAGAAACACTTAGAAAGCTAGCACGCTTAGGAAAAAAGAGTTTCAATTCTGAAAAGGTTAACCAAACAAAAGCAAGAGTTATAATGAGATCTGAATTTGGCGCACCACCTGATGAGAGTTAATTCTACAGAGACAGTGAGCAACCATATCAAAATAAACCTTAACACTGTAAAAAGAAAGGACAAAAAGGAACAAATAAATCCCAACAAAGACAAGGAGCACGTTCTCTATCATTTAGGGTGGAGATAAAAATTAAATGTAAAAAGATTTTATTCCTGTATTTATAAATAAGGCTAGTTCCATAATTAATACTAAATTCTAGGGATATTGTTTTTCTACTTCCTTCAATAAATATTACTTATCCTTGGATTTTCCTATGGGCTTATATAATTGGTTCCAGTCCAGTGGTGGGTTGCTGCTGGTTCGGACCGGTTCTTTAGAACCGGTAGCTCTGGCTCCAAGCTGAGAGCGAACCGGTTCTTTTTATCCATGGAAGTGGGCCTGCCCGCCCGCCCCTGGGTTATACTGATCTTTATCTCTGCTTCCGAAGCCCAGCTGATCAGGGGCAGCAGATTGAATTGCCGCTCCGCAGCTGTTTTATGTGCTCCTTGCCTCGTTTGTCACATGCAAGGTTTTTTTTTTAAGTACTGAATATGCACAGAGGATTATTTTCGGGGAAAGGACGTGCGCGTGAAAAACATGCACTTCCATCGCGATGCAAACCGTGGAGAATGAAGAAATAGGCAGCTTATCTGAATTGCTATGCTTGAGAAAACAATGTATTTTTAAATATTCCTGTAAATTTATAAGTGCATTTCTTCCATTCCATATATAATTGTTTTGTTTAAGAAATAATTCTGAGCAAGCAGAATTCTATAATGCCCTTTGACATGGGGAGCATTATGGAAATAGATCATTATAGAGGGTGATTGGAAGTTTCTAGTCTGACTGATTGTATGCAATGTGATAGGGCTGTGGAAAGTTTCAGTTCAAAGTTTATTATATAAATGGGAATGGTTTCCTAAGTGGATAATGCAAAATGTACTCCAGATGAACTTTGGACAAACTCTATTTGTCCAGAAATATCCAGACCTAAGCAAAGCCATAATTATAAAATAAATAAAACACTGAACAATAACTGAACAAACATACATTACTACACTGTCTACACTTAAGAGAATGTAACCCATCTTAGTGCTTCCTTAATATATTGCTTTTCTACCATTTTGCTAATGTAATTTAGTTCTAAGTGATCGATTTTTTTAAAAAAAGAATGGAGCACATGCTTTCAGTCTAAAATTTGTACATTCACATCAGTGGTGGGTTCTAAATTAGATCGCCACTGGTTCGTGCGCGCGCTTGCGATGCTTCTGCGCATGCACAAAAGCGTCTGCACATGCACAGAAGCGTCCTGGGTGGGTGAGCGGAGCATCCCGAGCAGGGGTGGTGGTGGTGGAGCATCCCGAGTGGGGGGGCAGAGCCTCCCACCGCCGCCTCTACCGGTTCTAAGAACCGATCCGAACCAGGAGCAACCCACCGCTGATTCACATAGATCCCAAATAAACTAATCTCTGATCAGAGATAATGGTTTCGTAACAATCATAGATTTTGATGCCTTTTGTATCAGATGAAATAAGACTGCATAATCACATGTTATATGCTGTGTAAAATGACCTGATAAAAATTCTGGCTTCTTTTAAATTCAGTTCACATTGTTGTGTCTGTCTTTTAAATGTTCAACTGGCTGCAGGATATATGAAAAAATGTTTCCTCCCATTATAGAATTTCCATCCAAGGTCATCAGATATCATTACCATCAAAATTTGTGAAACACTGTTCCATCAATTTAAACACAATAACACCACTGCCTGATTTTTGATAAGGCTAAGATTTCTTGCTATTTATTTTTGTAATTATGCATCTTTATTTCTTGTATTAACTGTTAGTCATCCTGAATGATCACTCAAAAAAAACAAACAAATAAGTTAATTTTTAAAAAATCAGACATTACAGGAATTAAATGTTATAAACATCTGAAGATATCAGATGCAACCACATCTACTGATGTTAAGCAAATCTGGACCTTTATATGAGATGATATACAAATTAAATCTATTTTTAGCCCCTATACTTCTTACAATAAAAAGGCAATAATTAAGAAATGAAAATAACAGTATTCCACGTATTTTGAAGGAGGATTGTTCCCTTCAGTGAGGAAACCACACAGACATACCTAGCAGTGTCAACACGCAAGCCAGGATTGCTATGAGTGCTCCAGTACTAAGTCCAGCTGGCAAGATGTAGGCCTCTGCATTACATGTTTGGGCAATGCCATCTGCATCGCAGTCACAGACTCGAATCGTGAGTGTATTGGTGCTACTCAGGGACGGTGAGCCACTGTCTACAATGAATATTGGCAAATAATAAACGGACTGTTCTTGCCTTCGAAAGCCATTTCGTCTGGTGAGTATAGATGCTGTATTGTCTAGATCAAGGAAAAGACAAAAGGGAGACAACATTTTCTTAAAGAAAAAAAATCTGTTCTTTTAGATTAATTTTAATAGTATCTTAGCTTGGCAATATAAATAAATACGCCTCATAATTTGAAAGTAGAAAACACAGTCCCTGGAAGTAAGCATAAAGACTGCAATGGCCCTTTGTAAATAGTTTATAAAGAAGATTTATTCCTGATCTCTCATTCTAATTTGCTAATTGAACTATGACAAACCTTTTCCTGATGGCAGACTTGAAATACATATTCTAGGTATTAATACATCAGCACAAGAAAGACAATAGAAAAGGTTGCTTGAACTGTGCTAAGGATAGTGAAAACGTGTCCTTAGATACGTTGTTAAAATACAATTCCCAGCAACCCCAGCCGGTTAATGGTTGGATGCTGCAAGCTGTAATTCAGTAATACCCAGAGAGCCATAATTTCTATCCGTGACTTGTGCCCATTATAATTGGCCCAACTGAGATACAGTTCCACTCTAACACGTTCAAATAAAACCCCTTTGATTTTGTACTTGGATCCTAATATCAGATGGAAGTATGTAAGTCATGGGTCATGACATATATTTTGCCACTTGTTGCCTCCTGACCACGGTGGAGACCTATGGTTCATGTTCCTCTTTTTGGAAATGCTGGGACTACACATATAAACTGTAAAATGCGTGTAAGAAGAATAGTGAAGAGATGTATCACTCAAGAAAATAGCATATTCTCCAAAGATCATCCCAGTGGCTAGTTAAGAGCTCATTAGGATTTGGACAGATATATTTATTTTATTTTTATTTATTTATTTTTGTCAAGTACGTTTTGGTAATATGCATAGATATAACATTGTTTATATACATAAGATGGGTACTGATAAGAGGGAACATTAGGATAGGGATGGTAGGCACGCTGGTGCACTTATGCACGCCCCTTACTGACCTCTTAGGAATCGGGTGAGGTCAACAGTGGACAGTCTAAGGGTAAAGAGTTGGGGGTTTGGTGACAAAACCATAGAGTCAGGTAGTGAGTTCCAGGCATTTACCACTCTGTTGCTAAAGTCGTATTTTCTACAGTCAAGTTTGGAGCGGTTCACTTTGAGTTTGTATCTGTTGTGTGCTCGTGTATTGTTGTGGTTGAAGCTGAAGTAGTCGTTGATAGGAAGGACGTTGTAGCAGATAATCTTATGAGCTATGTTTAGGTCGTGCCGAAGGCGACGTAGTTCTAAGCTTTCTAAGCTCAGGATTTCAAGTCTGGTTGCGTAAGGTATTCTGTTGCTAGTAGAGGAGTGGAGGACTCTTCTTGTAAAGTATCTCTGGACACTTTCTAATGTATTTATGTCCGATATGCAGTGTGGGTTCCAGACAGATGAGCTGTATTCAAGGATTGGTCTGGTGAATGTTTTGTATGCTCTGGTTAGTAGTGTGATATTACTGGAGAAGAAGCTATGTAAGATTAGGTTAACAACTCTTGAAGCCTTTTGGGCGATGTTGTTACACAGACTATTTGGAGCAATTGCTATTAAGTCAATTTGAGTCATTTTGCATGGCCCGTGTTCTGTAATTATACTGTCAGATATAAGTAAACAGAGGCAGAATAAGTAACCATTTTCTTCACTTACTTCAACTTGTCTTTGGTGTTATGGAATTGATCCTCTTCAGGCAGATCTCTACCTTTTGCAAGAATTATTCTTGGCTGTCCACTTAGGTGCCAGATCCAAGAGAATGAAGTTAGAGCTCTTACATGGAACTAATTTTAAAAACTAACTTTCAGGCAGGAGGCCCAGAAGCATCCAGTACCAACAAATGTAGGCAAAGTAAAAGGAGCTTTGACAAAGCTGCCAGCCTTTGGCACCATTACAATTAAAAAGAATCAGACAGATTTTGTTTACTGTGGAAACCAGATTCTTTCACTGATGAAACTGATTTTGAAGGGAAAATTACCCATTGATAAGAAAAGCATTGCCTATTGTTGGTAAGTTGCCTGTGGTTAACAAAGCAGTACATAATAGCTTCCTTTTTTCTTTACTTCAGCAGTGCTACTCTTGTCCCTGCTATTCTGGGTTTTGGTGGCAGAGACCTCCCTTAACAGTTTTGGCAGGAATATTATATTTGTTTAATATGGGAGAATGTACCCGGTAGTGTAAGAAGCAAAAGTAAGCGTAAACTGTTCACAGTAAAAGGACTAAGTAATAATCACAACTGCAATGCTGACTTTGCAATGAAATAATAATAATAATAATAGCCTCAACCACCTCCCTATTGTTTTCTAGTGATTATCCCCAATTGATCCCTTCTCTGTAAAAATAATATTAAAAAGGGGATGGCTTTCTTTATGATCCCCTTTTCAAATGATCTCCAAAAGGGGTTGCTACTAATTTAAATAATACTCCTGAGTTTTTGCTTAGGGAGAAAGCTTGCATGCAGAAAAAATATGCAAAGACAACTGAGGCTGAAAAAATGGTTTTATATATATATATATATATATATATATATATATATATATATATATATATATATATATATATATATATATATATATATATATATATATATATATATATATATATATATATATATATATATATATATATATATATATAATTAGTTGATCCCAAGGTTTTTTTCTGACTGCTCTTAGACCTTACAATTGTAATCAAGTCATAACGTAAGATCAAAGTAATTCTGCTTTCTTCTTACCATCCCCCCACCCATGGAAAAAAATGTAACTAAAAGCAAGACACATTTACTGTAATCATATCCTTATGTGACTTGGACTAAAAATAAACTCTTACTCCCTCTTTAGAATAATCAAGTGAAAATCACTTGATCTTGCCTGCTTGCATAAGGCAGTGTTATTAAATCATGCACATGCACATGCACAAAACACAACCAACCAACCAACCAAAACCTTAAATACTTTATAAAATAAATCTATTTATAAGTCCATCTTCTTTTCTTCATATTGTGAGCAAATTAAAAGCTGCCAAGGAAGAAAATGTAGATTGGATTTCGGACAGTAGTCAATGCTTTGTTTTTAAGGAATGTTCCGGTAGTGTTAAAAAGTTTGCCTCTTCAAGAAATCTGGCTTAGATCCACAGTGATGGACTGTTGTCCTATATCCAAACTTCCTTCTTGGTTAGGTTAGGGCAAAGTGGTAGGACAGCAAATACAAAGATTCTGGAAGATAGGGATTATGTGAAACCTTGGCAGTAGGAATGCAAACCAGGAATGAGTCAGAAACTCCATAAATTGCCCTCCCTGGTGTCCTGTAATTGGCCATGTATGGTGGAAAAGCAACCAATATTGCCCTGCTAGACATTTTTCAACTTTCAGTTATGTGAGTAACAGCATATTTCTGGCTGTCAGTGAGATTTAGGCTTGGGAGGGACTATTGGCCATGGTTCCACCCATTTTCTGAGCAGGCAAATCTATTAGTTGTTGCAAGAAGGGGAAAGGTTAATCCCAGGAAAGGTCAATATGAGGTTCCCAGGGCTCATTTCTCTTCCTCATCTACATGGATGAGATGATCTGTTGGGATGGAATGAGGTATCATCAATATGTTGATGATATGCTGATGAGTCAGATTTATACAGTGTCAGATTCAACCGAAGCAAGACAGAGTGGTTGTTGGTTCAGAATCTACTTTGGCTGTTCCTGAAGTTCCACTCCCCTGAAAGTGCTGGCTTACAGACCAAGGGATCCCCCTGGACTCCAGGTTTAGGCTGGAGAAGCTGTGGATACTATTTCCTCAGAGCTTCTGCCAAGTAGTTGTGGTCTTATCTAGAAAAGTACAGACTGAAGATGGTCACTTATGCCCATGGCTTTTCCTGCAGGCAGGGGGTTAGAGACTAATCCATCTGAGCTCTCCCCCGGGTATGTTTGGTGGATGGATGTTTCTTTTGTAATATTGAATTTTTAATTTTTGTATTTGATTTTAATTATGTTTATTGCTGGTTTCTTGTATCTTTTCTGCTGTACGCCGCCCTGAGTCCCTCGGGAGTAGGGCGGCATATAAGAAAACCAAAATAAATAAATAAATAAATAAATTTGTACTACTGCAATTTACTCAACATGGGGCAGCCCTTGAAAACCACAAAGAAACTTTAGCTAGTACCAAATACAGCCATCCTCGTGCTTAATGATATTGTGAAAACCCTGGTGTGATGGTTTGTTTCAAAGAATCAGTTCAAGGTTCTCGTCATTGCCCCCAAAAATACTATAAGAAACATACTTGTCATTCATGGTTTATGTTTTAAATGTAAAATGATTTTTTAAAAAAATATACATATCAGTACATAATCTATATTTAATAAGCTCGACAAAATACATTGTTGTCACAAATCTAAGTATGTTAAAATTAAAATTTAAGAAATCAATCTATGTAGTCAGAAGAACATCTATCAAAGATGATTCATTAATGTGAAAATATATCTCAAAAATTAAAATGAGTGCAAATGAATTAGAAATGCAAATTTTGAATATTCATTTGTCCTTCACACAAAAATTACGTTGCCATCTATTTAAAGAACTGCATTTGGAATCTAATAATAAAATGGCATCTGATTTATATTTGAAAACTACTCTTTAAATGATACATAAATCAAAGAAATATTACACTGAACTGATTTTCAATCTTCAGGATCAGGGCTAAGCAGATACAAGAACAATTAATTTTGATAATGGAACGTATCTAAGCTCTTCAAATGAGGTCATAGCAAAGATTTCAGTTTAGATACGAAAATAGGTAATGAATTTAATAACAGATAGATAATGGATTTTTTTTTTAAAAAAACTGCCAGTTTTAACATTTTAAAACTAAAATATGTCTTATTTCTGGAAGACTTTGTATTATATATTCAATTATAGTAGGTATTTATTTTTTAACTATAATCCTCAGGTGGTGGGTTGTAAAACTATATATGCTAGGATATTTTCTAAAAATAAACACAGTCTTCTACCAACAAATAAACAGCACATATGAAATATCTACATCCTTGTTCTTATACGGTCAATGTGTTGAGTAGAAGATTTTAGTGCTGGGCTGAACATAATCCTAAAACCAGACCCAAAGCATTGTCTAAAATGCCACACTGGTGATATGTTTTCCTTCTATTTTAAGGGAAAGATGGGGACATATCCAAAAGCCATAGCTGACCCTTAAACAAGTTCTTCTTTTCAAAAAATGTTGAGTGTGGCTCCTCCTCACCCAAAACATGTTTAAGACAGAAAATGAACAGGTTGTCTAGTTTGAAGTACAACTCCAGTTGTCTGAAGTCTCAAAACAGAAGTATAACTGATATGGAATGCCTAATAAAAATGGAAGAATTGGCAGGGAAAGTTCAATGACAGGGATCAAAAGGCCAATGCAATAACATAGTACAATAGAGCAAGAAATATATACAGTATAAGCAAAAGGGGAAAAGAACACCTGCATTCTTTGATAGGGTGGAAAGCCTTAGTCTACGAAACCTGGAAAGTCAATAACCCTGGAATCAATTGTAAACTACAAGGATTTTTCTCCTTCCGAACATCATTTACAGGCCAAGAACCAATATTTTTCTGGAGAATGAGGTAATCACATTCTGTTACCGATAGCTGCCTCATGGCTGAGACAAAATGTTTCCTCCAGGATTTTTCTTCAGTATCCAATATTAAAAATGAATGAAACAATAAAACAAGATTAAAACTTTGCAAAACAATACTAATCGGTACCCATCAGGAATATAGGATTATTTTCAGGAGACTGAAATGACATTAACAGCCAGAAATGTGGGGGTTTTAGCTCTTGCCTGCAATTTATGATCGATGTGACACATATATTGCAAGTGATGTGTGGGAAATTATTTTGTCACAAGTTCTTAAAAGTTTATTTCTATATTTCTGGAGTCTATAAATGAAAGCAATTTGGTTAGTGATTAAGGCACCTGGCTAGAAACCAGGACACCACGGGTTCTAGTCAGTGGTGGGATTCAAATTTTTACTACCGGTTCTGTGGGCGTGGCTTGGCGTGGCTTGGTGGGCGTGGCAGGGGAAGGATACTGTAAAATCTCCATTCCCACACCACTCCAGGGGAAGGTTACTGCAAAATCCCCATTTCCTCCCGATCAGCTGAGACTCGGGAGGCAGAGAATAGATGGGGGCGGGGCCAGTCAGAGGTGGTATTTACTGGTTCTCCGAACTACTCAAAATTCCCGCTACCGGTTCTCCAGAACTGGTCAGAGCCTGCTGAAACCCACCTCTGGTTCTAGTCCTGCCATAGGCGCGGAAGCCAGCTGGGTGACTTTGGGTTAGTCAATCTCTCTCAGCCTGACTTTACTCATAGGGATGTTGTTGCGGGGAAAATAGGAGTATTAGGTATGTTCGCTGCCTTGAATTATTTGCAGGATTAATTTTTTTTTTTTAAAAAAAAAATCTACATCTAAATCTAAAGCCCAGTAATGTTAATGCTCTTGAAGTATAATTTTATTTGGAAAAAAAAAGTAAGAAAAAAGTGAAAATAATTAGTTTAACAAAGGATTTGAAGCCCATCTGTTTGGCTCATAGATTGAAACGATTTAACTAACACCTTTTTTCCCCTTGACAGACGATCTATAGATAAGAAATTACTGTGGTCTGATTGCTTTTAATTAATGTTTTCCCTGACAAAGAAGTTACTCTAGGTGACAGTCAGTGTTGCTTGTCTGAAGAAATTAGAATGGTAGCGTGTTTGTTCTGAAATGTCCTTAGGCTAGAACTGTCATTGATACCTTACCTTTGTTATCTTGCAATGTGAAGTTGTGGTTGTTTGTTGCATCTCCTGCCAAACTGAAGGAAAACTGATGACCATTAGGTGGGTCATCTCTGTCAATGGCACTGATTCTTTGAATGATCTAAGGAGGGAAAAACGTCATCTTCATATCAGATTTCAGTTTGTTTTCATTACTATGTAATTATTTAGTATTAAGTATACATAAGTACTCATAGAGAAAGTTTAAATATTAATATGACCTGAAATCTGTTTATTAAAAGTACTTTTCAGAATGTATATTGAAGTTGTTTTTTTCTGAACAGCTCTCCTTGCTGGAAAATAACATGATAGAAAAGAGAGGCACTATTCAATTAATCTCTTGCTAAAATATAATATATAAGTAGAATAAATTTCACTTCCTCAGGCAGAATTTCTTTCTTGAAATTGGTTCCAAGTGGTGGATCTTCTACAGCAGGTTTTTTTTTGGAACAAAGGACAACAAAAATGTTTTGAAAGGGTTTCTAGAAAGAGGCAATTTCCATATATATTTATATATATATATATATATATATATATATATATATATATATATATATATATATATATATATATATATATATATATATATATATATATATATATATATATATATATATATATATATATATATATATATATATATATATATATATATATATAATTCTTGGGACAATGAAAATGATAAAAATACTGTTCTTTACTTCCTCTTCTACCACTCTGGGTATGGAGGGAAAAAACATTGTTAATTTATAAATTTAACTTCGGGTGAATTGAACAGAAATTATAAGGCCATTTCGATTCATATTATATCACACATTTTAATGTTGTTATTCTAATGTGTAATCTGGGCCCATTTAATGCTTTTGAGGGGGAGTATTTTCCTGAAAATACTTCCAAATGAAATTCACATTGTTTTGGGCAATGTTATCATTTCCAAGCCGGAGAGAATAGATTAAATTATTACTTTTAAAAGAAACAAATAGGGGAAATGATAGCTTTGATGGGTTCAGTGATTTTAATGAATTTTAAGAGGAAAAAAAAATACTGTCGGCCAAAGAAATCTTTTCTAAAGAAGCTGCAAATGCTCCATCAAACTGAAAGCTTAGGTTTTTGCCTAAAGGACTTAGCACAAACTCAAATGTTTGAACTCTGTTATCCTGACACTTACTTATTTTCCCAAGACGTAATAACAGAACTGATTCAAATGTATGTTGCAGACTTGCTTTTCTGCATGACAGGAGAACACCTTGAGACTCATGTATAGTCCTTAAAATCTTTGGTGGAACCCCAGTGCCCCTCCAAAAATTCCATGCAAAGTGTATTTTTAAGTAATAAAAATACATTATAAATAATAATAATTGCAGTAATTAATTTAGTTCACTTAAATATTAGTCAAGAGCTGAGAAACATCAACCTTAAATGGAAGGATGTGGAGACTAGCTGCGGATCAAAAATTGTGGAGTATGCTTGTAGCCTCATGTGCTTAGCACAGGATGTAATAATAAATGTAAATGTTGCTATTTGTCCTGACTCTACCTGTCTCTTCCTCTAAATACTTCCAAATGAAATTCATTTGGAATTTCTTTTTTGAAATGGACTCTCTAGGATACCACTCTAGCACATCACTCATCCTGGCCAGGGATTTCCCAGAGTTAAGAGTCCATGCATTTTAAAGTTGCTGGAGCTAAGAAAAACGGCTCTAGAGCAGCCTTTCTTAATCTTTATTATCCTGGAGGATCCCTTCAAATAGCTTTCAAGTCTCAGGGAACTCCTACCAAAAATTGCCTACATTCACAATACAATTCACCTCTAGCCTACACAATCCACATTTTATAAGGTTTACCACAGCAAAGCAGCATGTGAGCATCTATGTTCCCACGTCAAAATTCCCAACATTGCAAGGACTAGCATTGCATGGCATAGGAAGCTCAAAAACTTATTTTTTCTCAATTGCAATTTTGTATGTATGCAGAAAAGATGATGATTCAACAGTGTTGTATGATACAACAGTGACACAGATGATACAACAGTAGTGGGACTCACCTCCAAGGGGGATGAGTCTACCTATCGAGATGAGGTGGACCGGTTGCTTTCGTGGTGTGGAGATAATAACTTAGTCCTTAACACCAATAAGCCCAAGAAGCTTATAGTGGACTATAGAAGGAATAGATCAGACATCCAGCCCTTGGTTACACCGCATATCGGACATAAATACATTAGAAAGTGTCCAGAGATACTTTACAAGAAGAGTCCTCCACTCCTCTACTCGCAACAGAATACCTTACGTAACCAGACTTGAAATTCTAGGCTTAGAAAGCTTAGAACTACTTCGCCTTCGGCACGACCTAAGCATAGCTCATAAAATTATCCGCTACAATGTCCTTCCTGTCAATGACTACTTCAGCTTCAACCACAACAATACACGAGCACATAACAGATACAAACTCAAAGTGAACCGCTCCAAACTTGACTGTAAAAAATACGACTTTAGCAACAGAGTGGTAAATGCCTGGAACTCACTACCTGACTCTGTGGTTTCGTCACCAAACCCCCAAAACTTTACCCTAAGACTGTCCACTGTTGACCTCACCCGATTCCTAATAGGTCAGTAAGGGGCGTGCATAAGTGCACCAGCGTGCCTACCGTCCCTGTCCTAATGTTCCCTCTTTCAGTACCAATCTTATGTATATAAACAATGTTACATCTATGTATATTACCAACACGTACTTGACAAAATAAATAAATAAATAAAATAAATAAAAAAACTGAATGAAAAACTGCTGGTGACTTTCTACTGTTGCACCATAGAAAGTATTTTAACTTATTGCACCTGTATGGTTTGCCAATTGCACAGTGGCAGATAGGACAGCGCTCCAGAGGGTTAACGTCATTTCCCAGAGGATCATTGGTTGCCCTCTCCCCTCTTTGGAAGAGCTTTATAGCTCCCGCTGCCTTAAGAAAGTTCAAAAGATCCATCTTAAAGATCCATCTCATCCCGGGCACCCTTTTTTTGAACTATTACCATCTAGCAGGCAGTACAGGATAATAAAAACAAGAACAAATAGGCTGAAAAACAGCTTCTATCCCAGGGCAGTAACTATATTGAATTCTACTGTATAGTGCAATATTAATGCAATATCAGGGGTTTTCAATTCAATTGTATAGAATATGAAGGATGTGTGTTTTTGTTTTATTTTTATGTACAATGTACACTGAAGATGGCATTTAATTTCATTGTACGAGGTGCAATGACAATAAAGTAAGGTAAAGTAAAGAAAACTTATATGGCTGCCCATCTCATAAAAACAACTCAGGGTGATTCACAGCAATAACAGAATAACAATAAAAAACCCTGCTCAGGCAGGAAATCCTATACCATTTCAGACAAATAGTTGTCCAATCTCTTATTAAAAACTTCCAGTGTTGGAACATTCACAACTTCTGGAAGAAAGTTGTTCCACTGATTAATTGTTCTAACTGTCAAGAATTTCTCCTTAATTCTAGGTTGCTTCTCTCCTTGAATAGTTTCCATCTGTTGCTTTTTGTCAAGCCTTCAGGTGCTTTGGAGAATAGGTTGGCATTCTCTCTTTATGGCAATGCCTTAGAACACTGCTATCATGTCACCCCTAATCCTCCTTTTCATTAAACTAGACATATCCAATTCAAGCAACTGATCTTTATATGTTTTAGTCTCCAGTCTCCTAATCAACTTTGTTGCTCTTCTCTGCACTTTTTCTACAGTCTCGACATCTTTTTTTTAAAAAATTGTGGTGACCAAAACTAGATGCAGTATTCCATGTGTGGTCTTACCAAGGCATTATAAAGTGGTATTAGCACTTCATGTGATTTTGATTCTCTCCCTCTGTTAATAAGCCTAGGACTGCATTGGCTTTTCATAAGCTTTAATGATAATTAAGGCCCCTACTCCTCCCCAAAAAATCCTGTGGAATTCCTAGCAGCTTCTCATAGGATCCTAATGTTCTTCAGGGCACTTGTTGAGAAAGGGTGGTCTAGAAATTTTGATGTGTCCTTCAACTTTCCAGGAAGTGTTGTATGAACAAGAAACATTGTATAAATCAGAAACCAGAAATGTTGTATTCCTATAGGGAGATGTCTAAGAGAATAGAAATGGGTTATTTTCATCAGTTAAGAAGTCTAGAAGATGTTCAAAGCTGTGTGTAGTGTAGATTCACCTGTGCAGTTCTGTAGTGGGATCTTGGATGATAAAGGTTTCAGACCTAATTAATGCTTATTTAGCTTCAAATCAACGTGTCAGTTTTACTGCAATGAATTGATTATGTTTTAACTTAAAAGAGGCATCACTGTAAATCAAAATCACTGTTTTGCAGAAAATATCATCAAGTTGTGTTTTGAATATAAATCCACACCTGGCCAGGTTCTGAATTTTCACAGACTGTTGTTTCATAATCCATAGCAAACTCAGGTGCATTGTCGTTAATATCCAGGATAGTGATGGCCACATATCCCCTCCCAATTTGTGAAGGGTTTTCTGATAAAAAGAACAAAAAGGAATTATTATTGTTTATGATAAACCAATTCTGCAGATATCTAATATATTCTGTACAACTGCATTAACAAAATGAAATTGTCAATGAAAAAAAAAGTGGCAATGACAACAACAAAATGCAGTAATTGCAGGGGTGAAATGCTGCCGGTTTGGCCCGGTTCGGGCATACCAGTAGAGGCGGCTGCTAGTGGTTTGGAGAACTGGTAGTGGCGGCAGGGCGAGGCTCCGCCAACCCGCCCGGAGTCGCCATTTTCTTGTTTTTAACCTTCTGTGCATGCGCAAAGCCTTCTGCGCATGCGCAGAGGGTGAAAAAGCACACATGAAGGTGGTGCGCACGCCCACACGCAAAGCATGTGCTTCCGAACCAGTAGGGAAGGTAAATAGATTTCACCGCTGAGTAATTGCAATATCTCAACAAATCAATGACTCATTAGATATGTTCCCCTTTTATTTCCACTACCTCTTATTTACTATTTTAGATAAAAGTAAAGGAATAATCTACCCAGCTTGTTGCATTTGATAGTTTCAGCCATCATCAGCAGAATCTAATGAAGCTACTCTCTTTAACCAAGATGTAGGTATTGACATAGTAGTTACACACAGTAAATTCCAATTTGCAGTAACAAAGAAGACTAATGAACCTCTGTTATCCATAATATAAGTCAAATATAATTCTAGGGTTCCAAGGATTTACATGATCAATCAATTCTGCAATGTCCTTTTAATGCCATTTATTAACCAATCTATTTCTTGTCTCTGAATCCATAAAAGTGATTACTGCAGTTTGCATAAAACAATAAAACATTACAGTAGAGCTGTTTCTACAAGAACAGACACACATTTTATCCTATGATACATAGAAGTACTTTAACATACATAGAATTATCATGGAATAGAATAAATATTAACTCTTTGTATTTCACATTTTATAACTAGAAACATCTATTGGCATGGGTTTTAGAAAAAAAAGATTTGATTCAAACTTGCTTAGCTAATACAGTGAAAATCAACACTTTATAAAACTTCCATTTTTTTTAAAAAAATGGCAACTTACGGCTTTCCATTGCTAAAACTGTAATATTATGAACAGCATTTGTCTCTCTGTCCAATGTCTTTGCTGTAGTAATAACCCCAGTATTGGCATCAATATTGAAATATCTTTCTAAGTCTGTATTTCGATCTATTGAATACCTGGATGAAAGATGAA
Organism: Diadophis punctatus similis; assembly: GCA_023053685.1. Taxonomy (NCBI): domain Eukaryota; kingdom Metazoa; phylum Chordata; class Lepidosauria; order Squamata; family Dipsadidae; genus Diadophis; species Diadophis punctatus. The sequence goes on from JALIGW010000003.1 coordinate 149,869,120, forward strand.
AGCAAATTTGCACATTGTTAAAAATGCACATTGTTAAAAATGTTTCATTGATTTCACATTAAGGTGAAAGAGTTTTCTATTATTTTCCCTCTTCATCTAAATTCTTTTTTTGAATCTGATGTTTTATTGTCTTCCTAAACTAAGATAGTACATTATACCGTGTTTTCTGCTTCTGTAAAATGTACTGTGTTAGCTTAATCCCTATATTTCATAATGTTTTTCTTAAGGGAGGTCACAAGTATATTCTTGCCTTTTCTGTTATGTAATTCCTGGATACATCAAGGTTTTTTAGGGGTGGGTGGGAGGGGATACTTTACATGTGAATATAACCATAACATAAAATAGATCTGGAAACCACCCATTTGCATTTCATTTCCGTCAGAGCTTGCACAGTGAGATGTAACGGTTTTTAAAAAATTATTTTAGAGGCAGAAAAAGGATAGATAAGGAAATCAGAGAGCAGATCAGGGATTATATATCATCACATTTGCTCCTGGAGTTTGATTTTCATCATACAAGCTCAGGCTCTTATCACTGAATACCTTTGGCTTAAACACTCTCTCTTTCCTCCTCCAAATTCTTTTGAAAGAAAATTTCAAAGCAAAAATAAACAGCAAAGAATACAGAGAGATTATCCAATGCTCATTGGTTTGGTTATCCTCATTGTAAACAGCTATGTCTTTTGAGACATACAAATGCTTCCAGACTTTGGTATGTTGACAGGATAATAGGATAACTCTAAATCATATTCCTGCCATCACAATAAAAGTATAAAATCAGAGTTCTCACACACTGGTAGTATGAATCATTTTACATAAAGCTTTTTTGTGTGCAGGGAAGCACTTCAAGAATGACAAAGAGCTTGTGGCATGATTTAAACAGTAGTGGAGTAAATGGCTTAACTAGAATTTTCCACAGAATCCATAATTTGATTTAAGTTCATTGGGAAAGTGAGCAAGTGAAGGAAAGGAGTAATTTAGGAGGATGGCAACAACACTGTAATTGATTAAAACAAATGAGTATAGCTCATGTGACTCTTTCATATAAGTTCCAGAGCTTTACTAATTATAATGATGTTATCATTTCAGAATTTTCACCTCTTTTGGCTCTGCAGCAATGGGAGATATAAATGGCAGAGAAATGTAGTCAGCTAGTTCAACAATCCCGACAGAAATATTGAATATTGTAAAACCATGGTTCTATATACCTACAAAGCTTTAATATCCTTTTCCCACATCCTTTGAATCACGGGTGCTTTGCTGAATTTTTTTGTTTTACAGGAATTTGTTTGTGCATACGTTTAATTGGTATGGTTTGGCTTGCTTTAAATTCTCCCACTAATGATAATTTTAAAGAAAAAGCTTCATTTATTGATTAACCAATTCAGTTTAAATCAATTTGCAGAAAGCTGGGATGTTACTTCCAGCCTAAATTAATTATTTTTATTTCTCTGCTAGAATTCTAAGAGTATTTCTGCAACAATAGTACATTTATCTGTTTCATTTCAGTGCCTGTTTGTTTGCATGTTATATCTTGTGATTGTATTCTGATACTTGGCAAGGAATCCCAAACTTGTAAAAAGCTTCATGGTCAGCACCAGAGATATTGCTGGTCATCTTCATAATATCATTCTTGACCGGTGCAGATATATGGAATTTAATTTCTGGTCAGCTTTTAATCCTTTAAGTTAACAACTCTACTATTGTTCATTGTTGCTAATAAACAGTCACAATGGAAGCCATTTGTGTACTTTCTTGAGAAACATTCAACTGATTATAAGTAATCTAATAACATTCTTTCAAGCATTTTGTGCTTATCTTTTTCAAAACAGATATCAGTTTTGGCTCAAATGAAGCATTAAAAACATGGCATTTCTAAGTTATAATTGCATAGCTATCAGGCCCTTTCTGCTCTTACATTCAACAGTACTTTGAGTTAAATTATTTTGAGGAAGTTTCTTTTTAGCCAATCTAATACCAGAAACTAAAATACATACATTCACACACAAAATAAGGACATCACACACACACACACACTATACATATACATATTCATATACATATGGACATTTTTGAAAAATAAATACTGAAGCAATATTCAGGACTGATTTTGTTTCTGGAAATAGTCTGTTTGTGAATAGCGGCTGGTATAATTTAGAGAGAACAAAAGCTATGGTTTGTGGATAATGTGAAATTCTTGTCATCTGTGGAATATTTTCCTCAGATTTCTTTGTGATGCATGTTGTCCCTCTCCCTGTATTATACGAATGCCACAAAACCATTGCAATCTAGCCTAGAATACTGATGAAGTAGTATTTACCTATTTGAATGTTTATAAATTGCTGTGCCCCAAAGAATTAAACATATTTGCAATTACAACAGAAAAGCAAATTAATATTATGCAGATTTAGCTGCTTCCGTCTCTTAACAGCTTAGTGAACTGCACATTTATAAAGATCTTTGGCATTCCCTGCACAGTCCTTGTTAATATACTTGTACACAATTTTAAAGTGAAATGGAATCTTTTTTCAGTTGACCAAATCACTGCCATGTTCTCCCTCTCTGAGAGAGAGAGAGAGAGAGAGAGAGAGAGAGAGAGAGAGAGAGACAGACAGACAGACAGACAGACAGACAGACAGACAGAGACAGATGTTCATCCCTCCCTCCCTCCCTCTCTCTCTCTCTGCATATGTGTGATTGTGGGTGAATGTGGGTGGCTCTTTGGGAGATATATTTTAAAGCACCTTCCCAATTCCTGAATATCTACCCTGGTCTCCAACTTTGGGATTATAAAGGAAGAAAATAAAGGGACAGAATGGAAATATTCCTCCAATTGAACTGACAAAGGTGAGAAAAGCAACATATAATAGGAATAAATAAATGAAAAGAATATACAGTTGAATACCCTGAAAACAAACAAACAAACAAACAAAAATTGGAAATGAGCTATTAAATTACCTGACAGGACTGTTAGATGCATCTGGATCATGGGCTGCTACAGTACCAATAATAGTGCCTACTTTGGCTGCTTCAGATACCACCATGCTATATGAAAGTGAACTAAACATGGGTGGCTCGTCTACATCCTCCACAATGATCTTGACTGTTGTCACATCATTGAATGGTCCAAGGCTTAAGAAGCGGGCATCTACCTGCTTATTTGCTGCTTCAATTCTCAGTATGTAGCTAGTCTTTGTTTCGTAATCCAGCTCCTAGAATGGCAAAGTTCAATTAGCAAAGTCTTTGATTTATGACTACCCAAGAATATACAGGTTTTTCCCATCTTCAGATGCAAAAATATCAGTCTTTCCAACAGACCTAAGAAAATTTATATAAAATAAGTTTTTACAATTCCAAATGAGATTTTTGCAATCAATTCAAGATGCTTGGAATATGGTATTGAGAAGTTTATGTGGGAGAGAACTAGAGTGAACTGGATGTATTTCCAAGATGAATAATTCTGCTGCTTTCAGTCCCATATCCATCAAACTAATGAGTGTCCTATCAATGTAAAGGATTGTGGCGCCATATAGAAATTTCCAACCTCTAGAAATTCTTACAGGGAAACTTTCCATTAAAATAGCTGCATGACGATATAATCGTATTACATAAAGTGGGTAATAGTTTGTACTGATAAGTAAATTACATTTGTTTTCATCATTAATTTTCTGAGTTACTATATGTTACAGTCTGAAATAATCAAACCAATATTATGTATTAGTATTACTGCTTGGTGATTTCCTCTATTTTTACATACCTGCGAGTTTGTTTTGTGTGGAATGGGCAAATTAATAATTAGATATATTCCAAACACTATTAATGAATAATTACATGCATAATAATATTTTCTGAATATGCAGAACTGCATTTGAATGATATAAATCAGCCGCATGGAAACTGATTGAAATACCGCTAATCTCAGAATCAAACATGAAAATTAGATTGATTAAGAATGCTCATCACCGTTACTGAAATTCAGAGTGTTATAATGGAAGAAACAGACAAGGACAAGTTGCATGACAGACAAGGTCAGATCCGAGAACACAGATTCACAGTTGTTTGACAGCTTGCTTTTTCAGTTCACGGTCATTGAGCACATTCAGAAAAGACAGGCACCAACCTTTATGGTTTCTTGTGGATGTGTCTGCACATGCTGACTTATCCCCATGCCCTACATGCCTTGCCAATAACTGATGATACATTGTTTAGAGTTTTAAGATTCTAGTGTCATCTCCTAGCAACTTTCACCTGCCACTAATATGGAAGCAAATCTAAACTATGTGAAGGATTTTTTTTTTGGTAGCCTGATTATGCAAATCTACTCTTCTATGCTTCTACTACCATGTGTTAGAAGTAATTTCTGGTAGATCTGAAGCACAAACAAAGGAAATGAAATGAAATGTGCCATACCTATAATTTCCTATTTTAAGTAACTTTTTCCCCCTCTTTTGAATCAGAAAAAGGTGTGTCATGCTGATAATCTTATCTCTTATTATTACTGGGATTGATGTGCTGGAAAGGTCTTGAAAATTATCCAGTTACTGTTATTATTAAAATGAATATACTTATTTTAATATCTGAAATGTTAATCATGAAACCCATTTAATGACTCAATCCATTAGAAAGCAGTCAGAGCACAGTATCATAGCAAAATATGACGATTCATCCCTTCAGAAAAGAATACCATTCTCTTAGATATTTTTCTTCCTCCTTCAAGAGCTCTATATAGAAGACAGAGCACATCATATGAAATCAAGGTGGTGAACTTTAATATACTGAACAATAAAGGGGTCAGGGAGGCAGAGGCTATTTCAACCTCAGTAGACCTTCAGTCTTGATACAGAAAATTTTCTTTTCAAGTGTTCTGAGACCAAAATAAAACACATTTGCAATGAGACTTTAGTTTCAAAATCAGAATAAAACATGGAACCATTTCAAGTTTTTGTTCTTAAAGGATACACTAAACTTAGAATGTTCTTAAAAAACATGTAAGTAAGTGTTCTGAACTTAAAATAAAATGTTTCCCATTTTATTGTGCATACTCCTAATTAGATGCTTCATCACAATCTTATTCATTAATACTATAGTAAGTTATGATCATGGTGTCACACCTTTAGTGTAGCTTTTAATTTGTTTAAATCAGACATAAATACAATTATTTTTTGTAACTACTATATGTTTTTATAACTATTATACATAAGTCTTCTAACATATGTAATGTAATATATCAATTTAAAACAGGGACTGTTCCAACTCCATTAAAAGATTCCACTAGAAGTTTCTTACCGATGGTGTACCATCTAAGTTCATAATTGTCAGATAATGAAATGCATAAATATCCATTCTATTCTAGCTACTGTATAGTCATTTGACAACTGCTCATCTAGGGCACTTTCATATTCAACAAATTATTTGGTGGCTGCCATTGAAAACACTCCAAATGCTTCCCACAGTCCCATTGTTTTTGCTTGGCCCACCACATCCAACAGAAAGGGAGTGCTCAGAGCCCTTTTCATCAAGCAGTGTTATCTTTTTGCATCTTTGAGATAGGTCTTCACGAGACCGTGCCTGCCCTAAGAACAGCATCCCTCTGAAAATCCAAGTCGCCTCATCCCTGTTAGCTTTCCATAAGATCCTAAAGACTGGTTGTTTCCCCAGTCATTTGGGCCAGGAGGTTAAGCATGCTCTGATGATGATGATGTGATTTTGTGTGTGTGTGTGTGCATGTGTGCGTGCTTTTGTGTGTCTGTGTATGTATGAGAGACGGAGTCATCATGGGATTTTTGTTGTGCTTTTTGTTTTAATCATTGTACACTACCCAGAGTTATTCTTATGAGATGGGCAGCCATTAATTCAATATCATATCATAATAATCAGAGTCAGTTTATTGTAGTGGTTAAGTCATCAGATTAGAAACTGGGAGACCATGAGTTCTGGCCCCACCTTGGCACAAAACCAGCTGGGTAACCTTGGACAAATCACTCTCTCAACCCTAGAAAGGAAGCAATGGCAAAGCACTTTCATACAGTTGCTGATCAGTAGAGACTGCTAGGCACAATAGGTACCATTTTCTCACTGCACCAAGTACAGCTGACTGGAGAAAAGGAGAGGTTAGCTTGATTTGGTTGATGGGCCTTTCAGACTCAATGGCTGATTTAACAAATTTGATCTAAAATAAGCATTGTATTGATTTCCTTGTACGTAGCATTATTGTAACATCCTAGGATGGATATCAAAGTAAAATTCAAATTAAAGCAATAAAGATACTCTGGGTTATAATGCAAAGATACTATTCCATAAACATTTTTCTATTTGACTTTGAATTAAAAATAATTCTATAATTTGATACTAATTATCACTGGGCTAGTCTTTGGATTACTGTAACTAAAATATGAGTTTGAGATGTAATGGCAAATAACAACTATCCTGAAGGTTAAAGGGACAATTGGTACTCTCTAATTCTTAGTATAGTGAATAAAGCTTGAGGGCTTCATTAATATCTATCTGCTAGTTTTATCTCCTTAGATCTTCACCTCATCTAGTTTTCCAGAGATCAATTTTAAGACTCATACAGATAAAATGATACATTTTAAATAATGTAATTTAGATCACATTTCCATTTGCAAACTGATGTAAGTTATCTCTGGATATTGCTCAATCATGTTAAGATGTTTGAATTAGAATTTTGCTTCATTTTATTAATATTTAAAATTCAAATAGTACTAAATTTTCTAATAAACAATTGAGTCCTATACATTAGAAATGCATTTTTAACGTTTTTAGACAAATTGTTCTTGGGTCGTATAAAACATACTTTGTCTATTTGTCTGTAAATTTAGGTGCAATTGACAGTAAGTCGATCAGCAACCTACCATACCTTTATCTCTGCACTTTTCATTAATTTGTAAAATTGTAAAGAAGCGAAAATAGTCAGTGGATACAACTAAAATACATTTTAGTGAAATTATTTAGTCTAGTTAAATATTTTATCTGATACTGAATGACTTACTTGAATCCCAAAGCACCCCCAAAAATAAACCAATCTTACCTTTTGTATCATAATAATTCCTTCTTGCGTCTCCTTGTCCACTAAAATTTTGAAAACTCCCAAGCCATCACCATCCACAATCTTATATTCCATTTCAGCATTAACCCCTATATCAGCATCTGCAGCCTTTAATCTAGCCACCATTGAAGCCACAGGAAGTGATTCTGGAACATTATATTGGTAGGATCCTATAAAATTAAAAGTGATTAGTGAATCTTTATGGTTCATAGATCTATTAATCCATGACCATCTTTAGTAAGCCGTAAAGGATAGATACAAAATGAGGGAAGTTTTGAATCAGTGCATTTTGCTTCTATAAGCCCATCTAGGGTTTTCCGCATCCTTTACTCCAGAGGTGTCAAACTCAAGGCCTGGGGGACAGATCGGCCCATGGGGTGCTTATATCTGGCCCACAGGGCTGCCCTGGAAACAGCAAAGGATTGGCCCGTGGTGCCTCTGCCAGTGAAAACGGAGCTTGGAAGGGCCGGCCATGGCGCTCCCAAGCTCTGTTTTCACTGGCAGAGGGCTGCAGGAGGCTGTCCCAGCCAAAAATGAAGCTTGGGAGCCCATTTTCGCTAGGGCCACCACAGGCACACCCGACATGAGTGACATTGAACTGGCAATGCCTACCCTGGCCACGCCTACCCTGGCCCCCCGAGGTCAAACACAACTCTATTGTGGCCCTCAATGAAATCGAGGTTGACACCCCTGCTTTACTCTAACGTTACTCCTTTCTTCTATACTACAAAGGCACCATATATAAGTACACCATGGAAAAAAATAACTAACCCATCAGGTGGGTTGGAACTGAAACATCCAGAATGTCTGTCTAAAAATGAGAATTCCCAAGAATAAACACAGAATTTCTGTCTAAAAAGGAGAATTCCCAGGAATAAACATAAGCAGTTTTTACTTCTTAAGATCTCTAAAGGGAAAAAAAATCCTTTGGGGGGAAATTTAGGGGGTGCGGGTTGGATATCCAAGTATGTAATAGCAGTATTCTCTGCTCTGGACTCTCAGTCGGATTTCATTATATGAGAAAGATAGTGATCTGTCCCCTGACAGTGTACTGTATACTAAAGCTACATAATAAACACAAGAGATTATTTTTGTTGATTTATTGACAGTTCACTGGAATGCCACAATCAACTCTTATGCATAATTTTTGGAATAAAAGGTGAAAGGGATGGACTTTTGTGATGGCATATTAACGTTTTCTGCTCTTTTCATTCAGTCTACATATCTTTGAGAATATTGACGCATAAATTCATTGCTGAAAATAATGCCTAACCTAAAGTTTCTGTCAAAGGGAAATCTACTTCCAATGGCATTTTAGCTCCTGTAGGCCTCAAGTCACTAAAGGAAAATAATAAATGAATTTGTAGGATAACAGATAAATCTATAGTGTCTTAAGGAGACAATTTTTCCATGTCAAATAATTGAGATAAATTCTAGTCTTGCACTGTATTGGATTTTCTTGTGGCTCAAACTGAAATTGATCAGATTACAGATTAAGAAAACAGAAACTGACACCACAAACCTTTCCACTTCTAGAAACTGAATCTGTTGCATTTTATTATTTGTCTAAGTAATTTAAGATGGGGGAAAAATAAAATTCCAATTTTCTTTTCCACTTGTAAAGAAACTAGTTTTAACAATTTGTATATATTCTGCGTATTAAGGTAACTTTCTTTTGCAATGGGAGTATTAAGAAAAGCAGGGAAATATAATACTTTTGAAAAATAGGATCACTGAAATGTGGAAACAGATTTCTTTCTCTTATTTGATTTAGCCATAAAACGGAAGGCAGACTGATTCTGGTTTTCCCCATATTGATTTTTTTTCCTTCCTTCCTTCCTTCCTTCCTTCCTTCCTTCCTTCCTTCCTTCCTTCCTTCCTTCCTTCCTTCCTTCCTTCCTTCTTTCCTTCCTTCCTTCCTTTCCTTCCTTCCTTCCTTCCTCCCTCCCTCCCTCTCTCCCTCCCTCTCTCCCTCCCTCCCTTCCATAAGAGACCATAAGAATGAGACTCAAAGGCAAAACCAGCTTTGAGACTTTTGGGTTTCCAAAAGATAACTTGTTACAAATATTAGGGAATTTTGAAACGAAAGAAAAAGGCAAATATCAGAAATTACACTGTTGAATAATAACCAATTCAAAGTAGAGCGTTAGTGACAATTGATATTTGCTTTATATTCCACAATAACGTTTACTATCATCATTGGCATTCCACCTTTCTCTAAATCCATGTCATTCCATCTTCAGTGGCAATTAGTAGATATGAATCCTCAAAGAAAATATATTTGGATGATTCAAGGAAACATTAAGAACTCTACATTATCAGGATTTATACAAAAATATCTCATACCATATCACTAATAACATCTTTTTATTTCTGCATATGAAAAACAATGAACAGCTGTTGTCTGGAATCAGCATTTTCTATAAGAAACAGCTAAAGAAGCTGAAAGAAATTTAATTCATAATTTGAATCTTTGCCCAAAATTCGTTTCAGCCATTAAGTAGCTGAATTTTAGCCATTCTAAGTAGCATACCAATATAAATTTGTTACTGTGCAAATTACCTTTAATTATCACTATAGAAACTTACTGTGTGGAAATCGTGGAGGATTATCATTGACATCAGTCAGGGTAACAGTGACAGATGTGGTCCCAGAAAGACCCCCATTTTGACCAACCATATCCTTGGCTTGAATGACAAGCAAATATTGGTCTTTTGCTTCTCTGTCCATATTGGGAAGTGCAGTCTTGATAATACCTAAAGTATAATACATAAAGTAGTGGTAACTATCTTGTCAGTTACTAAGCATGAACATACAGCAGCAACATTTGCGTTGCATCCCCCCCCCCAAAAAAAAATATAATACAAAATTCTGGGCTACCATGACTTTCAATTACCATGTATTTCAGTGAGCATCATTCAGAAAGTATTAACTCTAGGCAGGCCCATTTATGTCAAATGATCACTAATTTTAAATATCCAGCAAATGATAGAATCTTTCTCTTGCCCAGTATATGATCATCAATCTTTTATCTCCAGGAACTACTTTTAAGCCCAATCAGGTTTATTAGTCCTACTTTACTGTTGCTGATTTTCTTGCTAGCATTATTCCTTTTGTTTCACTCTTCCATAACATTATTTACCTTTCCCATACTTAATGTTCTTTCTTTTCTCTATGTTTTAAATGACAGATACACCACTTCCCCCCCAAAATTGAGGGTGACCTGAAACATCCCACTGGATGGAGCTGGGACAAAGAAGTAGATGAGGTTAGGACAATTTAATATTAAAACCAAATTTTCAAAATACAGTCAATATGATCACTTCCTAGGTATTAACTATTTTTTTCCTTTGTCATATTAACACGTTGTGTACCACTGCTTTAATACATTAAAGAAAAAGAAAATAATGATTCATAAAATGACCCAGGTTTGCTTGGTTGTCAACCCAATTTAGGCTACACCAGTTAAAAGACCAACACTGTACATAATACATTATGTTTTAATTCACACACCTTAAAATTAAGCCCCTATAACTAAATAGAATATTCTCAATATAATTAGAACTGCTAAGAATACTATGGACTACCAAATTGCCATATTTTAGATTTCATTCCAGCTGTCCCAAATTCCTATATTTGTGAATGCAGCTGAAGAATATAAGAAGAGCCTCTCTAGGTCAGGCCAACAACTCACTTAGTTCAATATTGTGTTTCACAATGTCCACCCAGATGCATTCAGGAAGCTTATAAGTACACCGAGATTCCCATTCTTTAAAAATTGAAAAACTGCAGTGCTTGAAACCATACAGCTATCTGCCATGTTGTTAAACTCCAAATTTGAATAGTCCAAATTTAAAATCGGAACACTCAAAGGATGTGGAAATACATTATTGCATGAACGTTCAAAATAAACAGTTCCAATATTCTGCAAAGTTAATAGTAACAAAGAGGGAGGGCTGAAGTTTTTGGGCAAAAAAAATTGAAGGCCGCTTGCAGTCCGTACGCTTTTAAGTGCCAAAACTCCAAAAGACTGTTTTATTTCTATAATGTTAAAAGCTTCTGTCAAGAAGGTACGGTGACAGCTCAGAGACAAACCATACAATGATGTGGAAACTTTGGGTTCAATGAGTTACTGCCCTCATATGGATTATGCTTGGTATAGAAGTTATTTCATTTTTTTTAAGGTAGTCATTGGATACAGCAAATAAATTCTTTGTCTCCATCTCTGAGATTTTCACTACTCAAAGTTGCTTACTTTAAGGCTTTTCTAGTGAATTATAAAAGAAAAGAAAAGAAAGAAATAAGATCACATGACGGGGATGTTGCAAACTGGTATGTGTCTTGAGTTTTTCCAATGCTACAGTGTAAACAGGATGGGACTAATAAAAATTAGGTAACCCAGTCAACATCTAATGGCAAGAAACTGTAGGAGTTGCAATTCCTCTCAAAAGAAGAAGGAAAGACATTACATTTCCTACTTCCATTACAGTCTATGCACACACAGACTGATTTGTTAAACAGAAGTAGTCAAAGCCTTTTTCTGTGCCATCAAAGTGACAACATGGAAGAACAATAGCATTTATCATTCCGTTGCCAAATTCCCATGCTGCCAAAATGAGTTTCTTAAGAACCCCAAACCGTAAATGACCCAGTACAATCTTGGTGCTATTAATAATCTGGTGCCATGCTGTGCATTTAAATGAAGCTATTCTAAATTAGCTAATATCTTAAAAATAAAACAAAGCAAAATCACTCACTATAATTAGAGAACTCTGATGTAGTAGCTGAAGCACTGTATTGTCTGAAGCAGTTTTAGAGCTATCCATTTGGCCATCTCTTTGTCACTTGTAATTACTCTTTGAAATTTAAAAGAAGAGGGAAGAAAGGAACAGAACAACTGTTCTGTTACCATTCAACTACAGTATGTAGATAAGCATTGGGCAATTAAATATCCTTCCTTTAACTAGTAAGGTTTTCATATTGTTATACAGTACAGCAGGCAGCGATATAAGATTTTATCTCACCATTGTTCCATGTCACCAGTTGAGAAAAGACAAAATATATGATCAGCTAAGATGCATTGGCCTTCTGTATCAGCCTTGATATTTATAAACCCTAGATCAGTGATGGCGAACCTATGGCACGCGTGCCACAGGTGGCACGCGGAGCCATATCTGCCGGCACGCGAGCTGTTGCTCTAGCTTAGCTCCAACACGCCTGTGCATACTGGGCAGCTGATTTTTGGCTCCCGCGGAGGCTCTGGGAGGGCATTTTTGGCTTCTGGAGGGCCTCTGGGGGGTGGGAGAGGCCGCTTTCGCCCTCCCCAGGCATTGAATTATGGGTGTGGGCTCCAGGGAAGTCTACTGGGCCCACCGGAAGTCGGGAAATGGGCCATTTCCAGCCTCCAGAGGGCTTCCGGGGGGTGGGGGAGGCCGCTTTCGCCCTCCCCAGGCATTGAATTATGGGTGTGGGCACTCGCGCGTGTGTGATAGCCCCCGCGCACGCGCTTTCGGCACCCGAGGAAAAAAAGGTTCGCCATCACTGCCCTAGATCCAGATGTAGTTTTTTTTAAATTCTTTTTAATTTAGAATACGCCTAACCAGAACGTATTGGGAGTTCACACAATTATGGCTAGTCTTCTTTATAATTTCAAATTCATTGAAAATTATTACACAATTTAATTATTATTTATGTATTCATCAAACACATTTTTATCCGACCATTACATGACTCTTGGCAGCTTACACAGAATATTAATAAAAATTTACCATAGCATCTAAAACTTGATGCATGACGACAAATAATAACAATTCACCAACTATAGCAAATACACACAAGAATCAATCAAAATTAAAAATCCAAGATAGCATCATAAAAAGGAAAAGCCCTCTAAAACAATTTGTGAAATGTTAGCAGGGAGGAGGAGGAGGTCATCACTGAAAGCAGCAACTTCTTGCTTGGTCTTCAAAACCTCCTGAAAATGTGAGATTTATAACAATTGTTTTAACTGATCACTGAGAAAGAAGCAAAATCAATATAAGATATTGCCTTTTATCCTCATCCCCAGCAAATGTTCCAAAGAGATAAATTGGTTTATGGTATCACAAGCTACGAAGAGGCACAAGAGGATCATGAGAAGTGAGTACCCCTCTCCAGGACTCAACATCATCCAAGGAAGTGAGCAATGCTGTCTCTGTCCCATATTTAGGTCTGGAGGAAAAAAAGGTAAAATAGTACCTGCGGATTTTACTCGGCTGGTCATTGCCGACTATAAGGGGCAGTGCTTATCTCCATTCCAAGGGCATTGAGCCAGTGCTGCCAAAGACATTTCTGAGGTCATGTGGCAGCATGACATCATGAAGCACTGTTACCTTCCCACCAAAGTTGTACCTGTTTATCTATTTGTATTTGTATCCTTTGAACCAGGGGTGGGTTCCACTTACCTTCGCCACCGGTTCGCATCACGACGTTTCGAGCGTGTGCTCGCTCCGCATCCCCTCCCGCGATCTGGCTTTCGCGCAGGGATGAAATGCTGCAGGAAGGGCCGGTCAGTCGTTGCAGAGCTGATGGAGCTGGCGGCGGTCGCGGCATGGGGCTTCTCCTGCCCGCTTCCTCCGCCCGCCTGGATGCTGCCATTTAAGTTCTTCTACGCTCTGTGTATGCGCAGAACGCTTTGTGCATGCACAGAGCGTAGAGGAACTCAAATGGCGGTATGGGGAAAGTGGGTGGGTGGGGAAAGTGGGCGGGAGAAGCCCTGCACCGCGACCGCTGCCAGCTCCATCGGCTCTGCAATGACTGACCGGCCCTTCTGAACCGGCAGCATTTCACCCCTGCTTCTGTGCATGCTCAGAAGCAGTAATGAGCCCAAAACACAGCTGAGGAGCTCATCAGCTGTGCTTCGGGCGAAGAAATAAAGGTCAGAATTCACCCGCGGGCGGGCCATTTTTCAAGCCGCGGAAGGGGAAAAATTCACAATAAATCTGAAAAAAAAGATGCCGGCGTGCACGGACCGGCACAGACAGTGACATCATGAGTGGTCTGCTACCGGTTTGGGCGATCTGGTCCGAACCGGGAGGAACCCACCCCTGCTTTGAACTGCTAAATTGGCAGGAGCTGGGGTGAAGACAGGAACTCACCCCATCATGTGGAGCTCAGATCTCAAACCTGGGCTATCCGCTTTCCAGCCGACAAGCCCAACATCTTAACCACTGAGCTACTGCGTCGCCCATTTAGGCCTGAATCCAGACTGAAAAGGGTCCAAATAGTCTGTTTCATTTAGGGCAGGGGGGTCAAACTCGTGGCCCATGGGCTGGATGCGTCACGCGCTGGCCACGCGCACCCCAAGTTTAGTGAAGGGGGGGAAAATCACGATACATCATGTTACGACGTGACAACACGAGTTTGACACCCCTGCTTTAGGGTATTCAAAGTTGATTCACCAGTATCAACTCTATTATTCAACACAGTTGATCCAGGGATGGCCTCCTTAGGCCTTTGGCAAAAAAAAAAAAGTCAGATCTTCTTGGTAACAGTCATTCTTAGGATAAGTTGAAAGAAAGAGAATAGCTTAAAGTTATGGACAGGCAAACCTAGAGGTATAAACTGAATAAATCTATGAGCCCCTCATAAAACATTGCTCCTACTTCAGCATGCTAAACTTTTATGTGCTTATTTCTAGAAAAGTGAAAATTGATATTTGTGCTGCTTTATGGCTTAGAGAATTGTTACTACTAAGATCAGCAAGTGCAAATTAATATTGATCCCCCTCCCTTGCTCAGGAAAACAAAGTGAACTGTGGAAGAAACAAAGTGAAATGTTATTATGCTCTCTATCCAAATACTTTTCTTGATCAATACAAGACTATTCCATCTTTCCATAAACAGAAAGCACATCATGTTGGGTATACATTTAATATTTCAATGGTACTTGCAGAATTCAAAGAGTGTGAAAAAGTCAAAGCACGTGCAGTGGAAAAATATATTCACAAACTGTTGTCATTCTTTTTATATTAAGAGGTGCTCACAAACTGGTGTCAAAAATTATGGGTTTTTCAGCTGCCATATCTGGATACAATAAACAATAACAAAAGAAGGCTAATATTGGGCTCTGCATATACAAGGATCTTCGGTTCCACAGATTTTGACAGGCCTTAACTTTTGCTTGAAGTCCTAGACCAGTGATGGCGAAACCTTTTTTGGCTCGGTTGCCAAAAGGGTGTGCGCGCGCGCTAGCGTGCGCATTCATGCCCACACCCATAATGCAATGCCCTCCCCCCGCACATGCGCACAATCCCCTCACTGCCCCTCACGCATGCGCACAACCCCCCAAATTCCCCCCCACGCATGTGCACAGGCCTCACTGAAGCCTCCAGACTTCCGGTAGGCCCGTTGGGCCATTTTTCACTGTCCCCAGAGTTCAGGAGGCTCTCCTGAAGCCTGGGGAGAGTGAAAACGGCCGAAAAGAAGGCTGAAAATCAACTGACTAGAATGCACATGTGCGCTAGAGCTGACATAGGGCAACGCCTCGCGTGCCCTCAGATATGGCTCCGTGTGCCACCTGTAGCACCCGTGCCATAGGTTCGCCATCATGGTCCTAGACATACAGGAACATGTTTCTGTTAGCAGCAATTATCCTAATGTACAAATAACTGTTTTAAAAAGAATCTGATCCAAACATGAACTCATGTGTATTTACATTCCTGTTTGGTGATTCTGCTTTGACCTGAATTTAAATCTTGGGCTTCAACCCTTCGATCATTTTGACAAGCCCTTCCTTATGATTCCTATTTATTCCTACCAAGAGGCATAGGGCATTCTTTGATATTATCCAAGGGCAGCTCTAACAATGGAGTTCTGTGACCTTTTTATTTCTCGCACTCATAATACATAACAATATCATAGTATGAAGGACTATAATATAATGTATATGATGACAGCATTCTAGGTACTGTCATTATGTTTTTAGCAAATATGAAAAGTTCTTTCCAGATGACCATAGATTCTTCATTTTATGCTCAGAAAGGACAAAATTTATGGCATGAATTGCCGTAATAATTAAAAAAGTATTCTTACAAGCCCCATGCCATATTTTGGTGATGGAATAGTATTTTTACCAAAAAAAAGTGAAATGTTTGAGTAATACAGTGCAGTCAGGTGTACAAACGTATCTTCACAAAGACAACATTTTGTGGAAAGCTTTTCAAATATAAAGCAATATATAGCTTTGAGAGTTTCAGAGCATACTGACGAATGAGGAAGGGAAAATGTATAAAGAAATGAGTGAGACTGCAAGAATAAAAAAATAAAAATGAATAGAAATAATAACAAGTACTTACACATTTCAGATATATACTTGTTGGAACACATTTTAGGCTTGTGATAATAATTTTTTTTTACTTGCAATAGCACATTGATAATCAAATTCTGAATGCCTAGTCCAATCCATAATCAAGAGAACATGGTGGAACTATATTTTTCCTCTTTCTTCATTAAGTCTCATATTCAAGGGGACAAGCCACTTTTTTTAAAAAAAGGACCTTGTTGTTAAAGATCTAGAGACACTGTAAGGTAAAATTGGCTTTCCCATTAGGAAGAATGAAGCTATTTCTTTAGATGACTGATGCTGGGATGAAATAATTGTAATTTGTAATAATTGTAATTGTACAATTACAATTGTAATAATTGTAATTGTCATAATCATTCCTCCCGAGTTTCCCTCCCTTCCAAAACAATCTTTAAGTTATCCTGAATGTGCTGTCCAGGTGGCCTTGAAAGCCCTACAACAAGTTTTCTATCTTCAAAAGTGATTGACATTTTAATCTAGTTACCTGAAGCCAATTTCAATTTCTAGTACAGTACACTAATACTTGGAAGCAAGGGGAGGAATGCGGAGGGCAGGTGGTCCTTTTTCTTTGTCTCCGGCACCAGAATATCATGGGCTAACTCTGCTGAATGGAAAAGATCAAGAGAAAGTAATGTGGGATTGGTTCCTCTCCTTTCAAGGACGAAATAACTGTGGAATGTGTTTTGAAATAACGTCTTATACACCGAATGTAGCCCCACCCAGCCACCCCCACCCTTTGGCCTCTGCCTGCCAGCAATTTACCTCTTTGCAGTAAGCAGGGCAAAGCACAAGAAGAGCACAAGAAGAGATGATCTGCCTCCCGACCTACAGCTGACTGAGGCTTACAAGCCACGTGGTAAAATGAAACTGAAACTACGGTGGCTGTGATGAGACATATTGCTGGGAGATAAACTGCTGGCAATATTAGACTGCTGAAATTGGAAGAAGGGAAGCTAGAGCTGCTGCGGCTCAGAGATAGAGCTCTTGCCTCACAATCAGGAGGTTGTGAGTTCTATCCTAGGTACAGGCAGATTCTGTTAATATGTTATTTTGTTAAATGTTTGTAGAGTGTTCAAATTATTAGACTTATTTTTTAAAGACTGTTTTATTATTGTTCTAGACAACTTAACAAAATGAAGAAGATTTTTAAAATAAATTCTTGCTCTGAAGAGGCCCAGTGCTATTGTATCTTCTTTTAAATAGCAGAGAATACTTCCAGAAAGCCACATCAATTTTAAAGATCTGTAAAAGTATAATCTGAAATGTCCTGTTTTAGTATTAAATATTAGTATTAAGTATTAGTATTAAAATAAGCCAGCTGAGAAACCCTGACTTAGTCGTGTTTGGAGTAGATGTATTTAAATAATTAGGAGGAGTTAGTGTGATTACATTTAAGAAAACTTTCTGGGATTAATATACTGCCATAATGTACATTTCTCCAATTCTTTGCCATTTCTATGGGTCAGACACACATGCACAGAAATACACAGCAAACAGTGTATATCATCTGTGCTGTTTGCTGTTTGGCAAATTGCTGGGAGGCAGAGGCCTTTTTTCCTTGTTTTCCTCCCCCAAAACTAAGGTGCGTCTTATACTGCGGTGCGTCTTATACTCCGAAAAATACGGTAATTTCTTTAATACGTTAAGCTATAAATCCTAACTTCATTCTTCCTTGCAGTAACTTCTATGCTCTCCTATTCACACAACTGGGAATTCAGCTCAGCACTAAGCATTCTAAATATAGACTCATGACTGACCTTATTTTTATAGTCTGCATTACTGAAGCAGATTTAAGTCTCTTGACAATGAAGGATTGGGTGCCAGGTTAATATTTAATGGCACTAGCCCAAACTTTTAACATCCTAAAAATAGGGATCAGGTGGAAAGACTACATTTTTTTTTGTATTGCTGTCACAGTTATTTTTACTTTTTTGTACACTGGTATGAATCCACCAGGAATATGGAGGTATAGAAGTAAATAAAGCAAATAAATAAATAATCAATTACACCACTTTCTGTGTCCAATCTTCCCCCTCTGTAATTTACCTATCTTCTATAACCATGTATTGTACTTTTTGACTTCTGCTGCCTAAGGCAGAGCATTGATAGTAAGCCATAATCCTCACAACCAAGACTTGCAAGTAACCAGGGGGTCCTTTTGAGAAAGGGCCAGGCTTGTCACCAATTATCCTAACCCTGCAAGCACCACATAAAGCCCATTTATCAGAAGCGGCACAGTTATATCAGAAGCTTTCACCAAAAATCCTAATCAGACTAACACCCAACCAAAACCAATGATGAGAGGATTCTTCCAAGGAAAGGCCAAGTTTGGTAACAATTATGTCAGCCATCCTGGCATCCATACTTAATTATCAAAGGAAATGAAGCTCCACACGACTGTGGCAGGAAAAACAAGTAGGAAACTAGGAGGATTTTTTTTTAATAAGAACACCAGTTTTTAAAGTGTGCATTTTCAAATTAAAACTAGGATACTCTCTGCTTTGATTCCCCCAATCTTCCTATTGGTTCTTTACTAAATAGTTTGGAAGCTATTGTTCTATCTTTAATTTATATTTATTTTTGCCCTAAAATAGTTACGAAGGAATATTGCATATTGGATATGTAAGAGTTACCTTGCAGCAAGATGGCAGCAAACAAATTTAATAAATAATAGTATCATTTTAAAAATGTATTGTGCTAAAACCTTTGAAGGTATCCAAGTGAAACTTAATAGGATTAACATTCTGTAAAAGTCATCACTGCTGTTTTCATCCTATTCTGCCAAAAATGAAGCAGCATCTGGCATTTTGAATTTTTTCCATTATAGTTATCAACATTATCTGGATTTGAAAATGGCTCAAATCAGATAGCCAATGAATTTTCAATTACAGATTTGAATAGAATCAAACGGTCTTGGAATTTCAAATCTCTAATTCAAATGGAATCAGAGGTGATTCACAAAGACTTATCTACTTGCTATTAAAACTTGTGTTTGTATCCTTAAACTGGGCAAAACAGCACATCACAGGGCAAACCCCTTTCAACTCAGCCTAACTTAGAGAGTTCATTATTCTTGTTGAAATGAATTTTTTGAAAATTCTTGCTGCTTCAATGCCATTGCCCTTCATTTCCACAACTGCTCTGCCACAGTTATGTGATCCTCATTTCCTTTCCACAAGTCAATGGGGAAACCTGGGAAGCTTGCAGGAAGAAAGACAATGGGGATCTCGTGACTGCAGCTGATAGCAATAGCAATAGCATTTAGAATTATATACCGCTTTACAGCCTTCTCTAAAGCGTTTTACAGAGTCAGCATATTGCCCACAACAATCTGGGCCCTCATTTTACCCAGCTCGGAAGGATGGAAGGCTGAGTCAACCTTGAGCCTGGTGAGATCTGAACTGCCAAATTGCAGGCAGCCAGCAGGCAGCAGAAGTAGCCTGCAGTACTGAACTCTAACCACTGCGTCACCGGGACTCTTGATGGCGGGGACATGATAGTTATTTTTCTTTAAATATGGAAATATATTTAAAAGAATAACGCAATGGATCACAGATTGCTAGTTATAGATAAAAGCACAGGAGAATATTTACCTGTCTTTGGTTCCACAGAAAAATAAGGTTGACCTTGAAGGATGCTGTAAACCACTCTGGCACTGTTGCCATATGTAGGGTCATCTGCATCGGTTGCTGTTACTTGTACCACGGAGGTTCCTGGAAGTGTTCAGAAATAACAATGAATTTGTTAATGTTTGTCATGAAACAGAGAAACAGAATATTGTGTTTCTGAGGTGAGCATTTTTAATGAAACTCAGCCAATAATACAGCTCAAAACCATGTTGATATGTATGCCATTTAGATTACACCGAACTTCTTTGATGCTTTAAACATCAAAAGAGTTGCTAACAATTGTCAGTTATTCATCTAATGTTATTCTTGAACTGCAAAACCGGATAGTGCGGGACAGAGAAGACATCTTCCATTTGCTCCCAGAGAAAATGCACACAAGATACAAACGAGTCAAGTCAATGTCAAGGCAATTCAGCAATGTATCCATCCATAAGACTTCAATAATGATCACTTAAAAAAGATTTTGTGCTATAAAACTTGTAGTATCAGGCTTTTCCTGCCATTAGAAGCAATTATTCCAGAGCAGAAAATGGAGTTCTTGCAAACATGTGTCAGAAAGGTATGAATAGGTGTCATCTATGTTCCTGGAGTGCATCTGAAGGTAGGAATGCACAGATTGATGATAGCTGCCTGTGACGCTCCAGGGAATTGTTATAATGGAAAAACCAGAGACAAATTCACAGAGAAACTTGTGCACATGTTCTCTGTTGTGAGGAATAAATGTTGAAAAAATCCAAAATGACTGTATATGCCTTTGCCGACTTTGTTGTATGAAGTGAAAATTGGATATGTTAGGAAAAACATTCAAGTATTTTAAATGGGATACCCAAGAATTAAATAAAGTAAAATAAAAGATATAGGATCAAGAATGGATTGGCCCTTGATGAATGTGAATTAATACAAAAGTGTATGATCAATATGAAAGAGGTACACTGAGGTGGTTTGATCATCTAGAAAAAAATGAATCAGGCTCAAATAGAAAAGAAAATTAAAGGGGTTAAAAGGAAAA